>CM037996.1:1476232-1643300 GCA_021234005.1 Nephelium lappaceum
AGAAATCAAGAATTAAGTGTTCACTGTAATAGTTGGGACAGCTGCAACTAAAAGTCTTAATCAACGAGTATCCACAAAAATCCAGCAAGCATCCCACTAGTTTACCTGTTACAATTTGTCAACATGTTAAGTGCTCACGTACAATAATATTTTTTTGCATCATAAAAGGTTCCTATATCATTCATTTTACCTTCTCAGTCTTAGCATACTTGATCTTCTTTTCGAGTCCAGCAATTTTCCCAGATTATTTCAGGACTCTTTCAGCTTCTCTCACGAATGGACCAAGATTTTCCAACTGTGATTCAAGCTGTTCTTTATTTCTTCTGTTATCTACAAAACATTACATACCAACATTAAATAGAGCAAAAATATAGTAAATTCAATATGACAACCAAACATTCCATTGCTTATCATCCCAATGTTTTGATCTTGCTTCCATTCCACCAGCGGTACCCAGTCATTGTGCCAGACTTTGTTAGCAGAATCCCTCAACAGTTACAACTGATACAGATACATGCAGCTGGCCATTTAGATGGAATAAAGTGATACTGCCTATTATGAAAAAAGGACAGTAATAGATTACCTCTAAATCTCTCCCCGCTCCAGCTAAGAACTTTGGCTTCATCTAGGTTGTCACAAAACTACAGTATTTCCAACAGCAAAAAGAATTGCTTTCTCCAAGGAAGTATCAAATGTGCAATTGTTAAGTCCACCAACTTTGACATTGTTTCAATTAATTTGCCAGCTATTACTAGAAAAAGAATATTTGTCTGTTACCACTTTTTTTAAAAAAGAACAAAAGAAAAAAAAGGTTCAATTAGAGAAACCCAGAGCAGATATAACCAACATGCAATAAAGGAACAAAGCAAAGGTTTATTTATCAAAAGTTATGTTTGTGTGATAGCTACCCACGTACAGAATGAACAAGCAGAAACCCATCTCACCACTTAAATTTCAGACTACAGGTTAACCAAATAGTAGTAAACACCATCTAATCAAAAACTGAAACATGCAGAAAAGGGAATAATATGAACTAGGAAAAAGAAACAGAAAGAGATATTAAGACAAACATACAGATTAATAACATGAGAGAAACAAGATGTCTTATGTTAGGGATCCCTGCTTAAGAATAATTTTTCTGTGGTTTGGGATTCCAAATATAAGTTATATGCACAAGTCTTGACGGTTGTGAGATCAATGTTTTGAATGTATTAATCTTTAGCTAGTACAAACCATATGGTGCAACACACAATCACCTCCATGATGAAATTTGATGAAGATTACAGATTTTTTACAAGAATCTCTGAATGGATGATAAGAAAAATAATAATTTGAAAATTTTTCAAGCATGGGAACTATTTTTTCCAATTTTTCAAAGACAAATATAAATGGAAAAGGGGAGTGGGGACAAATAGCTACAGTGCCCAAAAAACTCTTACACTTTTTTCACAAGGATATTTTCTTTTTAATAATCATCCATACAATAGTCTAATCAGATTTCATTAAATTTCATCATGGGATGGATGATATTTGCACCATAATACACAAGCAGGACACATACAAGTTAAATAGTAATGTGTCTGCAAGTTAATCAAATTATTTTTTACGAAATTATAAAAACTTATGGTCTTTTTCAAATTGAGGCTAAGACATTCATTTCTTAATGTAACACAATGACGTTGATTTCAAAATATAAACTATACGTGTCTATAAATGGAAAAAATTCACTTGGAATAAGGTGCAAATGACAAAAGATGATAATGGATTGCACAAGTTTCACATACCATTTCGATAATAATATGAAATCATGTAAAAAGAAAAATGTTACCAACAATGTAAAACAGGGGAAAAAAATATTGCACATCTACGGTATTTCAAAAGTACAAAAATGATAATTGAGATGGAAAAAAAAAAAAAAAAAGGAGAAAATGTCATGTGAATTGAGATAGTAGATGTGAAGCACGTCATCTCATAAAGAAACAAACATGAGACATGCAAGCTTAGGGAAAGGATATTGTATGACATCAAAGATTAGCTTCGCTGTACCACCTAAAGTACGTAACCTTTCAACGACAGGCTTAACACGCACTGACTGGAGGGGGATAAATGTTTGGGGAGGAAACCTTTGCTCTTTCAAATACTGTACAGAAGCCACATCAATTGAATTACATTACATAAAACATAATATTAATCATTTGAATCACTGTATTCAAAAAGTGAAATTGACAATGGAATGTAGACAGTGAAACAGACATGCCAAGACATAATATATTCTGTCCTACGGTAGCTTATTGTGTATTCTGTACTACAGCTTGAAGTGATTACACCTTCCAAATTTTGTTAGATTAAATAGATGCATGACCATCCTTCCCAAAATATAAGACATAAGTGTATTAGCTCATATTAACCATGCCTTCCATTATCAAAAGAGATTAGAAAATATGTAGCTTCCCTCCCTCTCTATAAAATAGATTATTAGAAAGTATTACCTTGATGCATTCTTTTCCTGTATACTCATCCTCAACCACTACAGCATCCATAAATTTACCCATGGCAACAGTAACAGCAAGGTTGTACTTCTTCTGAGTTGGCCTACAAGATCAGTCATGCGACCATGAACTCCTTGAAATAGGTGTTTGAGAGTTTCCACAGCTTGAGACAACTTCAGATCCCTCTCATTTTCATGTCTATCAGCTCTCCATTCACGTAATTCATTTTTATTTCACTAATTTTAGACTTCAGATTTTCATATTTATTACTGTATAGCAAAAGCAATGCAGGGCTTTCAAGATGCCTTACTATTTTACAAAACAGATACAGCATGTAAATGTAGAGAGCAGGTACCGTATATAAGCACAGATTGAACAAAGCTAATACATTGATGCTGGGAAAGAACAAACATCCATTTGGAAAACAAGTTACATAACCTGGAATCACGGATTGCATGCAGTTTATCCATGAGCTCTTCAAGTTCCTTCTTCTGTAAGTCAGAAGTTTTAGAGATATTTTCCTGTCTCAATCTCAATTGTTTCTCCTGAGCATCTAATTCATGCTCCCTATTACTCAATTGCAGAAGATTTTCTTCCAAGTTTCTTAGCACTTCAATGTCAGCATGTTGTTGCCTGTCTAGAACCTCTTTTTCATCTCTTAATTTTGCAGTTTTCATCCCAGCATCCTCTTTACTGCAAAATATAAATTACAACAATGAAAAAGGTGGAAGATAATAGTGAATTTGTGACTTGAGACAATGGGGCAGATATGAACGCCTTATTCAATTTAACTTCCAACCATGTAATATATAAACCAGTTATAAATGTGCATACAACAATTGAACTTTCAATGAGCACACCCACATAACAAATAGCTAACAACAAAATAAACAATTTAACTCCAGCTAATGTGCTTGTAGGCACGTACTAAACAAGAGATAAAGGTGGTAATGAGAGGTATGATTGCCATCCATCAGAGTTCACATTTTAGAATGGAAAGCAAAGGTATCATGTAAGAATGAGCTTGGAGAAATGAGAGAAAGCTCAAAATCCAACCAGTATCCGCAAAACCTTCAAGGTGATGTGTGGTCAACCGGGCTGCAATAGGATTGGACAAATCTCAATCCATATCGATATTTAGTAGAATGTCAGAACTGAAATCAGCCTTGTCGCTTGTTTAATCCTACAACTGTGGAACTAGATAGGCCCACGCTAGAGTGTGGAACTAATTAGTTCCAAATGTGAATTTTTTTTTTCTATTTTTCCATTTAATTTATTTTTATTTAAAATATTAAGTATTTATATTTATAAAGGTATATATTAAATATATTTTGTTAAAGTGTTTTAAAAAATATGTATCTTTAATATAAATTAAAAAATAAATATTTATTTATTTAATTAAAATTAATTATAAATACTTCTATTTAGTTTTCTAAAAAGAAAAATAAAATTAATTTTAACTAAATTTATAATTTAAAATAATTTTATATTTTGAAACTAATTTAAAATGATATTATTTTATTCAAAACTTAATTTAATATTATTTTATTATAATATTGTAATAATATCATTTTAAATTTTTATACTACCATCTCACATTTATCAAAGATAAAATATGATTATTTTTTATTCAATCCCATGCTACATCAAATAAGAGAAAAATACTATTTTCAATCCAATCTCATCTGCATCAAACATGTCACAATACTAAAATCATTTCTATCTTATCCAATTTAATTCTATCTTTCAAAATAGTTAAATCCAATCTCGTATACTGAGCGAGCCCTCAAAGAGTAACTGAGTAACAATGAAGTATGCATTTGCTACACATGTTAAATATCCATCAACATTAATGTGTTTTTGAGAATAAGATGAAAAACGTCATAACCATAAATAGAATGTCACCCACGGATTAAAGCTATGCATCGGACAAAGAAAAAGTTGAAACACATCACTCCAATCCATCCCTAAAATACAACATCAAAGTACTCGATGGCACTTTTCAAATAATTCTGACATAGTAAGATGGAAGTTACTTCTTCAAACCAAAACCTGCTTCATTATAATTACTTTTCCTCTTTCAAAATGAAACCTCAGGCATTTTAGCCTTACAGAGTTCTCTCAATCAAACACCTTAAGCATCTTTCTTAAATAAAAAATAAAAAGATAATGAGATTTAAATAATAATTTTAAGAATAAAGGTGTTAGCTGAGGAGAACAAGCCAACCACCAAGTTTATCAGAAACAATAGCAAGACACTCAAAACAATCAATCAACTGAATAGATCAGAAAACTAGATAACAAATTATGAAACTCTGCAATGCATTTGAAAGTGAAGCCAAATATTGTCAAAAATTAAACTTCATTTGACAAAAGGTCCACTTCCATGGTTCCACTCGACAATAACCCTCAAAAGTCCTATTTCCCTCCCAATCAAATAACCCAAAAGATGGACGCTGATACCTATAAAAACTAATGCCATTGGAAATACTTCTCTACAAAACAGTCTCCTACAGAAAGCTGAAACACTGCTTCAAGAGGGATCTCAATGAAGACTTATGGGACACAGAACTTCTCAGATGGATAAGATGAACTACACCTGACACTGACAACAGTAGCGGAACAGTAAATGTTCACCAGAGTCTAAATCACTATTAAAATCAACGCAGTACATGATCCACAAGCAGCTATTAATTGCTTACCCTAGAATATGTTAATCTGAAATTGGCTGACATCAGTGGCTAGAATGTTTTGTTATATATGTGATCTCTAAGTAGCACAAAAAAAATTGTTCATGAAAGTACAAAACATTGTTCTGAAAACTAAAATATTAAAAGTACAAATCCCCTATAAAATTGAAAGTAATTTGATAAACAACAATAGTTAATGGATAGATATGTCATCTCATATATTACCCTATTTGACCCTAAAATTAACTTTATTAATCAATTTATTATTTTATGGCATTTCCTATTAAGTAACCAAAAACTTAGTTACAGATCACCATAATCTGCTATTGAGTTAAATAAAATAACAGCAATGCAAAGTCAGTGGGCATGCTCAGCAGTTTTTCTCCCTTTTCTTTTTTTTTTTTTTTTTTTTATCAAAAACTTAAAAATAAATAAAATAATAATAATTAAAAAGAAGAAAGAATAATCAAAGTGAACCAACAGTTTTCTTAGAACATTTTTTTAAGAACCAGAATACAAAACAATTTTCTATTGGTTGCAGAGTTAATATGCATTAAGATTACAAGAATCATAAAACATTATTCAAATACCATAATTGAAGTTCTTATAACTCGTTTATGCAAGCAAGTTGCATCTCTCCTTGAAACTATCTTCAAAACAGTTAGTGAAAAAAGGTCTGTAATCAAGAAAATTGAAAAATATTCTTTAAATAGGAAATTTCTGTTTCTTTTTTCTTCAGAAACAGAAAACTAACTTCTAAGCAATGTTCTAAAAAGCACCACGCGCTAGTTGGGGGGTGGCCTGGTGCCTAGTGCCTGGGGAATTCCTCAATGGTCAAGGAAAGAAGCCACCGGAGATAGGAGTTGACAGTGGTTGAATTTTTAGGGTTTCATTTTGGGAAGATGATTCTCTGCTTTCTTTTCTTTTTCCTAAAACAAACACCCAAAACGAAGTCATTTTGAGTTTTTAAAAAACAACAATAAAACTCCCAAAATAGCATCGTTTTGGGAGTTTTTCTAAATCACTCAAAACGGTGTCAGTTTGGGTGTTAAAACCCTGAAAAAATAACTTGTCTACGTGTTGACTACATTGCAGAAACTGCCTAACAGCATCAAGGCACCGTTTAGCTTCGATTAATCTACCTAGCACCAACGGGCTTTTCACCTCAACCAGCAACCACCTAGGGCAATTTTTAGAACAATACTTTTAAGTTCACATATTCCACTATTAACTAGCAACTTAAAGCTCAAGTTTCACTTTCAGAAGGTATGCCCCCATGGACATTAATTTGCTTTTGCCTATAATCAATCAATAAGCTTCAATATCCTTATCCATATTTATGCTTAGGTGGTCTCAAAGATTTAAGACAATATTTACCACAGTCCTTATACAAAACAATTAGTTTCACATGTAGAGATCCTTGAGCATCAACCTCAGTTATATACGAACTACGATTCTAGCAAAATTTATTTATTGATTTATTTTTGATGATGCAAAAATCCACCAAACCCACTTCATGAACTCAAGTTTGAAATTTGAGCCTTGTCAAACCCTATAATGTCCGGGTAACAAGAGAAACCCATGGCGTTTTGTTAGGTAGAAGGCCCAGGGAAACCTTGTGGGAGACAATTACGGGCCTAATCAGTCAACCAAACCCTCAAGATTTGCTTCTAGAAAAATTAATCAATTATAGCTTTTAGAGAAGAATGTGTACGTCAGACAAATGCAATTACACAAGTTAACAATCAAATCCACTATTATGCACTATAAATTCCTTGCATAAACAGTAGCCCTGATAACAAGCAAATAAACTTATCACAAAATTCAAAATAAGATCTTTCTAACTGAAAAAAATTAAACCAACATATATGAAAGTAAACAAGAGGAGGTTATCATTGCAGCAGAATGTATTAATAAAAAATAGGATAAAATTTGGAACTGATGAAAACATACATTCGAAAATATTCTGTCAGTCGACTATCAAGCAGGGGAAGTCTACCAGCACCATCCCTACTTCTTTCATTCAAATCTTCTAGTTTTGATGTTAGATCCCTTACACCTCTCTGCAGCTCCTCCATATCTTTAGCATCTTTATTCTTCTCTTGTTTTTTCCTATTATATTCTTTTTCGCTACTCCTGATTTTCGAATGTATGCGAGATTCTTCTTCCTTTAACTTTAGAAGCTCAGGTTGCTGTGCACAAACAAGGAAAAAATATACAGTAAACAACATTAACCTTTCTCCACGTGGGCCTACAAAAACAATTACTATGACAGACCAAACAATTGCAGTTAAGGATGATATCAGCATGAAAAATGAGACCACACTACATACATGTAATCCATTACAGTACTCAAATATCCATAGCTCCAATCCTTATAAATTGAATGTGCCACAAAAACCACTCAAGCTCTTTTACCATCTTAATGTGTGATGTGTAAAAGAAATGGGGAGACTATTAACCATCATTTCCTTCATTGTCGTGCTGCTTCATTTTTGTGGAATCAGCTATGCAAGGAGGCTGAAATTTCTCGGGATGCTCCGAAATCATGTAGTGCTCTTCTTTAGATAAAAAACTGTTTGCTTTTGATCAAAGAAGAAAGAACAAAGGTCTTATGGAAATGTGCGATTATGGCTCTTCTATGGATGATTGTCAAGAAATTAATAGCCACACATCTCAAGATAAAAAGGAAGATTCAATGGATTTGAAAAAACCAACACATTTGTCATTGTCTTTATGGGCTTCAGCGATAACGGAGTTTAAAGAAAGTTTGTGCTTTTTTTCTGGATTTAACTTAATTGATCTTTTTCTGGGCTACTGTAAGGTCTCACTAGTCGACTACTGGTTCACTAAATTCTTTGTTACCAAATTTAAAAATTAAAAAATTAAAAAAAAAAAAAATTCACTCAGGTTCACAGTGCTTTCAGCCATACCCTCTTAAATTTGAACAAAGCATTAAACAATATCAGGTAATTTGGCATATGAGCATTCAACCCTCAGTCCACTACTTATCCACAACTAGATAAACAGAAACAAGAAATGGCTAAAACACAATGCAATTGCAGATGTAAAATTTCATCCAATAAATTCAAAAAAACTATACTATCTCAAAAAAGAGAATGCATAAAACTATAATTACTCATAAAAGCGTTCAAAGATGCATGCCATCTACACTAGACTCTAACACTGCCTCAAAAACCATCCTTCCCAAAAGTGACTTCAATAAATTATAAATTGCAGCTAATTCTTCTCTATGTCTATGGGAAGAAAATAAATCCTTTAAAAGCTAACCATAATTCATAACCAATCAAAAAATATATATACCAACAAGATCAAGAATTCAAGTGAAAAGCAAAAACCAAAATACAAGATAAAACAACTCACGCTTTTGTCGAGCCTGGTTCTCCTCTCAGAAATTTTCTTCTCAAGCTGAGCAATCTCTTTCAGATATTCAGCTTGCTCTTTCTTCTTCTTACTAGCTTTATGCTCGAAATTCTTCGGCTCTTGCATAAGATCTTCACGTTTTCTCTTATCAGCTTCAACGGCATTACTTGTTTCATTCAAATCTTTTTCCATGTTACACAATTGCCAAAAATAGTATTCTTTCTTCAAAGATGTCTACATCAACAAAAACCAGAAAACAGTAAATTCAGTCATTACAAGAACAATCAAGAAACACAGACAGACAAAAGAAGCTTATAATTGTCACCAGTTGATCTTGTAAACGAATATGCTTCTCCGCTTCCTGTTTCTGCTCCTTCTTCTGCTTCCTCTCCATGACAACAGTCCTCTTCTTCTGATAAGCAAGAGCCGATTTTTCTTCAGCTCTTGCTTTCTCCTCTTCCTTGACCTCATACTCTCTCTTGTACTCTTCAGACCCAGAAATCTGCTCAAGAAGAGCAGTAAGCTGCTTGGGATTCTTCGACGCGATGGACTCCACGTCACCCTACACCAAACCACCAACAAAACAATGGCTTCACACAAGCAATTCAAGAGTTATTATCATTTTCCCGCCCACCCTGACGATTGATGAATCATCATCTTTTCCTGGATGATTTTTAAAAAGTCAAAAAAACCCCGAAATAGTATTAATTCAGGTCAAAATAAAGGGTAAAATTATGTTTCTGGAATTAATAAAGAGAAAAATGACGATTCATTAATCATCGGGGAAAAATGATAATGACTCGCAATTCAATTCACAAACTTAGTCCAATGCAAGAAAACAACCTGAAAAACGAGGAAATTGCGGGCCTTGACAAGAATGCCAAGTGACTTCAACTTATGATTGTATTCGTCCCAGTTGACGACTTTGCCATCGAGCCGGTACTCGCTGCCACTAGCGCTGGTGATGGTCCGAGTGAAGTGGATCTCCGACCCGTTAGGAGCCATCTGGTAGACAAGCCTGACAAAAGCTCTCCTCCCTTTCTGCTCCTTGTCTCTGTCGTCGAACGCGTAGACGAGATCCTTCAGCTGGGTCCCACGCAGCTGACCCGTCCGTACGCCCAGAGCGAAGCAGATAGCGTCCATGAGGTTGGATTTTCCGGCGCCATTGGGGCCTATGATAGCCGTGAAGTCGGAGAAGGGGCCTATCGTGTGTTGCCCCTTGTACGACTTGAAATTCTCCAGCTCTAGCCGGACGATTTTGCCCCCGGACGCCATCTGAGGACGGAGGGATTCTAGGGTTTGGAATTGAAAATAGAGGGAATGGAACTTTGGAGGAGGAGTTGTTGTTAATGTGTGTTATTAGTCTGACTTTATTTGAAGTGAGCGCACGAAATGGAAATGGCGCGACATTGTCGCTTTAACAGCATGTGTTACTGTTTTTTTTATGCCGTACCGTGATTTTTTTGTTTTTGGAATTCTGCCCCGACTTTATGTCGTTTTTCCATTTAAGTCCGGACTTGCCATGTTCAAGATGAACGACTAATAAATTGATTATTTATTTGATGGTATGGATGAGGATGACCAACTTCTGGATGTAAAATTATATGTATATTGATTTTTAATTAATTAGACTTTATAATTAAAATTATATAAATTATTTATTTGATTGACTAACAAGACTTTATAATTAAGATATTGATTTTTGTTTGTTTTTCCATTTAGGATTCTTAAATTTAGATATTAAATGATTGAACTATTACTTTATACCCTTTTTATTACAATATTAATTTCTATTATTTTTAAATAGATTATTATTATTGTAAGGTATGCCAAATTTTACTTTTAATATTTTATATTTTAATTATTTTATTTTATACAAATAAAATAATATTTAATTTAAAAGTTAAAAAAAAAAAAAAAAAAGAATAGTGGACAAAGGAGGAGCATCCTTCTTCGCCCACTGTTATTGGTGCAAGAGGAGGTTGCACCATGATAAAGGCCGACAATCTCAATCATTGGAATGGAACAGACGGCCTCCTCATTTCAAATGGGAAGAAGATCGGCCTCGTCCTTCACCAAATACATGGAGAAGGCCCGCCAGTCTCATCGACTAATCAGTCTTAGGTAGGTTAGATTTTAAGGTTAGGGGTTAGGGTTTGAAGTTTTAATTAGAATTGGAGATTCTTTTTTTTTTTTTTTTTGTTAGAGATATTTTGGTAATAATATAATAATAAGAGGTTAATTTAGGAAAGTAATGTTTTTTTTAAAAAAAAAATTTGGTAAGTAATGTTATTGATGTATATTTATTGATATAAATCTTCTTTATTAAGCATAAGTAATAAATTTTTATTTTTTTAAAGATATTTATATCTTATATCAATATTTCGGTTGAGAAAACTACATAATTAAATATTTTAATTTTAGATATTTACTCAAACACGACTTATTTTAAGATAAACAAATAGCTACAAAATAAGAGATATAGAGAATGAGTTGGGAATTATGTTAAGGGATGTTTTTATAATTTTGGTTTATGGACTGAAAATCAAATTTTCAAAGTGACAAAAAATTATTGAAGTTTTGTGTAAAGTTAAAAATGATTCACATTAATGTAAAAGTTTATTTTCAGTGATTTTCACTTATTTTTTTTTAATCCAAAAATGAATTATAAGGCAAAACAGTGTGAAAGATGGATGACATTTTTTTCTTCAAAGTATCCAGATCTACATGTTGATCTTTTTTTAAGAATAAAAAATGTCTAAAAATAAAGCTACTAAGTGTTATTTATTTTTATTTGAAATTATAGAATTATGTAGGTTAAAAATTATTATACAAACTAACCAATTTACTAGCATTGTATGAAGATTGAGAACTTATGGCTTATGTGATGAAAATAAAAGTGAAAATATATTACTTTTAGGAGGAAAATAGTTTTGGAAGAGAATGCTTTAATTATAATTTAGTAATTAGATATTAAAGGATAATTAAGAATTTTGTAGCTTTAATTTTCGTTATTTTTTTTAATATTTTTCATTAAATGACTGTATAAAAACAATAATAAAAACCATTTAATTGGGCTAACTAGTCAACTCATATAAGGAAGAACAAGCAACCTTCCCATAATTTGTAGCTACAGTTGTTAATTATTCTCAAATCACAGTTTTCAATGTATATATACATACTAAGTTTTGGTTAACGAAAATTGCGCAGTATGTTAAAAAAGATAAAATAAAAGAAAATTGCTTAGTATATTACAATAAAAACAAAATTTTTTATCATATAGAACGAATAAATAATGAGTTCAAAAAACCCTTTTCAATACGATATCAAAAGCTGATGTGATACTTATTTCAAAAAAAAAAAAGGCTGATGTGATATGGAGATGGATTTCTCAATACAATATCAAAAGGAAATATGGAGGTGGATTTCTTAATTTAGAATCTCTCCTAAAAATGTTAATTAGGATTTTTCATTTTTTTTAAAACTAATTAAAAATATAAAGATTTGTCGCATTCTTTATCGCATTCTTTCTCCTCTTACATGTAAAATATAAAAAGCAAAAAGGTGTAACATATATTTTATAGTGAGTGGATGCATATTTTGTTTTAGATAATTACATTGGATATAACAATATGTACTTCTTTTCTTTTCTTTTTTTTGCCAAAATGAATCTATATATTAAAAAAATTGTTGGTGCATCACCAATAAAAATTAAAAAAATGTATAATAGTATTGGAGATGCTCTAAATTAGTTTCATGATCGACTTATTACATGTGAATTGTTTCTTATTGTAAAAGAATAAGAACTTCAACCGTTCAGTTTTAAATTTATAGATTTTATTTATTGTTTAAACATTCAATAATTTTGAATGCATAAGTGTACTTTCCAAGTAATTATCGCTTTATCACTTTTTTTTTATGGTTACAATAAATTAATTTAAAATATTAATATATAATTATGATTTTAATATTCACTCATTTTACTTTCAGATTAATTGTTATAATTGTTTTATAATTCACTTAATTATTCCCATCATTAGATTGAAAGTCAATAGGTGGATGAACATTAAAGTCATAAGAGTTCAATTAAAATTTTAAGTTATTATAGTTTGACTCATTTGTATATAAGTAGGTAAGAAACTTTTTTTTTTTTTAATATTTTAATTAAGGATAAAATTGTTAGTTTCATTAACCATGAATTTGAGCATTGAGCATGAGGATGACTTATACTTACAATTTAATGATATAGTCTATGGCCTATACTTACAATTTTCTTGACATATGTGTAAGAGTTTTAGCATTGAACCATCTTATTGTTATTGATATTAGAATTTAAATTGAGGTATAGCCCTTAATTAATTATGAAATAATAATAATTTAAGATTTGATGAAACTTGAAATTAAAATGGATTACATCAAATTAGTTTTTTCTTTTTTAAAAGATTATATCAAATAAAGTAATATTATTATACTTAGTTTGGCATGTATTTTCATGAGATGAGAAATAAAGAATATGAACAACTTTTCTCAACATGAGACATTTCAATCTACTAATGTATCAGCAGTCTCTTCGATGAGCCGTGCCATGAAGATCATGAAGCTCTGCATTGGTGGAGAACATGACCGATCTCCTTTCTGAACATACTTGAGACAAGGCTGCATTACAAGGTCAATCACCACAGCAACAATCCTTACAACTACAACTTTGAGTGAAGAAAGAGCCAACACAACATATATCAATATGGTTGGTAGTATACACATGAGAATGGCTCCAACTGTTCCTACTGGTATCTTGTAAGGATGAGACGCTACGAGATATTTCATTCTTAATCTAATAAATGCTATGAATTCCAAATGGACTAGTCGCATGGACACTATCCTCAGCACCAAATGGACCCTCAGAAACCTCATAGAAAATGAGAAAAATGAGTGACAAAACTGATATCTTGTTTCTTTCATCTGCTCTAGGAGAAGAATTAGAAGCTACTTCGTTACGATTAACATACTTAACATCATTGTTCTCTCCCATCTCAACCGAAGCTTCATGTAACATGTGTCCATCAGTTTCTGCATCCAATGTCACATCATGAACGACAAAGGTGAGCAAGGGACAATTAATAAAAACAAAATCAGACATTCGTTCTTTCAAAAAAAAAAAATCCAAACCTTAATCATTACTTTAAACAAACATATATTATCAACTCATATTAAAAAAAAAAAAAAATCCTCTTCTCTCTCTCTTTAGAGATTAGTAAAGGTAATTATATATCCTTAAGGCTGATATCTCTCATAATGGAAGTTGACAGTAGAAGATTCAAGAACCATCAGTGCTCCTAACCCCACTTGGCTATTTCATCCAACCTTGTTGGAACCCCCAATAAGAAGCATAATGCGGATGAAACCCAAACCATATAACCACATTTTCAAGAAACTTGGTGCCCAGCTTGGCAGTG
This sequence comes from Nephelium lappaceum, assembly GCA_021234005.1. Taxonomy (NCBI): domain Eukaryota; kingdom Viridiplantae; phylum Streptophyta; class Magnoliopsida; order Sapindales; family Sapindaceae; genus Nephelium; species Nephelium lappaceum. The sequence goes on from CM037996.1 coordinate 1,490,249, forward strand.
ATCAATGCCTTAGGAATACCCTATACGATAGGAAAGATCAGAAAACCAACAAGAGCTAGAAGAGGACCAGTCGCATGGACAATATCCTCAACACCAAATGGACCCCTAGAAACCTCATAGAAAATGAGAAAAACAAGTGGCAAAACTGATATCTTGTTTCTTTTATCTACTATAGGAGAAGAATTAGAAGCTACTTCATTAGCATTAACGTATCAACACCGTCGTTCTCTTCCATCTCAACTGAAGCTTGCGTGTTACACGTGTCCATCAGTTTCTACATCCAATGTCACATTGTGAAAAATAAAGGTGAGCAAAGGGCAATTAATAAAAACAAAATCAGACATTTATTCTTTCAAAAAAAAGAAAAAAAATCAGACCTTAATTTTTACTTTAAACAAACATATATTATCAGTTCATATTAAAAAATCTCCTCTCTCTTCTCTCTAGAGATTAGTAAAGGTAATTATATATCCTTAAGGCTGACATCTCCTATAGTGAAAGTTAACGGTAGAAGATTCAAGAACCATCAGTTTTCCTAACCCTTCTCTTCCATTTTCTTGAACCTAAATAAGAACTTGGCCTTTTGATGAACCTCTGTGGGTCACAAATCATGTACTGTTAGGGTCATGAACTTCTCTCTTCATTAGTTGTTATGTTTATTTTTCACTTTATGCACTCCTTTTTTTTTTTTTTTTGTGAGGCTTGTAAGTGGTTTTATGTTCCATGACCTTTTTTGGAAGCTAATTTGAATGAATTGGTACATACAAAGAAAAGCCAACAAGTTTATGGAAGGGAGCTGCGTTGAGTTGTCTTTTTTGATCCTTTGTTTGTGATCTGAGTTCCCCTTTCTTTGCATGAGTGCTTTCAGCTACAAACCTTCTCCATTTTTCATATTGGATGAGGTTGATGCAACATTGGATAATTTAAATGTTGCCAAGGTAGTAGAATTCATCCGTTCAAAATCATGTGGAGGAGCAAGAAGTAATCAGGATGTTGATAAAGGCAGTGGCAGTTGTTTTCAAAGTATCGTGATATCACTGAAGGATAGTTTTTATCACAAGGTTGAAGCTTTGGTTGGGGTTTACAAAGACTGTGAAAGAAGGTGGGTTTTTTGTTTAATCATTTCTGAATTGCTTATTATTTTCTCCTTTTATATATATATATATATATGTATATTGTTTTATAACAATAAAATTTGTGTATAACTTGAATAAATAATAAATATATTAATTTACACCTATAAATATAGTCAAGTAAACTTGGTCAAACAGTAGAAGAAAAGAAGTAAAAACTCAAGTTTTTCTACATTTTAGAAGAGATTTTAGATTTAAAAGAGCTTTTGAGACTATTTGATTGGAATATTACTGAAATCTTTTTTAATTATGATATAATTTTTATGTCTTTCTATAAGGGCTTTTGAATGTGTTTGATTGAAATATTTTAAATTATCACCTACATATATATATATATATTTAAATAATTTACTACATAAACATATATGTAACTTATTTTTTTAATTATATTTACATGGTCGATGTTGGATTTACATTATGCTATATTGTTACTATTTTTTAAGAAGTTGAAAAGAAATTAAGGGGACGGTTTCCAATAATTACAGGTAGTTGGGAGCTCTAAATTCTCCATGTCAATTTCAGGTTCAAACGATTTCAACAAGTACAGATTTGAAATTTGACGAGGGTCGACAACATGCTTTGCGGTTTTATTTAGAAATAACAGTGTCATTATTTTTGATCGATGAACAGAAATACATATCTTATACATGTATACTAGCTGCATAAGCAAATGGAAAATAAAGCTATTTTTTATTCATATGCATTTGATCCTAAAGAAAAGAAAAAGAATGGTATTCTTGGTCAATATCATGTAGAATTTCATTCGCACAAATTTGTTGATTGTAGAGCTTTAAAACTCTGTTTAACACGCGAGATTAAAATGAAATGAAATGGATTGAATTGAATTGAATTAGATTGGAATGAAAAATCATCTTCTCATATTAGATAGAACTTGAGATTGGATTAAAAATTATATCATATCATATTTGATGTAAGTTGAGATTAGACTAAAATAAAATTAATTTAAATTTTTTGTTATATAAAATTAATTTTATTAAAAATCTTTAAATAATAATTAAAAAAAAATAAACAAACAAACAAAAATCATATCCCACAATTCATCAATAGCAAAAACCACACTTCATCAATATCATTATCTTCCATAATTCAACATTATCAACCCACAATTCATCAATATCATCATTTCCCACAATAACATCAAAACATCATAACATTAACAAAAAAATTTTTAAAAAAAAAAAGAAAAAAGAAACTCATAATAGCGAACGTAGAACCATCTGGTTCTAGGTTTAACGAGGAACTTAGAACTAGATGGTTCTGAGTTCGCCGAACCAGAATCATCTCAACACAGAAGAAAAAAAATAAAATAAAATAAGAAGAAAAAGAGAGGAGAGAGAGAATGAAGGCAGGTGAGAGAAAGAGAGAGATGGAGAGAAGAGAAAGCAGATGGGAAATGAGAAATCTAATCCCACCTAATAACATGGTTTTGGTTGGGATTGAAAAGTCTCAAAAGAATGGAAAATGAGAGGAGCTTGGGCTTTAAAGAATCTTAATCTCATTCCAATTAGTCTTCAAACATAACATTTAAATAGTTTGAGATTTTTGTATCTTAATCCCACTCTCAATCCCATATGCCAAACGCAGCCTAAAGCTTGATGGTTGGAAACCCAACTGCTAAGTCTCTAGACCTCTTTCCACTGCTCAAGACAGCTGCTTGAAGACATCTTTTGGCATATGGCGAGGTCGGCTCAGCCAAAGTCCTCCATCAACAATGAGTGTGGTTCCATTCACATATTTACCTTAACAAATTTATAAACTCAGATTAGTTTTTGCCACAGATGAAGAAGTAAAAAAAGATGAATAATCAACTAAGTAGTAAGTGGCCAATAATCCATTTCTCAAAAAGTAGCTACTTAATAATGTCATTTTAGGCACTGAACAATCATAGAAACTACTCATAAGATGCAAATTCTTATTTGTATATGCTATTGGTTTCATGTGTCATGCACGTGTACAAGCAAGTACAAACTCTCATCAATTAAAGTGTTAAAACATCATCAATAATCTCTCATCAAGTAGAATCACAACCATATTTGAGAAAACTCGTAAAACCAAAATAAACATAAAAATTTTTTCAACCTCAACTTTAACATGAATTAACTGGTGTTTTCCTACACAAACCAACCACAACAAAGCACAACAAGAAGCAAATGAAAACAAACAAGTAAAACAAACCCACATAGTAAAACACATCACCAAGCAACAAACCACACAAGAATGTTCAAAACACAAACACATAATTGACAGACAACCAACCAAACCAAATAAAAATTCAAAGCAACTCAACTCCAAAACCAAAATGAACCTATCAGGTTATCACAACAAGAAACAAATGAAATGTGAATAAGTCAACTTATCACAAAACATGAACAAAGATTTTGGTTTCCTTAACAACTTATCACAATAAACATCAACCCCTCGCAGAGTCCAAACTTTAAGGGTATAACTAGAATTCAATTAGCTATCCTCACAAGTAACAATATAAATAGTACCAGAAATCCAAGCAATTCAGCTTTTTATCAATATGTAAAATGAATTGTGAGGAAAATATTAGGAAATAAAACAACAAATAAACAACTTTAGAAAAGAAAAGTGCACTATAGATTCATGAAATGAAGATCACCGTTATATTTCAATATTCAGAAAAGCAACCACCAATCTTATTTTGATACAAATTGAAGATAAAATAAACTCTAATTAAAGCATTCTCTTGCAATTTACTTGTTTCAAGTAACTAATCCTAATGACAGTAGTTTAATTAATTTTCAAGGAAATACAGCCTGTATGTGATTAACTAAAGGAGACCTATATTTAAAAGTTAAGTTAAAGAAAAGCATTCAACTCATTTCCTTTTGTCTCTAAATTCCTTCAAGTCCACTCAGCATCACGAAACTGAAACCGAATAAAGCTACAAGACTAGCTAATTCTCCAAAGAGAAATACCTGGAATTTGCTCGCCAAAAAATAACAAAACAAAGCAACTTCTAACAAAAGAAGTTTAAGCCAAATTGAGGACACTCACAGATAATAACACTGCAATTTCAAGTGCTTCTGGATCCTTGAATGCAACAAAAGCCGTCTTTGACTGTCCAGCTTTACTGCACCCAAAAAAACAACAGAACAACAACAAAACAACCTCCATCAACCTTCACTTTCCAGCTAATTCCTCAAGCATACAATTTCAATCTCAATAAGCCCAATAAAGCAAATATCATCCCTTCATTTTTCACACACCAAACCCACCAAAAACAAAAAAAAAAAAAAAAAAAAAATCACATAAATCCAAATTAACAAATTTTACTTCCCTTCCCTCTATTCACTTACATTTTTTAATTAAAACATAACATACATACAAAGTGGTTTCCCCAGGTAAATATATATATATATAAATACAAAGGTCCAACTATCAGAATCAACACCATAAAAAAATTAATTAATTTCCCATTTATGAAACAAAAAACAAAATCCCATTTTCTCTTCATTAAACCTCCTTTTTATCATCATCCAAATGCAAAAATCAACAATAATCGACCAAGCAGTAGGCTCAACACCACACAAATTAATTAATTTCTCATTTGAGAAACCAAAAACAACACAAAACGCACAATCCAAAATCTCAATTTTCCCAAACACAAAATCAAGAACACTGCATACCAACCTCAGAATCTGAATGTGTTCAATATCTTCAGAGAAGGAGAAGAACTCGTCAATCTCCCTCTTACTAGCTAGATCTGACATGTTCTTCACTTGCACCGTTCTCGTCTGCTTGACAAACAAACCCAACACCAAAAAAAAAAAGAAAAAAAAAATCACTTCTTTTACTAATTAAGAGCAAATGTCAAGGGCTGTTTGCTCAAACTTAAAAGAACCAACAATCCCACTTAAAACAAATTACAACTAGAATTTTGGTATCTGGACTTCACTTCACCAACAGGATATCACAAATAACTGCACCTAACAAGTCTCTAACACACCAACAAGAAGACCTTTTCGAAATATTGATTATGAAATACATACCTGTCGACGACAGAGGTGGTAGGCCTCTCAGTTCACATCCTCCAAGACCCGCTCCCTAGTCCACATGCGAGTCACTAAGCTTGCCTTCAAGACCGGAAACGGAAGCCCCAAATCAATCAAATCGAAACCCAGACCATCATCAATCTCCCAATCCATCATTAGAAACCGTCATCGATCTCCCAAACCATCATAAAAAAACCATCATCAACCCCGAAGGATCATCAATCATCAGAAGAACATTATCAATCCAAAATTAAAGAAAAAAAAAATTAGGGAGAAGGAGAGACGGAGGTGTCGAGAGAGAGAGATGGAGAAGGAGAAGTTCTACGAGAGGTGCCACTAGTGGGTTTCGATTCCCATTTCTGGGTTTCCACACCGGCCAGAAACCCTCTCCATCGCTAGGTTTCGAAACCCATTTCCAAACTGTCGATGGAGGTTGAGTCGAGAGAGGAGGTTGATCGGCGAGAGAGTGAGATGGGGTTTGGGAGATGAACTGGGGAAGAAAATTGATTTTGTTTTTTTGTGTTTTTTTTTTTTAATTTTTCAATTGATTTGTTTCAGCCCTCAACCGGTTGCATGTTTGCCTTATTAAAAAAATATATTATTTTCTACTTTTTTAATAGCCATTGGATCTCAAATTTTCTTATCCAATGGACCCAAACTCACCCTTTCTGTTGTTTGTATCATACTAACGGTTTCGATGCTAGAAAACGGTTGGGTTTCTCCCCAACACTACTTCTTTACCGAATCTTAGATTTTTCACTTGCGGGTGTGTCAAAAAACAATTGCATGTGCAAAAAACGCTAAGATGTTTGTGGGTTTGTTTGTCTCATCTCTTTCATTCTCTTCTATCTCATTCTCTTGATCTAAGGATACATTAATCAGAGAAGAATTTCTATTGCAGATTATTTCAAGGTTAGTATTTGATGTTTTTGTAATTTGAAGTTTTTTTTTTTAGGGTTTTATGATATTGTTGTGTGATATTATGTATACTTTCTTTTTCGTCACTTTCTCGAGAAAAATTTCTCGTTTGTTTTCCTGTGAAAATTTTGCACCAGGGGTTTAACCTTTGAAACACCGTAAAGGTTGTAACTTTAGTTTTCGTTTGCTTGTTTGAATGTGGGTTTTTTTTTTTTTTTTTTTTTAAAAAAAAATTATTACAGGTAACATTATGTTCGAGCATGGAGAGAAGGTGGTCTACAGAGGGAAACTTGTTGATGGGGACCGTTGGATCACTGTCAAATGCTTAAATCTAATGGCGTGGCCTGATTCAAGACAGTTCCTTATTTGTACTCTTAATTTTTTATTTTTTATTTTTTATTTATTTTTTAACATAGTGACTGATTTTAGCTTGTTTGATTTGAACAATGATGATAAATTTGTTAAGGGTATTTTGCTTTGTGTGAATTGGTGATGGATTTGTTGTGATTTGGTTGGTTGCAGGAGGAGGCACTGGCGGTGGGGTTGTTGGGGAGTGGGAGGTTGGCAAATTTGATAGGGTGTTGTTGTGAAGGAGATGAGAGGTTAATGTGAATGCTTTGAAGGTTTGGAAGCCAAGAAAAAGATACTGCTTCTCTTCTTTTGGGTTCTTGTATGATATGACTAGAGAGTACTTCAACTTGAATGGTGTGTGTTTGTTGAACAGTTAGTGTTTTTGTTTGATTTTGAGAAATTTTCATAGAAATTAAATGGAGAATATTGAATTTTGAACTTGCTTTGTGGAATATTGGGTTGGTTGTTGTGTTAGATAATTGTTGATTGTGTTTGCTCTCAAGGAATGGTTGTGTGTGTATGGTGCAGATTGGAGTGTGTTTTGAAGATTTTGTTGAACTTCTGAATGGATTCAAGGTATATGCCGGTATGACATTGTTGTTATTTATGACTTTCATTTGATATTACTTAGTCACATCTTCACAGCAGTAATATAAACAGAGGTCGAATATTGGTTGAAGAATAGAGACAGGAGGAAAGAAGAATTCAATCTGATTGGCACATGCTACCTCCTCCTCTTTGTTTGTTTACTTTTTTCCTGTTATTGCTTTTTTCTTGTGTGTAGCATTGCAGTGGTAAAATGTCTGAGGTCAAGTTATAGCATATGTATTAAAGACTGTAATAGCACAGGCAGGTAATGACTTTTTTTCATGTTTGGACTTGGCTGTTGTGCAACTCTTGGTTACTTTGCTAAGATTAGATTAAGAAAATGTTATTATGGTAGGGGTATACTTTGTATTTTTGATATTAAAATTTGCATTTAAATTAATGAAGAATCCAATTCTTTGTCCAATTTTCTAACACAGTAAGTATCTGCAGAGCCTCCCCAAACTAGTATAGCAGAAGCTCTGAGGAGGATCTTCTTTACCAGGTTTTGTTTGATGGAAAGGATCTCCCCTGTATTTGAAAGCAACTTCTCCTATAGTCAAGTTTTTGCTTTTGGCTTTCCTGATTGTTGCTCGTCAGTTCTCTTATTTTTTACTAAAATTTTGATATTGAAAAAAAGTGAAAGCATGTTGAATATTTAATATTTGTAATAATCAAGTTACTTTTTAGAATAATTTTCTCCAAGTGAGCTCCTCCATTGTTTTCATTCTCTCAGCCTTAAAGGCAACTATTGGACGAATGTTTAACGGTGGTGGTATTTTTTCGCCATTGCAAAGGTTTTCCATCTTTCAAATTGGTCTATCGAAGCTGAATGAGAATGGAAACATGATTTGGGTTCTGGAAGGAGCAGAACAAATGAATTGCGGGTTGATAAATATAAGCCCTGTCCTTGGGAGAGCTTGCTGTTCGCAAAAAAAAGGTTAAGGCTTTTGTTTCCTTTTACAAAAGAAGGTTGTGCTGTTTATATTTTATATTGGGTACGTGAATATTATCTTAGTTTTCTTCCTTTGTATTTTCTGGTTGAAGAAATTAAGATGTGGTTTGAGAAAAGATTGAGAACTAAGGTAATTTATTGGCAATTTGCTGGTTAGATTGTAATAAGTTGAGTTTAAACGTTGTCATGAAACTTTGTCATTGACAATTACATGGTTTAACAACTTGATGGAACTGTAAACGAGTGGGTTGGTGCAAACAAAAGGTGTCTGATTGATTTTCCTTGGTTTCTGTTTTATATACATATTTTGTTGTATGTTGACCATTGAAATTGATTTGGTTATTACAGCTTGGAGCCAATGCCATTCTTACAGTGTCTCTTGCAGTTTGCAAAGCTGGAGCCCATGTCAAGAAAATTTCTCTTTGCAAGGTTTGTTTTTGTATTCAAATTTGTTGCCCAATTTATTACTTTATTTGGAATTTTCTAGGTGACTAGTATTGACAATTTGATGTTTTTGAGTGCAGCATATTGCTAAACTTGCTGGTAACAGCAAGTTGGTTTTGCCTGTACCTGCTTTCAATGTGATAAATGGTGGATCAAATGCAGGAAACAAACTGGCTATGCAGGTATGTTTTTTGACATTTTTTATGTTTTATGATTATAAGGATTTTTATGTTTTTCTATATTTAGTATCTGGTACGTTGTTGTCTACAGGAGTTTACAATCCTTATTTTGAGGTATGTTAATATTGATAAGAGTTTAAATTAGCATTTTACACATGGAGAGTTGTTTGGGGATATTTGGTGGGTTTTACTGAAATATTCATTATGAGGAGATCTATTATTTTTAATATTTGTTTTTTACTCATTCAGATGTGAGAAAACAGTTAGTAAAGAAAAAAATGTTACGAGGCGATGATTTTGAGCTTCCGGTTATTATTATCTAAAGAAAGTAGGATAGAAGGAATAAGGTTTTTCATTGTTTTCCTCTTCTTACAGTAAAAGATGTTGTTGCTAATCCTATTCTTTTCTTGTGGATTTTCATAGTTCTAATCTAGCCTGGAAGGTCCCAAGTGTTTCAGCTCTTATCCAATGGAAGCTATCTAGTTAAGGATGTTTTAAATTAAATAATGACATTGCAATTTGTGTGGAAAGAAAATTGGTTGGTCTTGGTGTGGTTATTCAAAATTTTAGGGTGAACATAATGCTTTCAGGTTTTAAAAATTTTGAGGTCTCTTTATCTCCAGCAATTGCAGAAGCACAGACTATTTTATTTGGTTTAAGAATATTTAATGTAGACCTTGTGTTTATTCATGGTTGTTTGAAGAACTATGAGAATTGGATTTTGGTGTTAGGGGGTGATATTCATTATTTTAACCGAAAAGTTACAACGTTGTGGTTGAATTTATTAACATAAAAATGGGAAAGTATTATTTTCTTTTATATTAATTTTTTATGGGTTGAAATTCATATTGTCGTTAAAATTGATATAAGTAATGGTGTTGGTAAAATTCTAGTTGGCAAGTAAAACTTATGTCGCATGTTTTATATGTTCTTTTAAATAAAAAATATGTGGAAGTTATGAAATAATGATATTCAAGAACTCCAAACACGATGTAATTATTTAAATTTAGTCTTATGTTTGTGTGAAATATTATAACTTGAGGATGTTTCACTAAATTAGATTTAATTGTGGTATACTTATTAAAATCTTATGTTGGGATATTAGGTATTAAAAAGAATATTAAATTATGCATACTTGGTGTATAATTGTATTTTATCTTTTATGTTATTCAATAATAAAAAGTCATATAATTAATGTAAGAACTTGTCTAACAATTTTTAATTTTTTAAAAAAATAAATTAAAACTACATTGCATTTCAAATTTGTATCCAAAAGTAATTATCAATTAATTTACAATTCAATTACAAGTAAGAATATTAATCTAACAAAAAATAAATTTACTATATCTTAATCTCATCATAATGTATCTTCAAAAGTTAAATTGTAAGGATAACTTTTTATCATTTTTTTTTTTATTTATGAAAATCTTTTAAATTTTATTGAAGTTCCTTATAATTTTATTTTATTTTTTAATGTATTCAGTAATATAAAAATTAATATAATTAATAGAATTAATAACTAACATCAAACTTGACAACTGGACAATTTGGACGTTAGTCTTAATAAGTTGATGTAACATTAATTGTTAAGAATGACGTTGTACTAGTTAAGTGAAAAACTTAGATATAAGCAGCTATTATACGTCTGTTTTTGTTAATTTTTAACAACTTTAAACGTTACACTATTGTCAAACTTGACAACTGAACAACTTCGATGTTAGTCTTAATAAGTTGACATAACGTTAATCATTAAGAAGGACATTATAGTTGTTAAGCGAACAACTTTAGATGCCCATAATGAATAACGGCATCTACAACGGGCCAATGAGCCTGCGATGGAAACTTCAGACGTTGAACTAATTTTTAACAACTTCAGATGTTTTACTAACATCAAACTTGACGATCGAATAACTCCGACGTTAGTCTTAACAAGTTGATGTAACGTTAATTATTAAGAAGGATGTTGGAGTTGTTAAGGGAACAACTTGAACGTTAGCTGATGTTATACGTCCTTTTTGTTAACTTTTAACAACTTCAGACGTTATCCCAAAATTCGACTTGACAAATGACCAACTTTGACGTTAGTTTTAACAAGTTAATTTTACAGTAATTGATAAGATGGACATCTAAGTTGTTAAGAGAATAACTTGGGCGTTAGTTGATGTCATACATCCTTTTTGTTAACTTTTAACAACTTTAGACGTTATTCTAACGTCGGAGTTGACAAATCAACAACTTTGACGTTAGTCTTAATAAGTTGATGTTACGGTAATTGTTAAGACGGATGTCAGAGTTGTTAAGGGAACAACTTGGACGTTAGTTGATGTTATATGTCTATTTTTGTTAATTTTTGACAACTTCAAACGTTACCCTAACGTTAAACTTGAAAATTGAACAATTTCAATATTAGTTTTAACAAGTTGACATTACAGTAATTATTAAGAGGGACGTCAAAGTTGTTAAGTTAACAACTTGGACGTTAGTTACGTCATACGTATTTTTTGTTAACTTTTAACAACTTCAGATGTTATTCTAATATATGACTTGACAAATGAACAACTTCGACGTTAATCTTAACATCCTTTTTGTTAACTTTTAACAACTTTAGACATTACCCTAACGTTAGACTTGATAAATGAACAACTTTGATGTTAGTTTTAATAAGTTGATGTTACAATAATTGTTAAGAGAGACGTTGGAGTTGTTAATTTAATAACTTAGGCGTTAGCTGATGTCATACATTAATTTTTGTTAATTTTTAACAATTTCAGACATGATCCTTACGTCTAACTTGATAAGTTAAGAACTTCAACATTAGTTTCAACAAATTGACGTTACGTAATTGTTAAGAATGATGTTGTAGTTGTTAAGTGAACAACTTCGACGTTAAAGTGAAATATTGATAATAAATAAAAATTAATATAATATTATATTTATATATTAGTTTAATTAAAATATAATATATATTAATTTAATAATAAAATATTAGTAATAAATTAATATTATTATAATATTAACATAATATTATATTTTATAATAAAATATTATATTAATATATTATTTAATTATTATTATTTTAATATTATTTAATATAAAAATAATATATTTGATCTACAGCAACCGGTTGCAGGTCACATATTTCACTGTGGCTGCCAGAGTGTGTTTGTATGATACCAACAAAATTTTTGTTTGTACCATAGCCGATCCCGTGTTTGAGTTGTACAATTCTTTTGAATCATGTTATTGGGTTACACCTTTTTGATGAACCCTATAATGAAGGGATCCAAGGAAAAAGGGACCTCATTAATTAATACCACTCTAATATATGAACTATCAAATTTATATGAGTTGATGTTTTTTATTTTTCTTATCACTTCCATGGAGAAGCTTAATTTGTAACTTAAAAGTAACTCATTATATTTGATTATTTCAGTTCTTTAAACTCAAACTATTAAAATTTCTGCAATTTTATTTTCATTTGAACTTCATACATTAAGAATTGTGTTTTTCTTACAAATAATAGATATGTGGCATCAAACACAAAATTAGAGTATTATAAATTATTATTATTATTTTTCTTAGTTAAAGAGTGTCTTAATTATTGAATCCAAAAAATCTCTCCAAATAATTTTTCTATTTACGTTTAGAGGTCTAGCTTCACCTTGGAATTTTTCGTTTTTATAGGCTACCACTTACAACTTAGATTAAACAGTCTACATATTGTGTGGCATATAAGCATATTTGTGGTACCCATTAAATTATACATTTGGTAGAACAAATATGTGCATCTTTAAGCATGTGTATCGTTACATCAAACTGCGTATCAAGTAATTTTCATGTTAAGGGTATTGCTATGGCATTAATAAAATTTTCACTATCCGTATAAAAGATACTATACTATCCTTTAGCATTTCAGTTATAGTATTGTGTATTATATGGATAGAACATCATTTACAATACAAGTATTCATATCTCTACCGTAGCTATAATGATATTTGGTAAAGAATGTAAATCCAATATATATTAAAAAAAATTGTCAAACTTAATTTGAATGCAATTTTTTAGATGAAATTTTGAAAGCATTAAGATTTGAAATTACTTTTTTTTTTCCTTGTAAGTTATTTAATTGTAATATTATAGTACCAATTATTTGCAATATTAAAGTAAACCTGTTTTGTATTAAATTAATTGGAATGTATGCATTTGGGTTAAATAAAAATTTGTCTTCTAAAAATCATAACTCTTAGTAAATTGGTTGTCCCTTCATCCTCCATCTTGTTGAAGGGGGGTTTGGGTTCTAGCTTACTCATCAAATACAAATCTTGCTTTGTAGTGACAATTTTAAGCAAATCTTGTTAAAATCTTCACCTATATCATATTTGGTTACCTTTGAATTTGGGGCCACATGTTATCGTAAGAATTCTAAAGAATTACATGATAATAGATGTCCTTTGGATTCAAGTCTAATGCTTTAGAGAAGAAAAAATTAAACAAATTTGAAAAAATAAAATCTTATTGGTGCTGTCAAAGTTGGTTGGCAACCAAAAAAGATTTGTTTAATGATTTTTTTTTTTTCAATTGGAGGTTCGAATTTAATAAAACTTCAACTTTAGCTATTAGACGAATCTAACAGTGTTATATATATATATATATATATATTCAATCTTATTAAGGAGCTTGTTTTATCAATAAACCTTAGTTCTACTTGAACAAGTAAGGTTTTGGTGTTTAATTAATTTTATATTGTTTGCAACCACGAGTTTTTATTTATTTAGTAGGAAAATCTATAAATATACTTATAAGAAACAGCCTTTAAATTGTGATCACTGTATTGGATGGAACATCCGAAAGAAAAAAGAATATACTATAATTAGTTAACAAATTTCCAATTTTCCAATTGGAAACAAGAAACAAATAAAGAATAATCTAAAGTTTATAATTCATGAGTGGAAAAATGCAATAATTTCAAAATACAGAAAAGTCTTATAAAATTTTTTGATTGGATATAGCTCTTGATAATGTGTTGTGTGGAAGAAAAAAAAAATCCAAGATGCTATAAGAATTTTGATAGGCTTTTATTTGATGAACTAATAATAAGATTATGAGAGTAGCGCAGGAAAGAAAAATAAATAAATAAATAAATGGTGATGACAAATTCAAAGTCTATAAGTTGTAAGTGGACAAATACAATAAATTCCAAAATATGTAGAAAAGTTTTACACATCTTTTGAGTGATACAACTCTTGATAACAAGTGTTTGAAAAAAATTAACAAATTCCAAATCGTGTGGAAAGTTTTGTAGACTTTAAGAAAACAAGAAAGAGAAGAAATAAGTAGTAAACAAGGAGAGAGAGAGAGAGAGAACAATTGACCCAAAAATCAAGTTGACTAATTTTGAGTGGAAAAATGTAATAAATTCCACAACCAAAGAAAAGTTTGATAAGCTTTTTGAGTGTAACAACTTTTGATAATAAGTGTGTGAAAGAAAGCAAAAAGGTTCAAAACATGTGTAAAGATTGAAGACTTTTAGGAAACAATAAAGAAATTGTAATAAACAAGAAAAAAAAAAAAACAATTGATACAAAAATCAAGTGGACAAATTTTGAGTGGAAAAATGCAATAAATTCCACACCCATAAAATGTTTGATAAGTTTTTTGAGTGTAACAACTCTTGATAATAAGCGTGTGGAAGAAAACAAAAAGTTACAAAACATATAGAAAATTTGATAGACTTTTGAATGGATACAACTAATTGTAAAATTCTAAATACGCACAGGCCGTGTCAAACAAGCAAGAAACTAAATGGTAACTGATGTAGAAAGTTTAATAGACTTTTGAATGGATACAACTAATAATAAAATTCTAAATACAACCGTATCAAACAAGCAAGAAAAATAAATGATGACTGATGTAGAAAGTTTGATAGACTTTTGAATTGATACAATTAATTATAAGATTCTAGATACAACCGCGTCAAACAAGCAAGAAAATAATTGATGATTGATGTAAAATTGAAGTTGAAAACCTAAGAGTAGAAAAATGCAATAAACTCCACACACGTAGAAAAATTTGATGGACTTTTTGAGTGGAATAACTCTTGAGAACAAGTTTGTGGAAGAAAGCAAGAAATTCCAAAACATTAAAAAGTTTGATAGACATAGGCCCCACTCCCCATAGACACTAAAATTTTTGAAAAAAAAAATTACATATATAAAAGATATATTTGTATATATAATATCTGTAAATAATTAATAAAAATTGTGAAACTCTTTTATAGTTTTTAAAATCAAATTTTTTAATTGTAAATTTATCCTTTATGAACATTTGTCAATTTATTAATTCATAATATGTATATATATTGGAAAATTCAAATACATACATACGTATATACATACATATGTATATATATATATATGTGTGTATCCTTACTAAAAAAAGATTGACCCCCAAATTCTTGCTTTCAAAAAAGAATATGACATGATGGGATTTTTTTTTTTAAAAAAAATTAAAAAATCAGAATTTGATTTCATAAAATTATAGATTGTATATAATTTGTTTGGATTTCATTAACATTAACACAAATTAAAGTAAAATGTGTGTACATAATTTGTTTAATGGAAAAAAATAAATATATAAAGTAGATAAAAGTATTAGGAAATATCATCAAGTTCTCATTTTTCATTGATGGAAATATAATGAATATTCTATAGATATATTTTCTATATTTCATGGAAATTTTCTCAGTATTATACAAAATTACATTATATGTTCATCGATGTTGTTATTAATTTAGTATGAATATGTAATAAAGATGAATTAACAAAGTTAATATGTGTGTATCCATGCTTTTCCTAGTATACACTCATGTTTGGTATGATGCATAGACTTACCGTGATGAACACTTATCATCTATGTCCATATTTTTCGCTATGTATATTGGTATACTTAGTTATTAGACTTTTTATGTTTTCTCTTTCTTTTTTTTAAAATTTTTTTTTTTAACAATATTTTACCTTATAATGATTTTCTTAATAAAATTTATACAATTAATTAGCACAGTTTAAGCATCAAAAGTACATTATTTCAAAAACTAAAAAAACAAAAAAAAAAAAAAAAAAAAAAAAAGCAAAAACAAAGGCAACTTAATATGTGAATTTAAATAAAATCCAAAAGTTTTGTCCTTTATTCCTAAATTAATGCAAGGCTCTATTGTTTTAAACTAATTACAATGGCCAGTGGGTCACCACAAAGGACTAATTTTCATAGACTCTTTCATCAATCATCACAATTAAGGTTGATGAAAATCCATCAAAAGCTCTATTCTAGGGGTGGTATTCAATTTCAGAGCGTTTGGGCATTAAATGGTATGAAGTTAAATTCAATGGAAAGTTTCGATTTCGTGATAAAGTTTGTTCGTTCGTTTGTTTGTTTGTTTGTTTTTTTCTTAATTGGTGATTTTTTAGTATAGTTAGGGTTTAATTTGATGGAATTTTTTTTTTTTTTTATTTTCATGCGGTGTGATGGGGTTGGATTGATGTGTGGTGATAGGAATTTGGGTATGTGGTGTACTGGTGTTTCGATTTTGAATGTTGTTTTTGTGTAAAGATTAGGTTTTGAATGCTTAAGAGTGATGGTTAGGTTAGTGTTTGGGAAGTGATTGAGGAATGTTTAGGGCTGTTTAGTAGCTACCTTAAGTGCCCTCTTTGTTTCTTCATCAAAGATGAAGAGCCGTTGATGAAGCAATAGAGGCCACCTAAGTGTCCCTTTTGTTTCTTTAGATTTTTTAAATTTTTTTTGCTTTTATTATTATTAATTGAAAAAAGTTATTTTTTATTTAATAAAGCAAGGGCAATTTTGACCTTTCACTTTCAAACATAACTTTTTTGATGAAATTATAATGGAATTGTAATGGAGAGAGTTTTTTAACTCAAAATAAAACTATGGGGTGCCTTTCGCATTTGCGACAAATATTGGGGGAATTTTTTAGAAATAGCCCTTAATTATAGCTATTCACACTACATTTTCATGACAAGTAAGCATTTCATGCATATTAATTGCCAAAAACAAGTGGCCTGAAACACACCAAAAACCAAGACATTATTTTCCTCTAGGGGCCAATGATGTCAAGGCACTTGCCTTGTCGTAGAAGCAACTTGACAACTTAGCTTGTATTGAAAGCAACTTGACTTCTTAATATTTACATAATGTCATGTATCAAGACAAATGGCTTGATATATCCTAATCTAGGATGAGATTAGTCTATACGAAACCAAATAGTGATAAAAATTGATTGTGTTTTCGTTCCTTGCATTTATATTTTTGTACAAGACAAAGACTTGGTTTAATTCTGTCATATTCAGAGGTTTATTAGGCTCTTAATTGGTTGTTTTCTTGATAAAATTGTTAAAAGAATTTTCCAAAGGAAGTAGTATGTCTCAAGTTTTCTTGAATAATATCATTTTTTATGGAATTTAAGAGATAGGCATATACTAATTAACTAAAACTCTTGATTTCTGAAAAGGAAAAAAAAAAATTGTGGTTAGTGGTATTTTGTATTAAAAAAGAAGCTTTTGCATAGACTAGCTAGCTTAAATTTTCAAAAACTAACTGGTGAAAGTGTTGTATGTGGCAGCTTAATGGTGTGAGAATGGATAACATTTTAGACTATTTTGTTACATGACTTGAGTAAGACGTGAAAGTAATTGAATTAGTTGAATTTTAATTGTATTTAGGGAAGTTCATGACCATATCCATTTATCCATCCTGTATGAGTTAAATTATTCTAATGGATTAAACTTTAAGAAAATTTAATATGTCTCATTTGTTTATATAGTTAGGTTTATAGTTTATATATATGAATTAAAGGAACTGTTGTATGATGCGTAGACTTAATTACCGTGATGAACACTTACTATCTATGTGATATATATTCACATTTTCTATGATATGTACTTAGACTTTTCCTAATGTATGTCCATATTTTTTGTGATGTATATTGGTCTACTCTGCTACTAGACTTTTTATGTTTTTTTTTTTTTTTTTTAAACAAATACTTTACCTTATAATGATTTTCTTGATAAATTTAAAATTTATACAATTAATTAGCATAGTTTAAGCATCAAAAGTACATCATTTAAAAAAAAAAAAACTTAATATGTGAATTTAAATAAAATCCAAACATTTTTAGACCTAAATTAACGCAAGGCTCTATTGTTTCAAACTAATTTTATTGGCCAATGGGTCACCACAAAGGACTAAGTTTCATGGATTCTTTCATCAATTATCACAGTTAAGGTCGACGAAAGTACGTCGAAAGTTCTGTTCTCGGAGTGGTATTCAATTTCAAAGTTAACGCCAAATTGAAGTTTTAAGATTTCTATTGTTATGATATAAGCAGCAGCTAGTCATTATCTTACAGCTAGTATAGCTTGTATCACTTGACCACAAATAAATGTTGTGATCAATCAGTTGAAATCAGTATATAAAGACTACAACAGTGATTGAAAACTTTGCTTAGATGCAAGATTCTTGAAGCTGACCTTGTAGGTTTAGGTTGTTAAAATTTACTTGTCTTTCCGTGATTTACGGGCATATAAATTAAGTGTATTCTACAAGGAAGTCATATAGAATTAGTGGCCGCAATAAGCTTTTTTGATTGAATGAGAAATTACATTTTGCAACTCCATTGACAAACCAAGTTTTACTTTGTTCTTGATTGATTTTTCTCTTGATCATATTTACAAACAATTTTGCATTTTAATTAAATGTACATGTCTTGCTATCCAGAAAATAAATTACAAAAATTATTTTCATAACCCGTACTAAAATTTAACCACATTAGTACAAATCTCCTTAATTGAATTTTGTTCCAATGAGATGGTCTTATATATATATATATATATATATGTAATAGGTTTTTCATATGAACTCAAAGGACACGTTATGGGAATCTGTTATTAACTGAACATTATAGTGCACTTGTATTAAAGATTATTTGTAGAGTTGAATGTAAACAATCTCTCTAGCTCTTTCCAAGTAATTGATCTCTAGAACCTTGACTAAGAACAAGAGTCGTTGTTGTCTTTTATTATTTCTATTGTTCCACCTACAAGTATAGCTTCATAGAATTACAGTTCAACTTGTCATTTTTTCTATCACCACTCCATACGTCGGAACCAAACTTTAGCAAAGACATTGGTTTTTCATTTTAAGACATAGAAGTTTAGGGTAAGTTGCCCCCACGTAAACATCTGAGTCCAAAAGTTTATGTGTAATTGACTGATTGACATTGGAGTAGTCTACACTTAAATGTTGGAGTAGTCTATAATCATATAATTTGATTAATTCAAAAGCTATATATATTTATATATGTAACACTTTTTTCATATGAACTTAAAAGACACACTATGGGAATATTTTATTAACCGAGCATTATAGGGCATTTGTATTAAAGATTATTTGTAGAGTTGAATGCAAACAATCTCTCTAGCTCTTTCCAAATAATTGATCTCTAGCACCTTGACTAAAAACAAGAGTCGTTATTGTCTTTTATCATTTCTATTGTTCCACCTACAAGTATAGCTTCATAGAATTACAGTTCAACTTGTCATTTTTTCCATCACCACTCCATGCGTTGGAACCAAACTTTAGCAAAGACTTTGATTTTTCATTTCCAGACATAGAAGTTTAGGGTAAGTTGCCCCCACGTAAACATCTGAGTCTAAAAGTTTATGTGTAATTGACTTATTAACATTAGAGTAGTCTACACTCATATGTTGAAATAGTCTATAATTATATAATTTGATTAATTCAAAAGTCATATATAGATATATATGTAACACTTTTTTCATATGAACTCAAAAGACACACTACGGGAATCTTTTATTAACCGAGCATTATAGAGCATTTGTATTAAAGATTATTTGTAAAGTTAAATGCAAACAATCTCTCTAGCTCTTTCCAAATAATTGATCTCTTGGACCTTGACTAAGTGCAAGAGTCGTTGTTGTCTTTTATTATTTCTATTGTTCCACCTACAAGTCTAGCTTCACAGAATTACAGTTCAGCTTGTCATTTTTTCTATCATCACTCCATATGTCGGAACCAAACTTTAGCAAAGACTTTGATTTTTCATTTCCAGACATAGAAGTTTAGAGTAAGTTGCCCCCACATATATATATGAGTCCAAAAGTTGATGTTTAACTGACTAATTGACATTGGAGTAGTCTACACTCATATGTTGGAGTAGTTGGAGAAGTCTATACTCGTATGATTTGATTAATTCAAAAGCTACTTTCCTTTTCTTTTTTATTTGTTTGATCTAGTTAGCAAAGCTTCATTGTCTTATTGATTCTTTTAGATGAATTATGTTGATATGAAAGATAGTATTTTATTGATACTTGTTACAAAGAATGGTAAAAATGCATTACTAAAACTTTTGTGGTTGTTATGGTTAGGTTATTGAAGCTCAATTACATTGTTTATTTAATTTATTGCCAATTAACTCAAACAATTAATGAATATATATAGTATTTTAATCTAAATAGAAGAGTTTAAAATATGTAAACTTATGAATATATATAGCATTTTAATCTAAAGATTAAGAGTTTAAAATGTACAATAACATTTGATTTATGATAAAATAATAAGGTTTATATTAATATAAATGCAAAGGATAACTTATTTTCTTAGAAATTATTTTATCTTTTAATAATACTACTCAATCCAAACAAAATTTTAAGTAGCTATCACAACATGAAATCAATATTATATCATGATCTATATAACAAACTTACAAAATTTTGATTTTATAGATTACTCTTTATTGTCGTATGTAATAATTTTGTTTCAAAGTTTTTTTTTTTGTTAGTTAAAAACTTTCATCAAACAATGTTAGATATACATATTATTATTTTTATTTCAAAGATTGTAATGGTTAGAGTCATCATTGTGTTGTAAGTTGTCAATATAAAGTATACAAGCATAGGATATATAGCACTTGGTTGTCAATTCTAGTAAAAGTAACTATATATAACATTAATTATTAGAAATCTCAAAAGAGTATAAACAACGTATCAACGGGTAAGAGTTAATTCTAAAAATATATTATAATATATTTTATACTATTGTTGAATTCTTTTTTATCATCTTCAACTTTTGAATTTAACAGTCCCTTTTCAAAACTTACCATCTTTAAAACTAATTTGGAAGCTCTCACTTAAGTTTTTCTAATCTCATAATATATAAATATTACAATAAATGATTGGATGTACTTTCTTTCCACTTTTACTTTACAAATAATCAATCACTTATTTTTTAGAAAGCTTAAAAAACACTTAGGTATGGAGAAAATCTAAGTCCCTTTTAATCATAGTTATAAAAAATACAATTATATTCATATTGCAATATTTTAATTTGTGTAGTAAAATGTAGTATATGATAATAATAAAAAAAAAAAAGGAATTATTGTCTGATTTTTCTTATACATACATACATATACATATATGTATATATTGTGTGTGTGTGTGTGTATGCGCGCAATATGTATATTTAACTAGAATAATAAGACTTTGAGAAAATGCTAGTTTATTATATGTAATATCCCAAAAAAAATAATAATAATAATAAAGTGTCTTATGGAGATCAAATTAAAAAGAAAAAGAAAACTTGAAGAAAGTTTGTTAAAAGAGAGATTCAACAAAATGTCATTCCAATTATTATGTAATAATTCAATACGTCATATTGCGTAGTTTAGACAATTGGAAATTTGAAAAAAAAGATAACTATAATATTGTTATTTTAATCTAATTTTCATTTAACAATTTTACCAATTACAAATTAAAAATTTATCAATTTTTAAATTTAAAATCAATGTCACGTGTCACATACACAAATTAGGGTGAGTAGACTATAACATTAGCTCCGATGTTATTATCTTTGTTTGATCAACGAAAGGATCAAAGTGAAGTATTTTTGGATAGTTGAGAACCTAATTGACTAATAAGCAAATGTCATGTAAAAATGTGATATTATGTGATGAGTTAGGAATGAAAATACAGTTATTCTAAAAGAAAAGCTAGTGTAGTTTCATGGACAAGGGGAAAATGACTAAAAGTCAATTGGCTCATATTAATGTCTATTCACAATAAGTGCACAAAATTATGCAATGAATTTTAATATAAAGAAACTTATGTTTTAATTTTAATTGAATATATACATACCTTATTATATATTTGTGTCTTTTTTCATTTTGAAATGCATATATATATTTATTTATTTGTTCTTATAGAATATGATTTTTGTAAATCATTATACTTGGCTTTCTATCCTTTCTTATTTTCTAAATTGATTGATTTTTTTATGATACAACTTGATAATGCATAACATAAATATATGTACTTGAAGTTCTATACCTTATTATATATTTGTGTCTTTTTTCCATTTGAAATACATATATATATATTTATTTATTTGTTCTTATAGAATATGATTTTTGTAAATTGTTATACTTGGCTTTCTATCTGTTCCTATTTTCTCAATTGATTGATTTTTTTTTATGATACAACTTGATAATGCATAACATTAATATATGTACTTGAAGTTCTATATTTTAATGATACTTTTCAGAAAGTTTCATCGAAATTGATTATATTTGTAGAAATTTTCAGGATATTTTTTTTAGGTATTGTTGATTTCAGATGTTACACATTGCTCATAATATAGACTACTTTTCAAATTTGAATAGTTGAATGTACAAATATGTCTAATAGGTGCCAATATATTTACCCTTGATACGATGGTTTTGTTATGCATATATTCTTGCAAAATTTACTTTCTAGAAAGATATAGATTTTTCATAGTGTTAGTTACCATCATACCCAAAAGTTTAAGCTGATAGAAAAGAGACCAACTATAGTATTTAAAACTTGAGATTGACACATAACACATGAATTTACAATAATTATTGCCTTAGTGGATGTAACTCTAGTCTATTGTCACATATAAGTTAAAAAACTAGTTTTGTTTAATTATATTTCCATTTTCAGGAATAAATTCAAAAATATTGTTAATCTCCATGCATAATAGTATCATATCATTAAGTAATTTTAGTTTGTAGACACAACAGCTACCTCATGAAAGGGCATATATAATTCACATGTCTTTTCAATTTCTTACCTAAGAAATTCGCTCTCACTAACTTTGAACTTAATTTTCTCTTATTTGTGTAATGATTTAGTGGTTTAAACGCTTGATATTGACATTTATAATTGTAAATGCTCATTTTAGTTGGCTCAAAAACATAAGATTTCATAATTAGTTTTTAAGATAATAATATTATATTACACACACCTATTTTTTATAACTAATTTCTAAAACCACCAAAAAGAAGTGAGGATTTGAAAAACCATTTTAAGTTCAAGCTGATTTTCAAACATCACATAATTATGAGAATTTTTTAAAACCATGAGTTATGAAGACATTTAAAAACCATCATAAAACTATTAGGATTTCTAAAAACTATAATAGCATGATGAGTATGTTCAAAACAATCATGATTTTATATAAGTTTTTTTTTTTAAAATAAAAATTGATTTTGTGTAATTAACATGTATTTTTCTTGTAGTGTGTACGTACCTTTCATTGGTGAACTTTAGAAAAGATAGATGCATTTGCACCTAAATCAAGTTCCAAAAGATGTATTCCATATATTGTTGGGAAGATGAGAAATGTCAAACTCTTAATATTTGCCCTTTCATCAGATGAGGGTATGACTGCAATAAAATTATTAGTAAATACAAATTGCATAATTATTTGTCTTTGCCATGATTTTCATCAAATTTACATATAGCACTGCCAAATAATTTAAAATTTGATATGAATTATCAAGTATAGAATTTTTGAATTTTTTTTTTACCTGATTAATTTTGTTATTTAAATAACATTGTTCCATATTAAATATCTAATAAAAAATTTAAAATTTTTAAAATTACTTGTTTAGCTAAGGAAAGAGTGAAACTGAGTAGGGTCCAAATTGATGAGAAAATACAACCAATTTTTGTAACATATACTAACATTTAATGGAACCAAACCAGTACGTGCATTAAAGATTGAATTTATTGTTTACTACGTAATTTTGATTTTCAAAAAAAAAAAAAAAATGTAATTTTTTCTGAAGACCATGGAATTGGTGCAGTTTTTGGGTTGATAGAAATTCAAGGTCTCCTTTGAGTTATCAAAAAATATAAATTTTCAAGACATTTTTTATTGAAGAACTTTGATGACGTTTGTAATTGATTACTCAATAGAGGAATTGAAAAGCCACGTTATAAGATGTTAAGTTAGAAAATTTTATATGGAAATAAAAAATTATAAAATTTAAATGAACTTATAAATTTTTAAGAAGAAATTTATGGTCCTACAAATGCAAGAGTCACGAGTCAAAGGAAAAATCGAATATGTTTACAATTTAATACAATGAAGAAGAAATATATACTATTTTTATATATAGTGTTTCGACCGTTAGTGTCTTTTAACTTTAAAATATTAGGATAAGTCAATTAAATTTATCCATTACATTATCTCTCTTAAAACAAATTCCTTTTTCTATTTAATTCAAATGCAATAGATAAATTTAATTGATTCGTTCTAATTTTTTAAGGTTAGAAAATACTGATGATAGAATTAATATATATATATATATATAGATAGGGTGAGTTTCCTTCTGCCGAGAAATGTGAGATGAATGAAAAATTTCAAATGTTTACGCATAAATCTATATGGTTAAATTTCAAAAAAAAAAAAAAAAAAAATTCTATGTTATTAAAAATAAAGACATTTAATGGATATGAATTATGGTTACACAAGTGTCAAGAGAAAAGCAAAGACTCTGAGTGTACACATCATAATTGTTTAGTTGACCTAGGGTGGTCCTCTAGACGTGTAGACATGAGACTTGGAAGAAGACAAAAATAATTACATGTAACATCAAAAAATGAAGGGAAAAGAAAAAAGTAATTGGAAAAGATGTCCAACAAAACGACAAAATAATGTATATATAATGGGTCTCAGCCATCTAGTATTTGTAGTTACTAGTTGTTGAGTGCATTAAGAAAATGGGTTCACAATAGGTGTGGGCTTTGATGTTCGTTTCATTGGCATGGTGTTTGAGTCAGGGTTGTTTGGATGAAGAGAGAGTTGCTCTTTTGCAACTTAAACATTTCTTCAGTGGTGGTCGTTATCACTATCTTTCAGATTGGGTCAATGGAGAGAAGAACTTCAACTGCTGTCAATGGGAAAGCGTTGAGTGCAGCAACAGTACTGGTAGAGTGATCAGCCTCAATCTTTGGGCAATAAGGAATGACAATTCAGAAGAATGGTATCTAAATGCTTCTGTATTTTTGGTCTTTAAAGAACTAGAGTTGCTTGACTTATCGAGGAATAATATAGCTGGTTTTATTGAAAATGAAGGTGATGTATTGCTTTCCATTCTTGTAAATACTGCATAATCAATTAATAATTAAGAATTTTTTAACCTTAAAAAAAAATTAAGAATTTTTTAACATTAATTTTATAAATGGTTTCGTTCAAAACGGAGGTCTCTTGCTTACTGTCCTTGTATATCTTGCAACATCTTTATGATGAAACCTTATTTCAAATTTTAGTTTAGTTTTGTTTCTTTGTCTAATAAATAATTTGAAAATGAATATTTATTTTCCATGTGTGTCTATATAAATATAGATTTATAATTAGTATTGATAATAAAGTTACTTCAATTGACATTTTATTTATTTTATTAATAACTACGAAGAATGTTAATTAAATAATTTATTCTCATATTATGTGTTACAGGTTTACACAAATTGTCAAGACTGAGCAACTTGAAATCTCTATATTTAGAATCTAACATGTTCAACAATGACATATTGTCATCTATGCCTGCTCTTTCATCATTAATGGAGTGCTCTTTATATGACAACAAATTAAAAGGAACAATTGATCTTCAAAGTAAGTTATTTTTATTATATGCTACGTTATTTTTATTATATGCTGTCTTGATACATTGAAAAATAAATAAATAAATTGACTAGAGTGATAAGTATGTAGGAAGAGGATCTTGGAATCACTAAAATTAAAAGCTTTGAATGAGATTCTTTGTACAACACAAATTACTCTTTTTCTTTTTTATTCATTTTTAATTTACTAGAGTGATAAGTTGTTTTTTTTTTTTTTCAAATACAAGTTACCTTTTTTTTCTACCGTTATAGTTAATATAAATTGCTCTTGCATTCTATGAGCTTTTTTCTTTACTTTATTCGAAGTCATTCTAAATTCATATTTCCATAACAATTTGCATTCTATGAGCTATGAGTTTGAAAAGACTTTAAAACTAAGTCACTATTGGTTGAAAAGACTTTAAAACTAAGTCACTTTTGGTATAAATGATGTTCATATATTCCTTTAGAGAATCATTTTTACCAATTTCATAAGTATTTTTTTTCTTTTTTTTTTCGTAAATTTAAAAATGAAAAATTACAATACCCAAGCACTTATTGTAAACTCCGAATCCAAGTGGGCCTAAAAAATAAATTGGGTCCATTTCTTGATTTTTATTTGGACTCAATTTATTTTTTAGATCCACTTGGATTTGGGTCTTATAATTTTGGTGTAAATGATATTTTGATTTTGTTGAACCAATATTTTGGAATATTATTATATTGAAATTATGTATTAAATACAAGTGGTTGGAATTATTACCTTCCATGAAGCACCCATTCTTTACCAAAATTGTTTATTACAAAAATATCTTCAACAAGATTACAAAAATAAAGTTATACGTACTTATTTTGATATATAATCGACATCCACTAAGTTAAGTTAAATTTTTTTCTCCTTCGTTTCTTAGTAGCTAAATAAAAATAGATTAACACACTCACATGAATGAGATTGTGGGTTGAATAAACCGGGAGGATGCCATAAAAACTAGGGTTTTCTCACTAAAATCTAGATTTATTAAAAATCCTTTCTTTCATAATATAAATAAATATTCTATAATCAAATCATAATTCATAATCTAAAAAAAATCAATTAACTAATTAAACCATTTACTTCCAATAAATAATAAAAGTTGGAATATAAATAAACAGAATTCAATCAATTTAATTAAAACCAAACTATCCACTCACATGTCTCATTTGCTTAAATTTGGATATAAAATGAGTCCCTATTTAATTCCTCATAATCTTGGATTTATACTAAAATCACATAAAACTTAATTTAAAACTTATGAAAAAATTAACAAATTTTTTTAAATTTCATATTTCATTAAAATAAAATCAACTTATCTAGATAAATCATACACTCAAATATTTCATCCAAACATCCACAATTTTCTTCTATTTTTTTTTATTCTTTTCTTTCTCACAGGTCTCTTTCTTTCTTTTTCTATTATGCCTGGCTTTCATTCTCTGTTTTCTTCTAATTGTGCACATACATAATTAAATATAAATATATATATGTATATATATAATTGCAATGCCTCTGTCTCTATAAGAAACCCTCTCAAAGTTACATATAAATATATATAAAATGTCATTGCAACGCCTCTGTCTCTTTTAAATATAAAATATTACATTACCACCATAAGCACTCAACTCTCTCATTCTGTCAACTCTCTCTTCATTCTACCAATTCCATGCTTGTGCATGTGCGACGCTTTGTCACCTTCTTAATATAAAAATTGGTTTGACTATTGCCGTTCTTTGATCTTTGATTATTCTTTCCAATTGACCAATTTTTTTAATTGCTTTGATCTTTGATTATGCTTGGACACTCTCTTTCATTTCCATGTCTGGGCCCCTCCACCAATTTTTTTTTTAATTGCTTATTCAAGCTCTAAGCTTGACACTTGTCTTATTTCCAATAAAAAAATGCCACTAATCTCACTCTCATGCCATCTCTCTTTGACTGTGCTTTGAATTGTTTATTCTTCATTCAATCTTTGCTTTTGCTTGTTGCCCGGGCCTTTTGTTTATTAGGCTTTGTAATAACCCATTTATATTGGGCTTGCTTGGTTCGGCCTAATAACTCTTTCTTTCCAAATTTTTTTGTCCTTTTTCTCTGTGCTAATTCTCATCTCTCAATTTCAAAAAAAAAAAAAAAAAAATTTCTCACCCCTCAATTTGGACTTAAAAATTCGGCACACTTAAAAGTGGGATACAATTAAATTACAACAATTGTGCTTCAATAAATCTAACAATTAAACAATTAGATTTGCACGTAAATTAGGTCAATTTATTGATTTTTATTCGAGCTCAATTTATTCTCTTGAGTCCACCTAGATTTAGGTTTATAATATTGTTCTCATTCAACCAACATTTAAATTTATATGTAGACTCAAAATTAACTCACACATGAGTAGGGATGTATTTAGCTTATTTGTTGGAGTGAAAATTGAATATGTATTTAAATTGAAATGGATATTATGTATAAAATGAAAGATAATATAGTAGCTATTTTCAGGAGCTCTAGAAAACAGCTCTCATTGTTTTCATTGTTGCAAACTACTTAAAAAAGATAACATTTAATTCATTCTAATAAATATTTGCTCCTACAAAACCTTTTTATTAGTGTGCAACAAGATAGAAATCACCTTCCAAAGCAAAATTTGTTGCTAAAAGCTAGTGGTTCAATTAGTAAAGCAGAAAATATGAAAAACAATACGGAAATTAATTTGAAAGAACAAAATTATACAAACATACTGTAAGCCCTCGAATTGGATTTTATGGATTTCCCCAGATATAGTTTCTAAATAATTATTGGAGACCCTAATTGGTTTATGGAAACGCTTAAGGTTATAGAGAACCCATAGGGATTGAATTAAACTCGATTGGAGATTAAATGGAATGATAAAATGATGAATGAAATCGAATAATTTTTCAAAGAAATAAGAGACTAAATTGAAGATAAGATTTAATAATTGTGGTCAAAGTGAAATTAAGTAAAAAGTCAAGGGAGGAGACCGATATTTTTAAAGGACGTGACCGTCATTTTGAGGATAGTTTGGGGAGGAAAGCATAAAGCCAAACTTTGTCTAAAAATCTAAAGAGAGAGAGAGTGAGGAGAATCCAGAAGCTTCCCTCGCGCGAGATAAGAGGAAGGAAGAGAAGAAGAGAAGAGAGAAAGAAGAAGAAAGAAGAAAGAAGGAGTGACGTCGCCGACCGAGCAGCCGACCGCCGACCGACCAGCCGCAAGATCGTTGAACAGCAGTCGCGACGCGAGATGAAGCTGTCCGACCAGAACCAGCATTGAAAACCGAGCGGAACAGCCGCGAATCAGAGCTGATCGGCGAGGAAGAAGACCGTGGCGAGCTGCCCTCCGGTCACCTGCAGTCCTGCGTGCAAAACCCATTTGATTTTCCCTCCATTTCAGCTGCATCTGAGCTTGTTTTCAGCTTGAAATCAGCTCCTCATCTGCGTGCAGATCCGGCGACAGAGATAGCGGAGCGGTGCCGAAAAACAGCTGCAAGTTGCGGTGAACCGAGAGGGAAAGAGAGAGAGAAAGATAGGAGAAGAAATGAGGAAGAAAATCAGCTCAGATCCATCACCAAAACCAGTCCCTAAACGAAGTCAAAGCGAAGAGAAATAGTGATTTCGCGAGGAAGATAAGGGGTGAGTTGTTTACTCTTGATGTTGAAGATTTTATTGATGATTTAGTTGATGATTGAGTTGTTTTCGAAGTAGATTTTATCGCGATTCGTTATTGGTTGGTTTTGAGTGAAAAATAAGTTGATAAATAAATGGATTTACGTTTATTGGGAGCTTAAGGAACCAAGAGAATAGTGAAAAGTTAAAGATAAAGCGGATCGCGCAATAAACTAGTTTAAAGGGTAATTTCGTAAATTGACCCTTATGGCATCTGTTGAATGTTTGGATGACTCTAATGAGTTTAATTAAGAGTATTGAAGCTATTAAAAGCGAAAGATTAAGATTAGAAACTAATATGGAGAGTTGCGCGTAAAAATGGGTCATATAGGGACGATTGTGTAATTTCAAGTTTCCAGAGATTTACGCGAATGTAATATGTTGTGTAGGTGACGAGAGCGCTCGAGGATCGAGACGAGAGGATTAGGGGCTCCGCACGCGCTATTTTCAGTCATCAGTTTTGTGAGTGAGTTTTATTTAAAGATTTTAAAAGTATTTCTGATTATCAAATTTGAATTGATGAGTAATTGCTTGAGTTTATTTTAATGCATTGATATATGCATGAGCATGAAATGAGAATGTGATTTTATATGCATAAATATATATAAAGTTGTTGCAATGATGACAGACTCCTTTCCCTAGGCGATCTGCTGGCACCCTACGGTGACCCTCCAGTTAGCCCTTACGCTCAACTAAAGAATCCCCCGCAGAGCTAAGCCATATTCTTTCTCAACATTTATGAAAACAGCGGAAACGATGGGGAAATTTTTCATTTTTATTTTAAAACCTTTACAAAATATTTTATAAAAATTTGGGCAGCATCCCATCTGTTTTTCGGACTTTGCCACCCTGTAAATAATAAAGTTTAACACTTCTAAAATCATAAAACAATTTCCCCCAAACTACGGAGCCTTAGGCTCTCAATTTCCAACACAACCACAACCACAGTTTCAAATATCAATTTATAAACTAATTATCAATAAAACTATATGTCATGCATCAATTTACTTCAAAACATAATTTAAATCCACAAAAGAATATTTACAAATCATGTGGATATAACAAAATATATACATCACTTAGTATTAATCAAAAGATAATTGGGAAATCACATTAGCACTGACGCCGCGGTTGCCTAATGTCGTCCGGGGAAATCCGCAGCTATGGTACCTGTGCCTGGGAGGTTTGTTTAAAAATACAGAAAACGTTGGGTGAGCTTTAAAAGCCCAGTGAGTGTCATATATTTTCATTTAAAATCATACTTTATAAAAACCTCCCTAAAACATTTTCAAATTCATTTATTTACAATCAAGTTTCATGCATTATTAATATAAAACATATATTGCACGGTTATCAACTTTATAAAGGGATCTCCTATGGTTACGGGGTTTATTATTCAAAAATCATTTTTCTTTTACAAAACCGAAATGGTCCGACTCCGCTCGAAGGTGTCCAGCCAACCAATCCGGCTCCCGCCAACCTATAGTGACCCATGCCTCATGGCCCCCTAGTATGGAGCGGAATCCTGCATCGCTCATTTTCCAGGTCATGCAGCGGAATCCTGCATCGCTACAGAGCAGACTATGTCTCGCTCGGGTAAGCTAGCATATAATATACCTTTCACGTGCATTGGGCTAATCTCTTAAACATGTGACTGACACGACTCTTTGCGGGTATCTCCCGCAATTAGTATAGTTAATAACATGCTGACTCTACTACTCTACCAATGCACGCTTCAGGTACTCTACCCAGACCGTACTTATATGATACTATATGGAAAGCCATAGGTTTTATTTTCATATTTTCAATCCATTTCACATATAAGCAATTCAAACATGAAACCATTATTTCATGAAATCACAAAATCATATCATCAGTTACCGTGCCATTTATCATTCAAATCATATTTCATTTTCATCAAAAATATCAAAACATGCATGAAACATCCATTCATTTATTAAATCAACAAAAGCGTATAAAAATCAGTTTGACACTCACCTTCCGCTATCAATTCCAAACGGATTTCCGGAAGCCTCTAAAACTGCGCTCTAGCGCTCTTCCCTGGCTCCACCGGATCGCTCGTCACCTACACAACATATATATACGTAAATTTACGCTCGCATCAACTTCCGTAAACTCAAAATAATTAAAAACTACACCATCGTCTCTAATTGACCATTTTTAGGCGTAATCTCTCCATTTTGATTCCTAAATCAAATCTCCGACTTTTATCAACTTAAATACGCCTAATTAAACTCATTAGGATCATCCGAACTCTCAACGGACGCTGTATGGGTCAATTTACAAAATTGCCCATAAAACTAGTTTACGCACATTTTTGGTTTCTATTTGAATCTTTGGTATTTTCTTGGTTTTCTAAACTCCTTATCAACCTCAAATACTTATTTTTCAACTTGTTTTCACTTAAAAATAATCAACCAACAAATCACAACAAGACCCATCTCAAATCAACTTATATACCAACAAAAATCATCATTTTCGAACTCAAACAACTCACCCCTTTTTCTATCGCGTTGACTTCGCTTTGGGATGGTTTTGGACTGATTTTGGGATGGATCTGGGCTGGGTTTAGGCTGGTTTCCTTCCTCTTTTCTTCCCCTCTCTTCTTCTCTCTCTTTCCCCCTTGGTTCTGCCGCGATTTGCGGCTGTTCTGGCCACAAATCTGCTGTCCGATCTGCACGCGCGGGAGCTGTTTTGGCCGCTGGATCAGCTCCGTTTCACCTCCATTCAGGTCTAGCTTGAGCTGATCTTGGTGCAGGTTGGGATGGGGCAGCTCATCGGCGTTGATTGGGGCTGTTTCGTCGCGGTTTCAGCTTGTTCTTCAGCGTTGATCGGATCTGATTTTGCTGCAGTTTTGTCCTCCGTTTGCAGCTGGATGGCGGCGTTGAACGGCGGTGATGGCTTCTCCTTCTTCTTCTTCTTCTTCTCTTCTTCTTCTTTCTTTCTTCTCTCTTTTCTTCTTCCTTTTCTTTCTTTCTTTCTTTCTCGCGAGAGGGAGAAGCTTCTGGTTTGCTTTTCACTTTTAAAAGTCAACATATTTCTTGGCTTCTATTTTCCTCCACACAAGTCTCAATAATTCCACGTACGCCCTAAGACAAATCCATTCTCCTCCCTTAGATTCTAGTTTAATCTTACTACAGCCACAATTATTAAAAATTATTCTCACTTTAATCCATTTCTACCTTAAAAATTATTCAACTTCATTTATCATTTTAACTTCCCGTTTAATCTCCAATTGAGTTTAAATCAATTCCAATGGGTTCTCTATGACCTTAAGCGTCTCCATAATTAATTTAGGATCTCTAATCACCACTTAGGGACGATTCCTAGGTATCCGTACAATAATAAAAATAGAGGGTTTACAAATGAGATTTCAGAAACTAAGTTTTCAAGTTTGAATTGAGAAAAATCAGTTTTAGTGCTTAATGCACTCAAAAAATGAGTTTTAGTGCTTATGGCACTCAGAAATCAGATTTTAGTGCTTTACGCACTCAGAAAAGAGAATTGTGCTTTTGCACCAGAAAGTTAAAGCAGAAAAGAGAAAAGTATTTTCAAAACCAGAAAGTATCCCCTCAGGGATTTTCAGAGATTACAGAGCAGTTTAGACCCGATCGGTCTATCCCACTTCAGTTGGCACAGTCCTGGGGAGGGATAAGTCACTAACCAGGGGGATAAGTGTCAGAGTCTGTCAGTCGAGTCGCCATTACTGATGTGGGGTAGTGTTTCGTGTGCTATGGTTAGCGCTGAGAAATTCCGCACATAGCCGTTAGATTCTAGAGACCCCAGATTTAGGGATACTATGGTAATTTTGAAAGATATCGAGAAACAGCTTTTAAAAGAAAAGCTTATTTGAGATAAAAGATATTTTACAATTGCTATTAAAGTTATTTATGACTTACAGTTGCAAGTTTTGTATTTGAATACGTGCATGTGCTCATATATGAATTCTCTTATTTAAGTTGATATTTCAGAGATTTAAGTTTGAAATGCTTTAGAAACAAAGAGTAGTTTTCAACCGTTTTTAGAGGAGGACGTTTTAAAAAGCAGATTTTCAAAGAAACGAAATATTATCACTCACTGAGCTTCTAGCTCATTATTTTTCTGTTTTATATAAAAACCTCCTCAGGTACTCTCAGCAGGTAGCCGATCAGTAGCATTACCTCTAACGGGCGAGCCAGCGCGACACGACATCATTGATTAGCTCATTTTGTTTCAGCAGTTATATTTTCATGTAAATATCTTTTGAAATGTATAAGTAATTTGAAAGTTGCAATTATTCATTTATAACTGTTTTTAAATTGCTTTTGATTTAAATGAGATTTATTAAATATTGTTTGAATTTATTTAAGTTGATTTAGAAATCAAATGCATGATTGAGGCCTACGGGCAACCAGAAGTTGGGTTGGTGATAAATTTTAGTCGAAGTGTTGTTTTTCTGTAAACAGGTTTTTCGGGAACGTTAAAAATATAACTGTTATGCTGCCGAAATTTTGTTAGAAAAATGAGTTGCGAAAATGAATTTAAATTCAAAAATAAAAATTTTTCCTACGCGTTTTTAGTTTTTAAAGAAAACCCAACCCAACAATGTTTCAGAAAGTATGAAAGAGTTTAGGGTTCGCTCCACGGGTTTCGCTTAGCCCGACGAGTCGGGTCTGGGAGGGATCCGTTGGGGTGCCCGGCGTGACCGACCGGATCAGAGTTAGAGGTATCCGGGATGGGTCGCGTTAATGTGGTATCAGAGCAAGGTTTTGGAAAGTTTTGGGAAGTTTTGAAAAGTTTTGAGAAAAGTCAATTTCAAAGAGTTTTAAGGAAGTTTCAGTACGTTTTAGATCGTTTTGAAGCATTGCATGATTTCTAAATTTTATTTTCATGCATTCGAACATCATAGATATGTAGCGTCGTGGTCGTGGTCGCCCGAGGATTCGGAGGGTAACTGAGGTACCTATGAGAGAGGAGGAGTCTGAGCGTGGTGCGAGGTATGTGAATGCCCCAATAGAGCAGCCTACATTTGAGTAGGAAGTACCGAATTGGTCAGCGTTTCAGTAAGGTGATTGCAAATATATTAGATAAAGCTATAGAATGATTTTTGAAATAGATGTGAAAGATTAAGGAAAGCGATAAAAAGATATTCCAGTGGTTAGAAATTTTCCTGATGCATTTGGATGATATAATCTTACGTTTTGATTAATTAGAATGGATATAGAGTTATTTCGTGTAATTACTATTTAGCACAAGATGTAGAACTTGAAAATGTTGATATTATGGTTTATGAGCGATAAAGGTGTGGAATTAATTGGAAGGATAATATGTAAATGAAATAGATAATGGATGATTCAAAATTTTGGGTTTAGATAACTTTTTGATTGATGGATAATATGTAATGAGATTTGATTATTATATATGGATATAATTATCTATTTTGAGTACAAATGAAATTTGAGGATTTCAGCCTTCCTTAGAAACAATTTCAGAGTTAAGTATTGATATTGAATCTAAATGTGATTAATTGTGTGAGTAAAGTATTGTTGTTGAATAATAGAGTTGCGCAGTGAAAGCGTAGAGTATAATCTTTAGTTTGAAACCAATCATGTTTATTAGAATTGGAATCAAAATATGAAACAGTAGACTGTAAGTTTGAGATAATGGAGAGAGACTGAAAGACATTCCGATAGTTAGAAAATTTTCGAATGTGTGCTCTCAAGGAACCCTCATGGTTTACTATCCGAGAGGGAAATTAGTGAATATGACCAGAGGTTGTAATGTTCATTTTATTTGAATTGGCTATTGATTTAGGATTGATGTGAATAATTGGCGATTTGAGTTTTGAAATGCTTAGATGATATGATTTTATGGTTTGAGTAATTAAATCAGATATGAGATTATTATGTTTAATAACTGCTTGGCATAAAGCGCGAATTTTGATAATGTTGATAGTAGGAATCACAAAGGTCAAAGAGTTCATTAAGAAGGTAACAGATAAGTAAGATGGATCATGAACGAATCAGATTTTTGATGATAAATAATCTGTTAATTAATGGATGTGATGAAAATGAGGTTAAGTTAGTATATATGGGCATGATTGTCTATTTTTGAATATAGATCAGATTTGAGAATTTAAGTTCTTTATTGAAGATTTTGGAGTTAAGTGTGAATCATGATGAAATAATGAAATTGCATAGCAAAAGTGTAATGTGTAACCTTTAATTTGAGAAATTCATGTCTATTAGATTCGAAATTTGAGTTATGGAACAATAGATATCAATTTGGAAATGACAAGATGAGATATAGATAAAAGAGATATAGTTTTAATGCCATGATATATTTTATATGATCCAGAAGAGGATATAGGTAATGATTCTTAAATTGATAATGATGTTTAAGTATTGATTTATTTAAGAGCTCTCTATTTTATTAATTTTGTGGATCTTATTGATGGAATTCGTTTGGATGCGAGATTATGGGAGTGTAATGTGAAGTAATTTTTCCATTCAGATGATGATGTGAGTTTAGGTTGACATTAATCATAAGTTTTGACTTGAAAGATGAGGCAGATCAGCCTGTATCTTTGGCTGTGTTGATGATCTAATAAAGGAAAAATAAGAGCCCTATTAGAGATACGGTATGTAGATCCTTGAGTAGTATCGTAGTTTATGAGTTTCAAATGATTGGAGTTATTGAGAAGGAATGATAGAGAAATGAAAAAGATATCTGAACAAGATGTTCAAGCAATGATGATGTAAAGGTTAGAGTGATGATACAGAAGATGTTATGAATGATGTTACAGTGAAAAAGGATTCAAAAGAGAGAATTATCCAGAAGAGATCATTCAGAAATTTCGAGGACGAAATTTTTATAAGGAGGGGAGAAATTGTAAGCCCTCGAATTGGATTTTATGGATTTCCCCAGATATAGTTTCTAAATAATTATTGGAGACCCTAATTGGTTTATGGAAACGCTTAAGGTTATAGAGAACCCATAGGGATTGAATTAAACTCGATTGGAGATTAAATGGAATGATAAAATGATGAATGAAATCGAATAATTTTTCAAAGAAATAAGGGACTAAATTGAAGATAAGATTTAATAATTGTGGTCAAAGTGAAATTAAGTAAAAAGTCAAGGGAGGAGACCGATATTTTTAAAGGACGTGACCGTCATTTTGAGGATAGTTTGGGGAGGAAAGCATAAAGCCAAACTTTGTCTAAAAATCTAAAGAGAG
The DNA here is from genome assembly GCA_021234005.1 of Nephelium lappaceum. Classification (NCBI taxonomy): domain Eukaryota; kingdom Viridiplantae; phylum Streptophyta; class Magnoliopsida; order Sapindales; family Sapindaceae; genus Nephelium; species Nephelium lappaceum. Next base: position 1,526,793 of record CM037996.1, read on the forward strand.
AGAGAGTGAGGAGAATCCAGAAGCTTCCCTCGCGCGAGATAAGAGGAAGGAAAAGAAGAAGAGAAGAGAGAAAGAAGAAGAAAGAAGAAAGAAGGAGTGACGTCGCCGACCGAGCAGCCGACCGCCGACCGACCAGCCGCAAGATCGTTGAACAGCAGTCGCGACGCGAGATGAAGCTATCCGACCAGAACCAGCATTGAAAACCGAGCGGAACAGCCGCGAATCAGAGCTGATCGGCGAGGAAGAAGACCATGGCGAGCTGCCGTCCGGTCACCTGCAGTCCTGCGTGCAAAACCCATTTGATTTTCCCTCCATTTCAGCTGCATCTGAGCTTGTTTTCAGCTTGAAATCAGCTCCTCATCTGCGTGCAGATCCGGCGACAGAGATAGCGGAGCGGTGCCGAAAAACAGCTGCAAGTTGCGGTGAACCGAGAGGGAAAGAGAGAGAGAAAGATAGGAGAAGAAATGAGGAAGAAAATCAGCTCAGATCCATCACCAAAACCAGTCCCTAAACGAAGTCAAAGCGAAGAGAAATAGTGATTTCGCGAGGAAGATAAGGGGTGAGTTGTTTACTCTTGATGTTGAAGATTTTATTGATGATTTAGTTGATGATTGAGTTGTTTTCGAAGTAGATTTTATCGCGATTCGTTATTGGTTGGTTTTGAGTGAAAAATAAGTTGATAAATAAATGGATTTACGTTTATTGGGAGCTTAAGGAACCAAGAGAATAGTGAAAAGTTAAAGATAAAGCGGATCGCGCAATAAACTAGTTTAAAGGGTAATTTCGTAAATTGACCCTTATGGCATCCGTTGAATGTTTGGATGACTCTAATGAGTTTAATTAAGAGTATTGAAGCTATTAAAAGCGAAAGATTAAGATTAGAAACTAATATGGAGAGTTGCGCGTAAAAATGGGTCATATAGGGACGATTGTGTAATTTCAAGTTTCCAGAGATTTACGCGAATGTAATATGTTGTGTAGGTGACGAGAGCGCTCGAGGATCGAGACGAGAGGATTAGGGGCTCCGCACGCGCTATTTTCAGTCATCAGTTTTGTGAGTGAGTTTTATTTAAAGATTTTAAAAGTATTTCTGATTATCAAATTTGAATTGATGAGTAATTGCTTGAGTTTATTTTAATGCATTGATATATGCATGAGCATGAAATGAGAATGTGATTTTATATGCATAAATATATATAAAGTTGTTGCAATGAGATTTCAGAAACTAAGTTTTCAAGTTTGAATTGAGAAAAATCAGTTTTAGTGCTTAATGCACTCAAAAAATGAGTTTTAGTGCTTATGGCACTCAGAAATCAGATTTTAGTGCTTTACGCACTCAGAAAAGAGAATTGTGCTTTTGCACCAGAAAGTTAAAGCAGAAAAGAGAAAAGTGTTTTCAAAACCAGAAAGTATCCCCTCAGGGATTTTCAGAGATTACAGAGCAGTTTAGACCCGATCGGTCTATCCCACTTCAGTTGGCACAGTCCTGGGGAGGGATAAGTCACTAACCAGGGGGATAAGTGTCAGAGTCTGTCAGTCGAGTCGCCATTACTGATGTGGGGTAGTGTTTCGTGTGCTATGGTTAGCGCTGAGAAATTCCGCACATAGCCGTTAGATTCTAGAGACCCCAGATTTAGGGATACTATGGTAATTTTGAAAGATATCGAGAAACAGCTTTTAAAAGAAAAGCTTATTTGAGATAAAAGATATTTTACAATTGCTATTAAAGTTATTTATGACTTACAGTTGCAAGTTTTGTATTTGAATACGTGCATGTGCTCATATATGAATTCTCTTATTTAAGTTGATATTTCAGAGATTTAAGTTTGAAATGCTTTAGAAACAAAGAGTAGTTTTCAACCGTTTTTAGAGGAGGACGTTTTAAAAAGCAGATTTTCAAAGAAACGAAATATTATCACTCACTGAGCTTCTAGCTCATTATTTTTCTGTTTTATATAAAAACCTCCTCAGGTACTCTCAGCAGGTAGCCGATCAGTAGCATTACCTCTAACGGGCGAGCCAACGCGACACGACATCATTGATTAGCTCATTTTGTTTCAGCAGTTATATTTTCATGTAAATATCTTTTGAAATGTATAAGTAATTTGAAAGTTGCAATTATTCATTTATAACTGTTTTTAAATTGCTTTTGATTTAAATGAGATTTATTAAATATTGTTTGAATTTATTTAAGTTGATTTAGAAATCAAATGCATGATTGAGGCCTACGGGCAACCAGAAGTTGGGTTGGTGATAAATTTTAGTCGAAGTGTTGTTTTTCTGTAAACAGGTTTTTCGGGAACGTTAAAAATATAGCTGTTATGCTGCCGAAATTTTGTTAGAAAAATGAGTTGCGAAAATGAATTTAAATTCAAAAATAAAAATTTTTCCTACGCGTTTTTAGTTTTTAAAGAAAACCCAACCCAACAATGTTTCAGAAAGTATGAAAGAGTTTAGGGTTCGCTCCACGGGTTTCGCTTAGCCCGACGAGTCGGGTCTGGGAGGGATCCGTTGGGGTGCCCGGCGTGACCGACCGGATCAGAGTTAGAGGTATCCGGGATGGGTCGCGTTACATACTATCTTGGTTTTTGTAGTTTGGCATAGAATAATTGGTTGTCCGAATGTAAGTTATTTTTTTCTTCCCTTCCAATTAAAACAAAATTTCTCTTATATTTTTGTGAGTTCTTAATTTGGTTGGTTTCTTTTCAGGTATAGATTCTCATAATAAATTACAGTATCTTGATTTGGCCGTCAATGAGATTGAAGAAGTTATATTCCCCAAAGGTACAAAAAAATCATGGAATCATTTTTTGAAAACAAATTATAAACTCAATGACAACATTTATTATCGTCAATAATCAATATAAAAGTAATTTAAAGTGCTAACTTTAGTGTAAGATTTTAAGTGAGCTCCTCCAACACAAGGAGGAGGTCGTGTACATCCTCCCACAACAATAACAAAGAGGGTTAAATTAATTAAAAAAGTTTTAAGTTCTTAAAAAAGTGAGATAAAAGTTTGGAAAGATGGAGCATATTCTTTTCAATGGTCACTACTAGAGGAGGGTAATCTCCATTAAAACAATGATGGACTGGCACACTTTGTCACCTTCTCATAGCCCCAAGAAAATCAAACCCAAAATACCAAAACTAAATCAACAACCAAACAACATCAAGCTACCACTAGATCCAAATCCATGTTTACCAAAACAAAATCAAACCCAAGAAGGAGAGTACCGGATCAAAACATTGAAAGAAGTTAGCGATGGAAGCCGGTGAAAAGGCCGATGCTCTACTGATGTAGTTATAGGCGATATGGTTCTTGGAAGCCACTAAGATAAGATCGTCTTTTTTTGTTTTTCTTAGTTTATTTATTTTTTGTTAGAGTAAGATAGTTAAAAGACCTTTACACCTTTATAATTTTAGCAGTTAATGGGTATCTGAAAAATGTCTATGAAATAATTTTTATTTTTTTTGTATGTTACAGGCTTAAATAAGTCATCAAGATTGAAGAACTTGGAGTACTTAGACCTAGAAGGCAACAAGCTCAATAATGACATTTTATCATCTCTAGATACTCTTCCATCATTAAAAATGATAGATTTAAGTTATAACAGTTTGAAAGGAACAATTAATCTTAAAGGTAAGTGACTCTCTTATCTTTTTTCTTTTAAAACAACATGATTATTTGAGATTTCTAAAAAAAACAAGTTGAACAAAATTGAATTATATAATTAGAGTGCATGTAGGATTGTATCTACTATTGAAATAATCATGTATTTCATAGGTTTGGACAAGACAGAGTTTTGTAAACTTTGCATGATCAGTTTATCTCATAATATGTTTATCTTATATCAGCTTTTAGAGTGTGTCTACAATTGAACCTACTGACGAAAGAATCACTTATTGCATAAATTTTGCTCAAGAGGATGTTTGGTAAACATTATTTAATTAGTTTATTTCATAAATTTTGGACAAGAAAATGTTTGGTAACCCTTGTATAATCAGTTTATTTCATTATCCGTTTATCTTATAACCTGCTTGAGAAGTTTGTTGAGTTTTGCTTTTGAAATCTAATTATTGGAGAAGTTAATCTATGTTAAGGATAATAGTAAAGTTGACAATAAAAATATTGAAGTAGACTTGTAGTGAAAATTGAATTCGTATGTAAACTGAAATGGAAATTATGTATATTATGAAAGAAAATATAGTAGTTGCTTTCAAGAGCACTAGAGAACAACTCTCTGTATTATTATTATTATTATTATTTGATGGTAGAGGAGAGAGGATTAAATTCAGAGAAAATTACTCACACCTTATGTTCTAGAATAAGAGTGAGACTTGAACTTTTAAACTCTTAGGATCAAGAGAAGTGTTTAAGTTGTTCTTATATAAACAAATCAATTTGAAGTATAAATTTCTCCTAAAAAATTATTGTTTAAAAACAAACTAGGAAATATGATGAAAAATTGAGAAAAATAAAATTGGTTTAAAACAGCATATATTATTTTTTTTAAGGTCCATTTTAATCATTTTGTATATTTTTGTACGGTCTACCAATTATATTTTCTTTGTTTTCTTGTTAAGTTGATTATTAAAAAAACTAATTTCCCAAACACCTACTATATAACTTGTCAGCGAATTATTTCATAATTTAGACCATTAACCGTTATTTTGTGAGCCAAAGCAATCACAAAAGCCTTGGTTATAAGGGAATTGGATTGTGACTAATTCAAAGATATTAAAAGCTTTGAATTTGATTCCTTTTCAATTGTCTAGTTAACAATCTATAAATATATATATATATATATATTTATACACATTTATTTCTTTTATGAGTTTGCTCTTTTAATTATATTTGTGCCACTCTTTCCAGGTTTAGGCTCATTTAACAATTTGCAAACTCTGCGGTTAGAGTCTAATGAGATTGAAAAGATTGTATTCCATAAAGGTACAACAAAAACACGGTTTGTTACTTTATTAAATCAGCAATTTTTTTTTTTGACAGTACCATCATTCACTTTCAGCCAATTTTAGGAAAAAAAGCTATGAATTCAAGACCATCGTTTCTCATCGAAAATAATTTTATTACGCGGCTCTGTGGTTAGATTAGGATTTTTATGTGAACATTTGTTTGAACAACATCTGTAATTGTCAAAAAATAATTATAAAATCACGTAGTGGAAAACAAAATCCATTGTCATAATATTACAATTTTTATACTAATCCAGTTGGAAAGAAAGTCTTGTGCATTAAATGAAGAAGAAATCTTTTTATATATTTCTTGGCGACTTACTTTACCAACACTAAATAACTTAAGTGTGCATATCATGTCACTGTTCACGAAGGAAAAGTCAAATGCTTGATCAAGTCTGCTTGCTGTCTTAAATTATTATTAATGTTCAAGTTTTAATGCTCTGCCAATGAGGGATAAGACATGAAACTCCATGTTTCGTCTTTGTTTCCTTTGCTAATAAATAATTCAAAAATAGATGTTCATTTTTCATGTGCATCTATATAAATTTAGGGTTTTAATTAGTATTGATAACAAAGTTACTTCAATTGACATTTTATTTATTTTATTGATAATTATAAAGTAATTAATAATTTATTCTTATAATATGTGCAACAGGTTTAGACAAACAATCAAGATTGAACGACTTGAAATATTTGGATTTATCTTTAAATAAATTGACAGAAATAATTGATCTTCAAAGTAAGTTAGTTAACTTATCATAAAAGAATTGGATTTATGACTAATTCAATGATACTAAAAGCTTTGAATTTGATTCCTTTTCAATTTTCTCATTGAAGATAAAATTTCTTTTATTTCTTTCGTGAGTTTGCTCTTTCAAGTTTTATGAACAAAAACAGAGCATTTGTGAACAAAAACAAACTCACAGCATTTTCGAACAAAAACAAAAACTGAGAGAGAGATAGTTCAGCTACAATCCCATCTGGTTCGCCTTCTGGTTCTCTGGTTCTCTGCCACCTCTACAACAGCCCACAAAGCCTGAAAGCCAGTCCACTCTACCATGCTCTGCTTTCTTTGCTTCTTCGTCGACTCCATCAACCAGTTTCTTTGACTTTGGTGGTGGTGACTGGTTGATGAATGATGATGGGTTGATGAATTGTTTTGGGGAACATTTGGAACTCTATAAGCAGTTTGATTTCTCTTCTGTGACAGGTTTAAACAACTTAGAAGAGCTGTATTTATCACATAACAATTTGGACAATAGCATATTATCCTCTATTGGTGCTCTTTCATCATTGAAAAAATTATATCTATATGATAATGGATTAAAAGGAATTGTTGATATTTCAGGTAATTAAGCTCTTCTATCTTTCTATATATCAATTTCAAACTTTAATTACTTTGTTTTAATTATTGGATTATAAGAAAATTTTTCATGTGTCTTATTTTGTTTTCCCATTAATTTTATTTAACATTTTCAGAATTATACTCTTTGAACGATTTAGAGTTTTTGAACATTGGCAACAACAAGATTGACAAATTTATTTTCTCCAAAGGTACTTATGCATACAAGACTTGATTGATACTTGAAAGGGGAAATAATGTCCTTTCATTTAGGTTAAATCACTCACACAAATGATAATTGAACTATTATCTTTTTTAAAGGTTTTTTTTTTTTTTTTATCTTTTTTCACAGATAACACAAATTTGAGAAATTTGAGCGGTCTTTATTTACGGAATATCAGCATTCATGATGAAAACAACTTATTACAGTTATTGGGCTCATTCTCATCCCTAGAGACACTTTACCTTGGCGATAATAATTTTAATGAAACAACGACTATTGGAGGTAAGTCACTGAGTACTCAACTCCTTTGAATTTAGTTTTGTAATGTATATATATATATATATATATATATATATGTTCCATACATAATAATTTTAGTGAAACAACTGCTGAAGGTATATCATTTTTTTCATTATAGTACTTATGTAATTTTTATTGAAGTGGAAGAGTTGTAATTCGATGGTTATTCTCTACATATAAGCCTTCCTCATAGCATTGTGGCTTTTACTCCGCTCCTAGCTTTGTCAATGCAGAGTTGTCAAATTAGTGGCACCTTAACATTTCAAATTACATTACTCACTGTTAAATATAATTATAAGTCAAGAGAGAGATTTGTATGCTTATTCTTGACTTTTTTTTATTTCCTATTTGATATTGATTGTAGATTTTGCTCATTTGAAAAATACAATGAATCTGAAATCATTGTACATGGATCATACAAATCTCAACATCACCTTCCTTCAAATCATTGGGCTGCTGACATCTGCATCACTTGAGGTTTTAACATTATCGAATTGTGGACTGCACAGCACTATATCTCAAAAAGGTTAAATTCTCTCCCTCCTCTCTCTTTGCAGTAGTAACAGATTCAAACTAATGAACTTTTAGGAATGATATTTCCATTGACTCTGTTTTAGAAGTTCTTGTAAGCAATAATTCCTAGAAACATCATCCAAAATCCTAGAAACAAATTTATAGCATCTGAAAATTTGGGTATTAGATATTTTTTTCACTCAATTTAATTTTACTTACAACTTTTACACTTTATAATTATAGTGTGGATATGAGGGAAATACCATTAGACTAACCTCATTTCATCACTTATATTAAACTTACCATAACGTAATTTCGTGCATGGTAATATTAGATGTGAGCATTTTAAATTTACAAGTGGTTAACTGCAATATAAGAGCTGCAGTCTACAAATATGATTGCTATTGTTGGATTGGGAAAGAAGTAGCAAGTGCAACCACTCAAACCATATCATATAATATAAATATAGTAATATATATTTAATATTTTAATAACATAATTTTAGTTAGACAAGTCGATTGTTTTTGTACTCAAGATTTCTCCCTATTAAAGTTTGATTGAAATAAGGAACTGTTACAAATTTAAAGGTTGATTGATTCCATTTTCATTAAAAAAAAAAAAAAAAGTGAATATATATATAGGAAATATTTGTTATTAAAATTAGATTTTACTTATCAAAAAATATTATTACTAAAATGTCTATAGGATAATATATGGTCTACTTGTTCAGGAGGAGAAGAAAGAAATTGATTGTATCCTTACATGAATTATGAAGCCAATAAATAATTAAAAATAAATAAATAAATAAAAGGACTGGAGCAAAAGGTTACCAAAAGTTAGTAGTACATCCTCAGAATGTTGGACGATATGTAGGCCTGTAGGAGTTGGATAAATCAGAAGCAATTGGTCCCCATTGTGGTAAACAACCTTATAGTTGTCAAATTAGTGGCATCTTAACATTTAAAATTACATTACTCACAATTAAATATAATTATAAGTTAATAGATAGATTTAAATGCTTATTCTTGACTTTTTTTTTTTTTTTTTTCCTATTTGATATTGATAGTAGATTTTCCTCATTTGAAAAATACAATGAATCTGAAATCATTGTACATGGATCATACAAATCTCAATATCACCTTCCGTCAAATCATTGGGCTGTTGTCATCGTCATCACTTGAGAGTTTATCATTATCAAATTGTGGACTACAAGGCACTCTATCTCATCAAGGTTAAAAACTCTCTGTCTCTTTGCAGTACTAACTTATATTTTTAATAACATATTCAAGCTAATTAACATTTTAGGAATGATATTTCTATAGACTCTGTTTTAGAAGTTCTTGTAAGCAATAATTCCTAGAAACATCATCTAAAAATAATCATAACTCCTAGAAACAAATTTACAGTATTTAAAAATTTGGGTATCAGATATTTTTTTCACTCAATTTACTATTACATATGACTTTTACACTTCACATCATAATTTCTAGCCATGTCAAGTTTATGCATCTCTAAGAGTTATATCTTAGCTTTACATAGTGGTAGACTTGGTGCTTTTCAAACTTGAAATTTTATAGTGTTAATAATAAAATATATGTAAATCGAGTATTCCTCATGAATTCCTCTTGGTAACCATTGTATTGTTATGCTGTGCAGATGGTGGTACACTTGCTGAATTTCTCTACCATCAACATAACTTGAAATATATTGATATTTCGTCTAATAACTTGATAGGGGAGTTTCCAAGTTGGTTGTTAGAGAATCATTCAAGATTATATGAGCTTAATCTAGCCAATAATTCTCTTGGAGGACGTTTCCAGTTGCCAACTCATGCTCACTTGAATTTAACTTCATTAGATATTTCTAAAAATCTCTTTCGTGGGCATATTCCAAAAGAAATAGGAGGATATCTACCAAGCTTAATGCTTCTAAACCTTTCCAAAACCTATTTTGATGGTAACATTCCCTCTTCAATTGGAGACATGAACTCACTGGAAGTTTTGGACTTATCGTACAATCAAATGTCTGGCAAGATACCAGAGCACTTGGTTAAAGGTTGTTCTTTTTTAAGGTTGCTTTTGTTATCAAACAACAGCTTTCAAGGTCAGATGTTCTCTTCCAATTTCAACTTGACAAAATTGCAAAGATTACAATTGGATGGTAATAACTTTACTGGAAAGATACCGGATAGCTTGTCTAATGCTTCTAATTTAAAAGGATTATATCTTAGTGATAACAATCTCTCGGGTAGGCTTCCAAGTTGGTTAGGGAATATGTCAAGTTTGGAAGATATTATATTGCCCAATAATCATCTTGAAGGTCCAATTCCATTTGAGTTTTGTCAACTTGAATATCTTGCAATTTTGAATCTTGCAGACAACAATCTCTCTGGCAGCTTACCGTATTGCTTCAGTTTTCCAATTATCGAGCAAATTCATTTGTCTAAAAATAGTCTTCAAGGGCAACTAAGTGATTTCTTGGTTAATAGCTCTTCTCTAGTGACACTAGACCTTAGTTATAACCAATTACATGGCACCATTCCAACTTGGATCAATTTGAATTTTAACTTAAAGTACCTTATCTTGAGAAATAACAATGTTTCGGGTGAACTACCAACACAATTATGCCAATTGAAGCAATTACGCTTGGTAGATCTTTCTCATAATAATCTTTCTGGTCATATTCCTCCTTGTTTAGAACTAACTGCACTCCACGATAATAATAGCAGTGATGCATATATAGATTCTACATATATTAATGATTTGGGTTCAAATATTTCAATAACGATTCAAATAAGGAAGGAAGAAATAGTAGAATTCACAACGAAGACTTCATCTTACTCTTATCAAGGAAAAGTTCTCACCTTCATGTCTGGGGTTGATCTTTCTTGCAACAATTTGAGAGGTTCAATTCCTCAACAAATTGGAAATCTTGCGAGGATTCACTCACTAAATTTGTCCCACAACAACTTGACTGGACTAATTCCATTGACATTTTCTAAGCTCCGACAAATTGAGAGCTTGGATCTTTCTTACAACAATTTGAATGGAAAAATTCCTTCTCAACTAGTCGAGTTGAATTTCTTGAGTTCTTTTAGTGTGGCACATAATAACTTATCTGGCAAAACCCCTGACAGAATTGCACAATTTGCTAACTTTGAAGAAAATTGTTATGTGGGAAATCCTCTTCTTTGTGGACTACCATTGAACAAAAGTTGTGAAATAATTGGACCATCATCACAAATGCCAGGAGGCTCAACTGACAATAAGAAAGATAGTGATCTCATTGACATGGAAACATTTCATATGAGTTTTATGGGGTCTTACATAATTGTACTAATAGGAATTGGTGCAGTTTTGTATATCAATCCATACTGGCGACGAACATGGTTCTATCTTATTGAGACATGGATGATCTCCTTCTATTATTTTGTTGTAGACAAACTATCTTGGTGATTCTATCATTGAAATATAAAGCTACATATTACTTTTTACTTTACCTCTATATATATATATATATATAGTTTAACGCCGTTCTTTATAGTAGAAAAATTTTTTTAGTAATAAAAGTTGGTGTGCTATAGAAACGATTAAATAAGCGTCTTTTACTTTAATCTTTATTTTCCATTTTTTTTAATCTTTTAATCTAACAAATATAATTAAATCTTGTTAAGGGGTTTTTTTTTTTATGTTGTTTTTATTTTCTGTAACTTTTTAACTAGAAGAGTATCATGTTTTGTCTAATTTTTACATAGGTAAAAATTACTAATTAATGAAAATAAGATTTTTAATAAATGTTTTTAGGCTGTAAAATACATCTGATCTATTGTAAAAAAATAAATTAAAATATATGAAATATTAGAGAGAAAACGAAAACAAGAGATTAAGTGACAAAACCCGCCCCAACTTCCCTTTATGGGACCCAGGTGCCCGTCTGGTATCTCACAGAACCCTTCTGAATCCTACCTGACAAAATCCAAAAGAGAATCCAATGAGCAAAGCCTGGAAACTTAACCATAATTTATAAATTTATAACTTTAAAATCATTAAATTCAATTTCTATACAATAAATTTCTTAAAAATTTTGACACCATTTTCGCTGTTTTTCGAGATTACCAAAATTTTCAAATCATCTATAAACCAAGGAAAACATTTCTAAAACTTTCAATCATATTTTCCACTTCTATTGGACCTCCAGTCCATTTCAAAGGCAAACCCTAACCACAACTTTATATACATTCAAAATGAATAATGATCATTTCGATTACATAACAAAACATGACAATAACTAAGTTATGATTATATAGTTTGGCAATCCCAAAAAATATATATATACATCACAAAAATTAAATACACTTTTTAAATACAATTCGTACAATGCATTAACAGTAACTTCACATGATCGGATTCTTTAGCCAGTCTATTCGGAGGGAGAGGAACGAGTGGTCTATCTATTAGAACCTGCACCTGGGAAGGTTTTTAAAACAAATTTACAAAATGGTGAGCTGCGGAAGCTCAGTGGGTGTGAGGGTTTTCTAAACTATCTGCTCGCAAACAGTTATAAAAAAACTTTTCTATTCCTTAAATGCTTTTGAAATTTAATTTCAACATTCAATAATATCATAGATAACTTAAATAAAAATTGTGCATGAATATCATATTAAAACAATTTTCATAAATTCATATATCTATATATAACATTATTTCAAAAACTTTTCATAATTCACTTAAAATCTATTAATGGATTCCAGACATTTCATGGTCACTATCATATCATAGTCACGTGTACTAGGCATAACGAATCACTGTCTTCAATGTTGGGCGAGATGAACCACCATTCCCAGCTGGTATAAAGCCCTATGTGACAGTATCTATATTCCTGAGATATTTCACAATCACGCAACGGAATAAATCCATAGTGCATACGTGTAGTGAAACAATGCCCCTGGCGTATAATAGGCGACACAACTCGACGAACAGACTCAATCCTCCCAGGGTTAGTAACAAACTCACCCGATACTTGCCCTACACGCAGGGGCATTTCGACTGGGTATAAATCATCCATTTAACAATTCAGAATCCGTCAATTCATTTTTGTATCATTTAAGGCTATCCATTGGCGTTTGAAAACTATCTTTATCATGTCATCCATAAATCAATTTCATTTTATTCGACAACCATAATTGTATAAAAGCATAATCATAGAATGACAATAAAGCATAAACTTCACATTTTATCATTTTCATGCATAACATTTCATTTCACAAATTTACATAAATGGTGCATATACTAATATTTTCAATAGAAACTCATTCACATTCTAAAATCATTTAACCATCATGAAAACAATTAAAACATGTCAATTATACAATTAACTCTTAAAAATTCATTTCACACTCACATTTCACTCAATTAGTCTGTCCCCTTTTTACCTCTCTTTCCTTGATTTCTTTTTAACTTCAATTCCCACCTACAAATAACAATTCAAACTCAAAAATCCATCAAATAACATTCTAATTCATATTCAATTTTATTCACTTTACAATTTCACCACCATCCATGTACAGACTTAAATTTTTATTTCATAACCATATCCCTTCCTAACCATTTCTTGAATTGAATCCACACACAACCATCTTTATTTCATGATGGTAACTCATTCATTTCACCAACACATTATCAACTAAATAAATTACAATATTCATTTTCAATCTCATTTCATTAATTATTTTCACAACCAACTTCATCTAACTTCATTTATTTCCATTCCATTAGTTTCCATTCACTTTATTTCACATCCAAACCTCACATAACAACATCAGTTCTCATGAATTCAACTAAAAACACAACTGTCCTTTGTACTAGAAAAATTCAAAGTCATGCATAATCAACATTTTTTTCAATCTTCTCTCCACCAACTAACTCAAAAGCATTAAAATCATCACTCAAATTCAACAAACACCAAAAACTAATCACATCTCAACATACACCCCTTTTTGGCCATCCACCCCATCAATTCATACAAACCCATTCAATTCACTTTTCTTCATTTTAATTACATCAAATATCACCACAACATCTCAAATAACATCTAACATTAAAAAAAATAACAATAAATTAAATTAAACTTATTTCCTTATATCATCAAAACCCTAACATCCTTACCTTATTAATAAGCTTCAATCAAGTTTGCTTCAAACTTTCTCCCACCTCTAAGCTTGGTTTGATGATGACTAGACTCTAATTAAACCAAACTTAACATCATATTTCATCAATTCACAAAACCCATTTAAAACCACATCAAACTAATATCAAAATTAATCAAATGACTCATCTATTTTTCTTCACTTGTTCCTTGTTCAATCTTGATGAATTTATGGGTGAGAGAGTGATGAAAACCCCTTGAACACCAGCCCTTCTTCTTCCTTCTTTCTCCTCTTCCACGGTCCTGTTCCTCTTTTTTTTTTTTCTTTTCTTTTCTTTTCTTTCCTTTCGGTTTTCCTTCCTTCTATCGAATGCTTCTTGTTTGGTCTTCATTTGGCCTTCAACTATATATACTAGGCTTCCTTAATGACCATTTTGCCCTTAAGATTCACCTAAAATGCCAAACATATCCTTTAGTCACACTAATCACAATTTCATTGGTCATTAACTACATAATTATCCACTACACATATTTTAACCAATTTCTAAATTATCTTCACCACATATTTAGTCAATATAAGGACCATGAGGTGTAAATCTATCATTGGTGCATCCATAATCACAAGAATTGTGTTTCTTAAATGGTTTTTATCTCATATAATCTCAATTAATACTATTAACTTTTACATTTAATCCCATTCACTTTCAGATAGATTCCAAGAAAATTTCATGTTCATCTAATTATCAAATTGACCATGCAATACTCAAATTGGGTGTCTTAACATTCAATTCACGGCTTCGAAAAATTTTCAAACGGAGTTTAAATCAATAGTATTTACATTACGTTCGTAAAGGTATTTTCGTCAAATAACCTTCGGAGCCCTCAAAAACTATTCAAACGGACTCATTTTCTCTCTGTTTCAATCTCATTATACTCTACTAATCATTCTACACATTTTCGATTTTTCGAGGTCTAACTCGAAAATTTGTATCCATCGAGTTGCTATTCATTCGAAACTACTATTCACCTAGAAATGCTATTATTTATTTGTAACGTATTATTTATCATGAAAATGAAAAAATTAGCATCTTATAATTCATCCCTCCTTATAAAAATTTTGTCCTCAAAATTTAACAGAACATAAAAAAACTTAAATAGACATACTTGTTTCAAACAATTGAAGATATCGGCTCCACATCTGTTCCTCATGTTCTCACGTGACTTCTTCTACTGCATGATTCCTCCACAGCACTTTAATCAATGGAATAACCTTGTTACGCAGAACCTATTTTCTTAGATCTAAAATCTGAATTGGCTGCTCTTCATAGGTCAAATTCTCTCTTAATTCTATTGGTTGCTCTTTTCATACGTGTGAATGATCTGCTATGTATCTGCGGAGCATGGAAACATGGAATACATCGTGTATATTGGCTAGTGCTGGTGGCAAGTTTAAACGATACGCCACTTTCCCAATTCTTTCAACAATTTCATAAGGCCCAATGTATCGTGGGCTCAGTTTCCCATGCTTTCCAAATCTTATCACCCATTTCCATGGCGACACTCTAATAAACACTCTATTGCCCACTTGGAATTTCAGGTCCCTCCTTCTATTATCTGCATAGTTTTTCTATCTATCATTTGCTGCTTTCATCCTGTCCCTGATAATCTTGACTTTCTCTGAAGTAATTTGGACAAGCTCGAGACCTATTAATTTCCTGTCACCTACTTCGTCGAAGCACACTGGCGTTCTACATTTTCTATCATACAGTGCTTCATAAGGCACCATACTAATACTGAATTGATAACTGTTATTATAGGCAAATTCTATCAAAGATAGGTGTGTATCTCAGCTTCCCTTAAATTCTATTACACAAGCCCTAAGCATATCCTCTAATGTCTGTATAGTGTGTTCCAATTGACCATCTGTCTACAGATGGAACGCTGTACTAAAATGCAATTTGGTGTTTAGAGCTTTCTAAAACCTCGACCAAAATCGGAAAGTAAACCTAAGATCTCTGTCTGATATAATGAAAACGGGTGTACCATATAATCTCACTATTTCATTAATGTACAATTGGGTCAACTTTTCCAATGAGTAGCTATTCTAGATAGGCAAGAAATGGGCAGACATCGTTAATCTGTCTACTATTACCCATATCGCATCATGCCCACTTTGGCTACGCTGAAGTCTTACCATAAAATTCATAGTGATCTTTTCTCATTTCCATTCAGGGATGGGAAGTGGCTGTAACAATCCTATTGGTTTTTTATGTTCAGTTTTTACTTGTTGGTAGATGAGGCATATAGAGACAAATTTTGCGATATCCCTCTTCATTCCTTTCCATCAATAATGTTCTTTCAGTATGTGGTATATTTTGGTACTTCCCAAATGCATTGCATAGGTAGATGAATGTGTTTTCTCCATAATTTCTTTCTTCAGATCATCTACATCCGAAACACATAGCCTATTACCTATAACCAATGTCCCATCATCCCTTAGTAAGAAGTCTGTCTGTGGGTCAGATCTAATTTTACTCTTTAGTTCCATTAGATACGGATCTTGAGGTTGTAATTCTCGGATTCTATTAACCAGGATAGAGCGGACATGAAAGGTGGCTAGTAGAGCCCCAGAATCTATCATTTCTAATTGCACCCCTAACACCTTTAACTCAACCAACAGTGGAAGATACACAGCTTTCAGATGTGAGATGGAACCTGTGGGCTTTGTGCTCAGTGCATCAGTGACTACATTTGCTTTCCCAAGATGGTGTTCGATGGTGCAATCATAATCCTTGAGGAGCTCCATCCATCTCTTCTGTCTCATATTCAGCTCATTTTGGGAAAACAAAAATTGCAAGCTCATCGCTGTACACGATAAACCTGTCCCTTCCTGTCGGAATTGTGAGCACAGGAGTCGTACTTAGTCCTTTCTTCCATTCATCAAAACTTTCCTGACATTAAAGCATAATTGTATTCATGCAATTCATAAATCAATTTCATTTTATTCAACAACCATAATTGTATAAAAGCATAATCATATAATGACATTAAAGCATAAACTTTACATTTTATCATTTTCATGCATAACATTTCATTTCACAAATTTACATAAATGGTGCATATATTAATATTTTCAATAGAAACTCATTTCACATTCTAAAATCATTTAACCATCATGAAAACAATTAAAACATGTCAATTATGCAATTAACTCTTGAAAAATCATTTTACACTCACCTTTCACTCAATTAGCTTATCCCCTTTTTACCTCCATTTCCTTGATTTCTTTTTAACTTCAATTCCCACCTACAAATAACAATTCAAGCTCAAAAATCCATCACATAACATTCTAATTCATATTCAATTTTATTCACTTTACAATTTCACCACCATCCATATATTAACTAAAATTTTTATTTCATAACCACATCCCTTCCTAACCATTTCTTGAATTAAATCCACATACAACCATCTTTATTTTATGATAGTAACTCATTCATTTCACCAACACATTATCAACTAAATAAATTACAATATTCATTTTCGATCTCATTTCATTAATTATTTTCACAACCAACTTCATCCACCTTCATTTATTTCCATTCCATTAGTTTCCATTCACTTTATTTCACATCCAAACCTCAAATAACAACATCAGTTCTCATGAATTCAACTAAAAACACAACTTTCCTTTATACTAGAAAAATTCAAAGTCATGCGTAATCAACATTTTTTTCAATCTTCTCTCCACCAACTAACTCAAAAGCATTAAAATCATCACTCAAATTCAACAAACACCAAAAACTAATCACATCTCAACATACACCCCTTTTTGGCCATCCACCCCATCAATTCATACAAACCCATTCAATTCACTTTTCTTCATTTTAATTACATCAAATATCACCACAACATCTCAAATAACATCTAACATTAAAAAAAATAAAATAAAATCAATTAAATTAAACTTATTTCCATAAATCATCAAAACCCTAACATCCTTACCTTATTAATAACTTCAATCAAGTTTGCTTCAAACTTTCTCCCACCTCTAAGCTTGGTTTGATGATGACTAGACTCTAATTAAACCAAAATTAACATCATATTTCATCAATTCACAAAACCCATTTAAAACCACATCAAACTAATATCAAAATTAATCAAATGACTCATCTATTTTTCTTCACTTGTTCCTTGTTCAATCTTGATGAATTTATGGGTGAGAGAGTGATGAAAACCCCTTGAACACCAGACCTTCTTCTTCCTTCTTTCTCCTCTTCCACGGTCCTCTTCCTCTTTTCTTTTCTTTTCTTTCCGTTTTCCTTCCTTCTGTCGAATGCTTCTTGTTTGGTCTTCATTTGGCCTTCAACTATATATACTAGGCTTCCTTAATGGCCATTTTCCCCTTAAGATTCACCTAAAATGCCAAACATATCCTTTAGTCACACTAATCACAATTTCATTGGTCATTAACTACATAATTATCAACTACACATATTTTAATCAATTTCTAAATTATCTTCACCACATATTTAGTCAATATAAGGACCATGAGGTGTAAATCTATCATTGGTGCATCCATAATCACAAGGATTGTCCTTATTGAATGGTTTTTATCTCATATAATCTCAATTAATATCATTAACTTTTACATTTAATCTCATTCACTTTTAGAAAAATTCCAATAAAATTCTATGGTCATCCAATTATCAAATTGACCATGCAGTACTCAAATTGGGTGTCTTAACATTGAATTCACAGCTTCAAAAAATTTCAAACTAAGTTTAAATCAATAGTGTTCACATTTTCATCCGTAAAGGCATTTTCGCCAAACAACCTTTAGAGCCCTCAAAAACTATTCAAACGGACTAATTTTCGCTCCGTTTCAGTTTCATTATACTCTACTAATCATTTACACATTTTCAATTTTCCGGGGTCTAACTCGAAAATTTACTATTCATTACATTACTATTCACCTAAAAATGTTACTATTCATCATTTATGATAGATTCCCCTAGATACTTGTTGGTGTCGATTTTCATATTATAAATGTTGTATACTGAGTTGATCAGTATAGATAGAGATTTACAGAACACCAGATTTATAGAAAGAGATTTCCAGAAAAGTTTTACAGAATATAGATTTTCATATTTTATATCATTAAAGTTATAAATATAATTTATATAGAAGTTTGTAGTTTTACCACAATATGAGATTTATATTCAGTTTTATTTCTAGATATGAATTTATATGAATCATTGAGAAATATTTATTATTGCTTGAAATATGTTATGTCTTATTTAGAAATATTTTTATAATAGTTATATCCACTCACTGGGCATTAGCACTCACTCTTTTTCAAAACCCAATTTTTTTTGTATCTGTTGCAGATTCGTGTAGATTATTGCAGATCGTGAAAAAGGCCACATGATGATGAACAATTCACATTTATGTATATTATTTTTAATTAACCGGATTTCGATAATGTGTTTCCAGAATAATTTTATAGATGAAATATCCTTTCAAATATTTTATAAATATTTTGATTTTTCAATTCAAGGGTCCAACCCGAAAAATGTACAACTTTTTAATTTGTTCAGTTTAAATTTCATAAAGCGACTATAAGATTTACAATGATTTTTCTAAAAGGATTTTCAATAAATCTATATTTAATCACAAAGATCTCAGTTTTCACGGGATTTTTCCAAATTCAAAAGAGGAGTTTGGATGGGTTCTGTCATAAGTAATTTTATTTCAATTAGATTTGAAATCCAAAAAATTAGTTAATTCTTCCATAAGTTGTAAATTGAGTTTTATGAGATTTTAGGATGAATCCAGGGTTATGATGAATCAGATGAGAATCCATTTTAGATCTAGAAATAGGCAAAGGGGTTATGTGAGTAAATAGTTTTATTTTAATTAAATTGATTGAATTATGTTTATTTATATTTTAGTTTTTATTATTTGTTGAAAATAAATTATTTGTTTAATTAATTGATTTTATATAATATAAATTATGTTTTACGATTGAAATAAAAATTTATTACAAATTCGTATATATGTATACTTATCAGAAATTTCAGTAAAAATGTTATGTTTTCAACTTGAGTTGTTATTAGAAAATTTTCTTTAAACTAATATGATTTTACGTTTTAAAAAATATATATATTGATTTTTGTTTTGAGAAAAGTAGTTACCCAAAATTATATAGATATTCTGAAAAGATTTGAAAAGAAAAATAAAAATATTTTCAAAACACTAAGGTTATACCCTCCTTTCTAATGATCAAATAGGCTACACATGTGTGAGTCTCAGATTAGCCCAGCATGTGTATGGCAGATGTCAGAAAAGTCATTGAGTTGTCAAGAGAGTCATTGAGTTGCTCAGCACATGTGTAGTAGATATTATCCCTCGCTCTATATGTATATTGAGTATCTCCACCACTATGATAGATTTTCCTGAGTACTAGTTGGAGTAGATTTTCATATTATAGATGTTGTATACTGAGTTGATTAATACAAATGGAGATTTACAGAACACTAGATTTATAAAAAGAGATTTCCAAAAAAGTTTTACAGATTATAAATTTTCATATTTTTTATTATTAAAGTTATGAAGATAATGTATATAAAAGTTTCTAGTTTTACCACGATATGAGATTTATATTCAATTTTATTTCCAGATATGATTGCGTGTGAATCATTGAGAATTGTTCATTTTTACCAATGATATTAGCTATTTTATTTAAAAATATATTTTTTTTAAAGTTATATCCACTCATTGAGCGTTAACGTTTACTTTTTTATAAATCCATTTTTTCAAGTATCTACTGTAGACTCGTGCAGATTATAGCAAATCGTGGAAGGACCACATGATGATTAACAGTCGCATTTGTGTATATTATTTCTTTTATTTACCAAATTTTTTAAATGTGTTTTAAAAATACTTTTACAAATGAAATATCTTTACCGAGTATTCTATGAATATTTTATATATTCAATCTATGGGTCCAGCACAAGAAATGTTCAGATTTTTTATTTGTTCAATTTATATTTATCAAACAACTCTTAGATTTAAGATGATTTCTTTTTTAAAGGATTTGTTCAAGAATCCAAATTTCGATTAAAAAAACCTTAGTTTTCACAAGATTCTCTTGGACTCGAGAGAGGAGTCAAGATGGTCCTGTCATTCAGCCTTGACCAAGAATCTTCTTTTAAACAAGGGAACACATCTCATGTATTAAAGAAGTTTGGAGAAATATTGTTAGGTGCACATCAACAATAGAGCAATAATTAATGATTCATGAGTTGTTAACTGTTGTTCCTAGACAGATGTTAACTCCAATATCATATTCAAAGTGTTAACGACAATGCTAAATGTATGTCCAAAGTTATTTACAGATTAAGATAAACATTATCGATGGATAACTTGTGGGCTAAATACTTAATATGATATTGGAGTTAACATCAACCAAGGGACAATTGGTAACAACTCAACATGTATGCATATATACACATATATATATATATGTATGTATGTATGTATGTACGTATCTAGATAGGTATGACTCACTAGATCTTATTTTGTACATTAGCACTATGTCAATAATTTAAGTTGCAATAGCACCTAAAATGCCTCTAAGTTGAAAATGTCTTTGGTTATGAAAAATAGTGGAAGTAAATATCCCTCATCCCTTTCAATGCAAAAACAAAGAGCTTGAATTTGGGGATAGAAATGAGCATAGACACTTATGGTGCATTCGGTATCATTTTTAAAATGGTATTTTAGATAACTATTTTTAAAAAGAAAAAAAATGTTTTAAAAATAACGTTTTTAAAAGTGCAATACGTTTTGTTGAATTTCTCAAATGTTATTTTCAAAAACTAAAAACAATAATTAGCATTATAAAATCAAAATTGCAGCATTGTTGCAGTTGTTCACTGTTTTACAAGATATATGTTACTAAGCTGAAGGATGAAAATATTGATATTGATAAAAATATGGATACTACAAATTAGTTGATATATCAATCAAAACTTACGTAAAATTTATAAAAAGGCTATGGATGTTTGAATAAATAATACAAATTAAAATAAAAAAGTAAAACAATCAATAATCTAATAACAAACACACATTTGTGTTAGAAAACATATAATAATGAACAATTATATACTATAAATATAAATATTATGCATATATTAGTAATATAATTAAAAATCTTTCATTACAACTTCATTGTCCCGTAGTTCAGTACCAAAAGGAGACCTAGCATACATAATGTGATATTATCTTAATTGATTACAAAAAAAGAAGAAAAAAATCTTGATTATCAAAATAAGTTTAGTACTAATGTTTAAAAATTCAAATTGGGAACAACTTTATGTGCTCTAACCTGCTACAAGAGGATCTGATACTCCCTTTCCCAAGCCATCCATCTCTAAGATCTCCAGAAACTTTAGCCCTATATCGGTTCTGAATGGACTTTTATTATGAAAGGCATAACTCCAACAATATAAGAGAATTTTTTTTTTTTTTTTTTTTAAAAAAAGAAAGTTATAATGAATTTACAAGAGAACTCTTATGATATTACTGAGGATGGAACTAGAACGTTTAGAAATAGACTATGATGTCTCAATCTTATCAAAGCTGCAAAATTCAAACAAAGGTTTTTCACGTGATGATTTCAATATGACAGAGCTAGTATTAGGTGGTTAAATCTTAAATAAAACAAAATATCATCACGTTAATTTTATAGCTATAATTGGCTAAAATGTTGTAACATTCCAAATTTAAAATAGACATCTTCATGTGAATAAAGCATCATCAAGTGAAGTTTATTGCCTATAATTGGTAAAATATTGTAGCTTACCAAATTTTAAATATGACAAAATATTTTCACATAAACTATTAAACATCATCACGTGATGTTTATTATCTGAAAGTGGTTAAATAATTATAATTTCCCAGATTTTGAATAGAGCAAATTATCATCATAAGAAGTTTATTATCTATATAATTAAATTATTAAAACATTCTATTGCCAAATATGGCTTTATGGTATGGAGTATTCATTTAACCTAGTCATGTCTCAATCTTAAATCGTTGGCACTGTAAATTTTATCTCAAAAAAAAAATAATCATATAAAACATCTCTACTTATCACGTTGGGCTCATAAATTATAAACTTCTAATATATTTTTGGGCTTTTACATGTGATCAGTGAAGGATATTGGGCTGCTAATTGATGGGTTTAAATTCTACTTAAATAGTCTGAATTTTACTTTATGCACCCATAGCTTGTACACCCAAACTAGCTTAAAGACCTAAACCATAGTAACATATATAAAATCAAACTTAATGTCAGAATAAGGAAATAAAATTTTCACATATAAATAAAGAATGAACGAATAAAGAATTAATTTGATAGATTTGAATGCATATGAGTGTGTTTATTTTACTTTTCATAATTGATTATTGAAAAAAATGACTTTTTTTTCAAAGAAATTAATACACTCATGCTTTGTTCGTTTTGATGTGTTTAAGTTTATTTATTTATTTATTTATTGTATGTTTTATTAACGTTTTCTTATTGGAAGTAGAGTTACTACTGTTTTTGGCATACAGCTATGTTTATGCTTGTTTAGTTTTCATTAATATCTTTCTAATTTAAAAGAACAAAATTGTTGGTTTTTTTTTTTTTAAGAAGAAAAATTGTGTATTCTTTTTTTATTTGATAAATCTCATAATTTTCTGATCATCATCACAAAGAAATTAAAAAAGAAGAAATCAAATGAACATAACAAAATAAAAACTTGAATTAGAGAAGGAAAGAAGAAGACACGATGGGAACATTTATAGAACAAGTAAAAAGGAACCCATATAAGTTAAAAACATAAAAAGGAACCCAGATAAAATTTTTATGGATATTAAGTAAGAGTAACCCCAGTAGCTTGAGTGGTCATATGTAGCGTAAAAACAATACAAATTTTCAAGTATGGAATTATGGTTATAAAAGAAGATATGCTTGTTGTGGATGGATTCCTAATATCAAGGAAACCTAATGCATTGATTCCTAAAATCAAGGAATTTAATGCAATGAGAGCATCTCCAATGGGCCAATGGATCGTGAAAAAATTGAAGTCCATATAGGATAGATAAGCATGAACTCAAAATATGATTCTCCAATACAATTGTTTGCACTCACTATGAATCTGATGTGGCAAAAAAAGAAATCAACATTGTCAATATGACCCTCTATTTTCAGAGGGTTGGTTAGACAGTCAACTCAGCAAATAAAATTAATTGGTTTATGTTTTTCTATTAAGAGTTGGTTAACTTTTGTTTTTGTCTTCTTTTTGGTAAGTTTTGCAATTAAAAAAAAAAATGACACCTCATCAAACTATGAATTTTGAATAGAAGCATTGGAGAACATTTTATAATTTCACTGTCTATCAATTGCTATTTAATACCATGTAAGAAGCAATTCCTTGAACATTGATGACATGACAATGAATTGTGAAAAACAATTCATATTTGAATTGGAGATGCTCTGAGATATGGATTCCTGATATCAAAGAACTGTTTCCTAAAATCAAGAAATTTAATGTATTGAATCAAGGGTAAATTTTTAAAAAAACTCTCCAACTTTTGTATGAAAATGAAAAAAAACAAAAAACAAAAGAAAAAAAAAAAAACCCGACCTTTCGAAAATAAAAGTTTTGCACCCTGCCGTTACACCTTCCATCTACTTCACCATCCACTATCTTTCTAAAAGCTTTTACTTTCAAACGAAAATTCACAGACATTTTAATGACAGGATGCAAAACTTGTATTTTCGAAAGGTTGAATTTTTTTTTTTTTTCATGCAAAAGTTGGAGAGTTTTTAAGAATTCACCCTTGAATCAATTATATGCAAAATCAAAATACTCAATAATTATTTGTTTTGACAATGGATAAATTTCAGACAATATTGAGAGAAAAAGAGTAGTGTAAATAAAAAGTGAGGTTCTCTTGAGTGTTTGAGAATTGTTATTCTCTTCAATATAATTAAGATCTGAGTTGTCAAGATTTGACTATTTATAAACACTATAGCGAAGATCTACAACACTTCCATTGATTTAGGTTATTTGGGGTGAACCTTGTAAATTTTATGTGTTAATTTATCAATTTTTTATTTTGTTATTATTTTTATATTATTTTATCACTTTATTAATTTGTTGTTTTGGAAATCAGGTTTATTTCCTAACAATGATTAAAGTAAAAAGATGCAATAAAGAATCCCAAAGTAAAAGGAACCTTTTTTTTTAATTC
Source organism: Nephelium lappaceum (assembly GCA_021234005.1). Lineage (NCBI taxonomy): Eukaryota > Viridiplantae > Streptophyta > Magnoliopsida > Sapindales > Sapindaceae > Nephelium > Nephelium lappaceum. The sequence continues at coordinate 1,551,599 of CM037996.1, forward strand.
TTAATGGATATGTATTGTAAATGAGTACAATGAGACAAATGACACGGTTAAAATGATCATAGTATTCAAATTTCAAGATATTTTTGATATTTCGAAATGGGTAAGAAGCTAACCATTAATTTCAGGGTAAAATCTAAAAAACCCTCTGAAAAGATAAATAACCTCAACTTATCCCAAATTTTTAAAATATTAGTAAAAAAACATCCCACTGCAAACCAAAAGTGGTTTCTATCCAATTTTTTGGTGGTATTGCAATCAAATGATTAAAAAACCATAATACCCTTTTTGGACTATTTACCCACTAAAATTTAAAATAAAAAAATAAACATAAATATATAAATAATTAAAAAAAAGAAAAACTGACAAATTTAAAAATAATTATAAATATAATAATTAATTATGTTTAAAATTATTAAAACATCTTAACAAATAAGAAGTAATTGCACAAAATCTTCCTCAAATTTGCCTAAAAATAGAGGGAAACATATTTACCATTTTATTACACCAAACCCTCACACCTAACGTTGACTTTAGTCACTGTTAACTGAGTGAAGGGCATTTTGGTCCATTACACCCCCTAAAGTCAGCATCTTCTTCTTCTTCACCCCTGTCTCTCTCTTCTCTCACTGCTCACGCTCGCCATTTTCCTCATCACCGACGCTGCCTTCACGAACGGTGTCCAGGTGCGTCATAGATCGAACTCTGTCACCGTTCCTCCTTCTTCTTCTCCCTCATCCGATCTGCCTCTCTCCTCTTGCTTCTCCTTCTCTCTCTGCTCTCCCCGCCTCTCCAACTCTGCCGTTGCAGAGCGAACGAGCATCTCCTCCAACTCTGTCACCGCGAGGAAGGCCCAGATTTCTGGATCTCTGTCGCACGATGGAAACCCAGAAATCTGGGTCTCTCTCGCGGGTTCGTTCGAAGATGATCGATGTTTGATGGTGATGATGATGATGATGATGATGATGATGATGTTTGAAGATGATGATGAAGATGATCTGAGTTTATTTTTGACTTCTTTTTTTTTTTTTAAACTGAGAACATTGTTGTGCAGATGATCTGGGCTTTGTTTTGACTTTTGATTAATTTGTTTTTTATGCAGAGGAGCAGAAGATATGGTGATTTATCAAAGAACAGAGAGGAGGGGGGGTGAGGTTATGCGAATGGTTGTTAGAGTCTTTGGCCGACAATGGAGGTGGTGATGTCATGGACGGCAAACGGCGGACTCCTGGACCACCTGGATTCATCTAATCGCCTCAGCTTTGGAACATCTAGGTTCATCTAAATCTTTTTTTCTTTTTCAATTTTCTTTGTTATGTTGATGATGATGAGGATGATGATAGGTTAATGTTGAGGATGATGGATGGATGATGATTAAAGGATGTCGATGAACTAGGCGATGGATGTTGTGGAAGATGAGCTGGGTGGGTGATGAACTCGATGATGAATTGGGTGGTGATAGATCTCCACTGTCTGGAAATTTTTTTTTTTTAATTGTTTTGTCTTATTCATGGATAATTGGGTAACTTCACATTGTTGAGGGTATTTTAGACTTTTACTAAAAAATTCTGGTCAACCGTTAAAGTTGACGAAAATCAACTAACAGTGTGAGGATTTGGTGTAATAAAAGGGTAAATGTGTTTCCCTCTGTTTTTAAACAAACCTCGTGATGGTATTGTACAATTCACTCAACAAATAAATATGTAAATAAAAAAAATAATAAAAAGGAAGTCAACCCAGATCTGGGTTGGTTTCCTTAACTGGACTTTTTTTTTTAATAATTTAATATATTTATTTGTTTGGTTGATTTCCTTTTTAAATTTTTTTTTTTTAATATACCAAAGTTATTTGTTGATTGATTTCCTTTTTTAAAAAAAACCATCACAATCAATTTTCTTCTCTCTATCTCTCTCGAGACTAGAGATGAAACAGACAATCCTTCGGGAAGAGTGTCTCACTAGTGTGAGAAGACAGGGTAGGTAGCTCAGTGTCACTACCATCCAGTCCCCATCTCCGTCGACCTCCTCACGCATCCCCCCTTCCATCCTCTCTACCTTCCTCCATCCCCTCCGCCTCCGTCTTCCCCCCTCTTCCTCTCCTTACCCCTTTGTCCGCATGATCTCCTCCCTCCCAATCTGAAAGCCGGCTCCCACCTTTGCTGCCCGTCCTGTCTAGTATCAATGGATGATATCGCCAACTTATGTCAGTCACTCAAACTAACAGAGGAGGAAAGCCTAGTGTGTAACATTACAGGAGAAGCAAGGAAAATAGGATGTAAAGAAGTTTCTCAGAGCCTCGTGTGAAAAATCCTAGCGAGTAAAAAAGTAAATCGCAATGCTTTTAAAGGGGTCATCCAACAACTTTGGAGCCATTTTGGCAAAGTGGAGGTTGAGACAATTGGAGAGAATATCTTTGTGTTTCACTTTAACAAAGTAGAGGTGAGAGAGAAAATCCTTGCGATGGAACCATGGCACTTCAACCAGAACTTGATAATACTGGAAAAACCTGACGAGGTAGGCGATATTCAAGGAATGAAGTTCAATCACGCAAGTATGTGGATCCAAATACATAAACTACCTCTAATGTGTATGAACAAACAAGCAGCCAAGCTCATAGGAGAACAAATAGGTAAAGTTGTGGAGCTCCCCCCAGAATCAAGAGATTGTTGGGGCAGCTTCATTCGAGTTAAAGTACAGATCGATGTCTCAAAACCCCTGGTTCGCCAAAAAACACTAAAACTAAACGATGAAGGAACATGCAAAGTTGTTGAATTCAAGTACGAAAGCCTTCCAGAGTTTTGCTATGCGTGTGGCATAATAGGACACAACTACTTCGAATGTACAAATGAGCAAGCGAAGATATCCATCCTGGAAGGGGCTGCTACCCTTTACGGCTCATGGCTCAAGGCCGCACCCCTAGAAAGACCAAAAAGGCAATCGCTTAACAGGTCCCCCCAGTCAGCCAGATCCAGAAGACAAGAGACAGGGCAAGAAAACAAAACCCCCCGAAAAGAGCTGAGACCCCATTATCCACTTCCAACTAATACTCACCCTCCAACCTCCTCACCGTGTAACCCCTCAATAAGGGGTAGCCCCCGAAGGAGAAATCAAAACACACAAAAGAACCTAGGGAGGTAACCACCAACCTGTCATTGGAACTCATACCAACCAGTACAGACCGTCCCCCAGCCAAAGAGGACGATACACACCAAGGAAACAAATCATGCAATCTGGAAGCCCCCCCCAACGACATAGACCCTCCACATAGCAGAAACTCCCTCCACAACTCAAACTCTGGACACCCAACGACCTACCAGAAACCCCTCAAACAACCTCCCTATCTATAAAAGGAAAAGGGAAAGCCAGTGCCTTAGATCCTCCCGCATCCAGAAAGTGGAAACAAGCTGCCAGAAGATCTGTGAGCATTACCCCAACAAAATGTATCCTCATTCTAATGAAGAAATCCACGAATGCCCTTAAACAGGCCCGACTCCGAACCAAGGACAAACCCTCACCCTATCCCTCACCCACTCCTATTAACGAAGATGATAGAAGAATAACTCCCCCATCAACGAACCCCATGGAAACAGATCCCAGTCTAACCTCAAGGAGTAAATGAGGCTCTAAAAGGAAAAAACAGTTACTGTTTGAAGACGAGATCAAACCATCCAAGAAGTTCAAAGAGAGTGGCAACCTGACGTTCAGCGGACCAGCGGCGAAGCCTGTGGCACAGGCCCACTAGGCCCAATAAGTTGCCTATGCTGGAATGTTCAGGTCTTGGGGAATCCCCGAACATTCCTTACCCTGAAAAGGGCTATCAAAGCACATTCCCCCAGCCTGGTGTTCTTGTGTGAAATAAAGTTATATGGCAGCCATGCGGAAAACGTGAAATACAAATTGGGATGAAGTGGTAGCTTACATGTAAATAGTGTAGGACGAAGTGGGGGCCTCATCCTCCTCTAGACAGAGGATCAAACCGTATCGATTCTCTCATATTCCTCAGGCCACATTGATGCACGAGTGAAGACAAAAGATGGCATCATTTGGCAATTCATAGGCTTTTATGGTAGCCCGATTGCAAGTCAGAGGAAACACTCATGGGACTTACTAAAAAAGTTGAGCTCTGTAGACGACTTGCCCTGGGTCTGTAGAGGTGACTTTAATGAGATCCTGAGCCCCACGAAGAAACAAGGAGGCTCAGACAAAAATATTCAAGGCATCCTGGAATTCAGGGAAACGGTAGATGAATGCAACCTGGTCGATATAGGATTCACTGGACCATTATTCACCTGGAACAACAAGCGCGACTGCCATCAGAATATCCAGGAACGCCTCAACCGCTACCTTGGCAACCCGTAATGGATGGAAACCTTCAGCCATGCCAGAGTCGACCGTTTCAGCTTCTTGGTGTCAAATCACAGACCTCTTCTTCTGACCTTGAAAGTCGATAGAGCCGAGCACGGGAAAAAAGTCCGAGGGAGAGGCTTTCGATTTGAGCCATTCTAGATTAAGAATGAAGAGTGTGCTTCTGTTGTAAAATCCAACTAGGGAATCAGGGGCCCTGCTCGATCCACCAAAGACCTCAGCCGCAAACTCAACCTCTGCGCCTCTAATCTAACATGCTGGAGCAAATCGACATTCGGATCCCTAAGGCAAAATATCAACCAAAAACAGAAGATCCTAGACAACTTGTATCTAAAAAGTGGGGACCACGGGCCGATGTCTGAAATCAAAAAATCTCGAAGCCGAAATCATGAGTCTGCTCGCCAATGAAGAGGTTTACTAGAGGCAGAGAGCCAGAGCTGACTGTCTGGTAGCAGGCGATAAAAACTCGCGTTATTTCCATGCCCGTGCCTCGGCAAGGAAAAAGAAAAATTACATAGCTCAACTCTCGAGTGAAGACAGAACATCAACCCACACTTCTGAACAAGGGATCGCTTCTATCCTGCGTGAGTTCTATTCCAACCTTTTTCGATCTTCTAACCCAGCTCCTAGTGATCTTGCTCGAGCTGTAGGGTCCATCAACAGGAAGCTGAGTACAAGCTCAAAAGCGGCCCTCTCTAGGAAATTCTCAGCCGAGGAGGTGAAGAAGGCCCTGTTCGACCTGAATCCCACCAAGGCTCTGGGTCCGGACGGGTTCCAACCGATTTTTTTTCCAAAAATTCTGGTCAATCCTTCAGAACGACATCACTGCAGCCTACCTGAACGTATTGAACGGTCGAACATCCATCAAAGAGTTCAATTCCACCAATGTTGTTCTCATCCTAAAGATTCGGATCCCCAAAACTCCCAAAGACCTTCGCCCGATAAGCCTATGCAACACAGTCTACAAAATAATTACGAAATCTCTAGCCAACAGACTCAAAGGTGTGCTCCCCGAACTTGTCTCCAACAACCAATCTGCTTTTGTGCTCGGAAGACATATCCATGACAATGTTATCTTAGCCTTTGAAACACTCCACTCTATCACAAAAAAGCTTCGCCATAAGGATGGATTCATAGCTCTTAAACTGGATATGAGTAAGGCATACGATAGGGTGGAATGGCCTTTTGTGCACACAATCTTTCGCAAAATGGAATTTCCGCCCCATTGGACAGATCTCATCATGGACTGCATCTCAACAACCAAACTATCGCTTCTCCTGAATGGATGACAAATGGGTTCCATCACTCCTACTAGAGGCCTGAGGTAGGGGTGCCCCCTTTCCTCCTACGTGTTTATCATCTGTGCTGAAGCCTTCTCAAGCCTGTTAACATCGGCAGAAATGGGGGGGGGGGGGGCAAACTTTGGGATTCAGGTGCACCAGAGGAGGTCCTTCAGTCAGCCATCTATTCTTTGCCGATGACAGTATCGTGTTCGGCAGAGCCTCGGGCAAGAGCTATCAAGAAATTCTCAGCATTCTCGACATCTACGAAAGGGGATCGGGCCAGCAAATCAACATCCAAAAATCTTGTATTTCTTTTAGTCCCAATGTCACAAGAAGTGCGATGCAGGAAATCCAACACCACTTAGGACTATCTTCCAACACGCCCCATGACAAGTACCTTGGCCTCCCAACCCTGATTGGAAGAAACAAGAGGAGAACCTTCAATGTCATCAGAGAGCAAGTCTTGAGAAAGTTGTGCTTGTGGAAGAGCCATTTATTTTCTGCGGGGGGCAAGGAAATTCTTCTCAAAGCGGTGGCGCAAGCCATCCCCACTTACTCAATGAGCCTCTTCAGGATCCCTAAGACACTTTGTAAGGAACTGAGCTCCCTCTTCGCGCAGTTCTAGTGGGGCACCAAAGGCACGAACAGGAAGACGAGTCGGGCAAGCTGGAAGCTCCTCTGCACCCCAAAGGACGCAGGAGGACTCGCCTTCAAAAACCTATCATTTTTCAATCAAGCCTTGCTTGCAAAACAAGCTTGGCGTATCCTCCGATCCCAGAACAGCCTGGTTGCAGCGGTCCTGAAAGCCAAATATCACAGAGACTGCGAGTTCCTAGCAGCGAAAAACAAGCCAGGGGAGTCCCATATCTGGAATAGTATTCTATGGGGAAGAGATCTCCTGATCAACGGGCTAAGAAAGAGAGTGGGGGATGGTTATACTATTCGTGCCTTCGAAGACCCCTGGATACCTCGCCCCTCCACCTTCAAGCCGATATCCCACAGGAGAGACAATGACGTCAGGGTAGCGGAGTTCATAGACAAGTCGGCACACAGTTGGGATTTGGGCAAACTGAAGCAAGTTTTTACCCCAATGGATATTAATCTCATTACCTCCATCCTAATCCCCTTCCAAACCCAGTCGGATGAATGGGTCTGGCACTTCGACAAGAGGGGCACCTACCTGGTGAAAAGCGGCTACAGACTAGCCTTACAGCTCGCCCACCCTAGCTCTACCTCCTTCTCCTCATCCACCCAACTCTAGTGGCGCAAATTCTGGAACATGAGAATCCCCCCCAAAGTAAAAATCTTCTCTTAGAGGTGCTGTGTTAACGCTCTCCCCACTCATCAAAATCTGTTTTGCAGGACAATCGCTCCATCGGATAGCTGCCCGAGATGCAAGGCCTTCCCAGAATCAGCTCACCACGCCATTTTTTGGTGCAAGATAACTTCAGACTCATGGGTCAACACTCATTTTGCCTCCCTTCTCAGAAGTCATCCGCAGTTCCACTTCTGGACTTGCTCAGGTTGGTCTCCCAAAACTGTGGTTAGGATGACCTGGGCCTTTTTTGTGTCCTAATGTGGAGTAATTGGTGGAATCGCAATGCTGCCATCCATGAGAGCAGGGTGATGGCTCCCTAGGACGTCCTGGAATTCTCTCTCTCATTCCTAGAAGAGTTCAAAAGCTCACAAGGGAGTACTTCTATCCCTCGAGCCATCCCTCCTGCACCGCAGTCTAGCTCATGGTCTCCCCCTCCGCGTAATTGCCTCAAGCTTAACACAAATGCGGCTGTCAGAACAGGTTCTTCGTCCGTGGGAGTCGGGGCTGTAATCAGAAACGACTCGGGTTGGGTTGTGGGCGCCCTCTCCAAACCTCTCCCAGGTAATTTCTCTGTTGAGATGGGGGAGTTCTTGGCTCTGCGAGAGGGTCTCCTTTTTGCTAAATCCTTAGGTCTGAAAATCTGGTCGACAGAGGTGGATGCAAATAATGTGGCATCCAGATGCTCCCCTGCAGCCCTCCCCTCTGTGGATGTTTGTAATGACGATGCTGTTAACATAATTGAAGATATCAGCAGTCTTAGTCGTGATGTGGGGGGTTGCTCTTGCAGCCATATCCCAAGAAAGGGCAATGTAGTCACCCATTGTTTAGCCGCCTTGGCTTTTAGCTCGGGCTTAGTTAAGTCCTGGCAGAATGTAAACATTTGTTCTCTGCTTTCTTCGAGCTAATATACTGGTTCTTTATTTCAAAAAAAAAAAAAAAACCATCACAATCAATTGTCGATTCCCTTTTATATGGTGAATCTTAAAGATCTCCATCTCACAATCACAAACCAAAAACAACAAAAATCATTAATCAAACAACAAATATCCACCATAAAAACCACCAGCATAAAAAACAACCAAAAATCAGAAACCAAGAAAAAACCGACCGCCATAACAACCCAGAGAAAACGATTTGTAATTGGTTTTTCCATTAATCAAAAATCAACAACAAAAACCGTGGAGGCAGGGACTAGAAGATGAAGTTGAAGGGCCTCTGCGACGGAGATTTTCAACGTGTGGGTTCAATCAGCGGCCATGGCGAACTCATCCAACCACCAGCGTCGCAGACCCACCACCAGACAGCCCCTGTGACGGAGATGACCTCTGCGTCGGCGACCCACCACCAGCGTCGGCAGACCCATCACCTTTCACAATGGTCGGAGACAGCCTCTGCATGCGCTGTTCGGCCATGGATGTTTGGTGGTGACATGGTGGTGATGTTCTGGGTTTGGTCGGAGATGGAGCCGTCGCGAGTCTGGTCGGGGATGGAGCAACGGGTTTGGTTGGAGATGGAGACTCTGAAAAAGATGAAAAAGAGAGTGGTGGTGATGTTGTTGGTTGGTTGGAGCGACGGTGCTAACTTGGTGGTGAGAAAGAGAGTGGGGATGAGACTTGAGGGACTCTGAAAAAGTTGAAAGAGAGAGTGGGTGGGGATGAACATTTTTTATTTTTATTAAATTTTTTAATTTTTTGATACCGTACGTGGCATATTCTGAGTTGTTCAGCTGGAAGAACCCTCAATAACCTTTTTTAACTTAAGATTTCACGGAACCATTAGTTTATTGGCCGATTTATTATTTCAATAGATCATTTTAATTAATATTTTCAAAATCAATAATGATTTGATATTATTTTTATTTTTAGAGGTAAATTGATAATAATTCTTAATTTTAATATTTTAGAATTGATGTACAAAATAAATAGGTTTAACAAGAAATTTTTTTGGTAGCGATAGAGCCACTCATAATAAGTTCATGACTTTGATAATGAATAATATTCATAATTATTATATCGTTTTATAATATAATAACTAGCAATCTTGGGAAGCCTTTAAATTGTTTTACTTTATTGAATTTTTCTTATAAATTTAGAGCCTCCAATAATAACTATATTTATGGATTGTGAAACAAATTTTTGAACTTGGGAAGAGATCCTTTTAGATTATTGTTACATAAACATACTAAATTATTTCAAATAATGATTTGTTGAATTAGAGTAGCTACCATCAATTGGGGCTAGAGTTCAAATGGGCTTCTGTGAAGAGATTAACTGGGGACCATTTTGAGACCAAAACTAGATGTAAAACAAGACCCTGATTTGGACCTAAAGTTGGTCATTAACAAAACAATCATAAAGAGCCTGGAAGACATAAACAGATCTTTACCCTCAAACTCACTGTTACAAATTTTTGTATTAATGGGTTGGTATTAACAAATGTGTAGCATTATGCGTTAGTAACTAGCAAAAACCAATTCTCATTCTTACCTTACCATGATAATGTATGTAACTAATTCAGTATTGAAAATATATTAAGTATTTATGTACTGATATTTACATTGTAAGAAGCCACATATGACTTTGTAAGCAGTTTATAAGCTGGAAACTTATTTCGATGACAAATACAATGCAAACTTGAGAAAACCATCTAGAGAGTAGATTGTACACTATTTTTGGGTTTGCTTTAGAAGAGATGGATGAAGAGAGCTTGTTGAATCTCAATAGTTGTTCTCACTCCATAATGAGACCTGTTTGAATTCCTAAAAAATCTGCATAGTTTCAAATCATTTATGCTAAAACAAATTAAAACTGATGGCACTTATGGCATATGTGTACATAGTTGGCCTTATCGCATAGATAGTAAGTGTTGGTACTATTAGGCAAAAATTTCAAGTTACTGTCCCATTTTAATATATCATGTATCTTTTAGTTTTATGTGTAATATTGCCAATTGGAGCAACAATTAATTCACCATTGGAAAATAACACATTTCACATCCTATTTCATTTTGAACACAATTCTATAGTTTACAATACATGTTTTAAAATGGTCATTAAGAATGAAGATAGCCCTATTAGCTCACTAAATAGATCATTAAGTTTCCCATATTTTCGTAAAGACATGAAGCTTCTATAGTCATTTCAAATATTAAAAAACTCAAATACATACTAATAGCAAAAAGAAAAGATAAAAAGTAATGTTAGGTTTCACCGATTTTTTATTTAAATTATGTCCAAATGATGTGATCAGAGCGGATCTTCTGCTAGGCTATTTAGGTAAGAAATCTCTTTTAAAAATTTTAATATGACCAAAATACCCTTGATTTTCTACTTAATTTCAAAAATGCCATTACATATATGTGATTTTGCTTAATTTTGTGGTTGACCAGCCTTGGCTTAGTTCTCTCATTCCTTTTCCCTGTGTGTATCTCACATTTAAATTGATGAAGTCAAAATTTCAAGTTACAGTGCCATTTTAATGCGTTTGCTATGTTAACCGTTTCACTAGTCTTGGCATTGCACACAGTTTTGATATTGCTATTCGGCATATTGATAGCAAACCTAGTAATCACTATTGTCAAATGTTTGCAACTTGTATAGAGTTTATTATGGATGCATCTTTGTTTTCAGACTTTGGTGATTAGACAAGCATGAAATTATCAATTATGATAATTTTGCCCTTACATTAGTAGATGAAAGTAGGTATTTAAACGTTGAATACAATTGTTTTTTTGTTTTTTTATGATTTTCTTTGATTTAAGTTTATGTAACTATTACAATCTCCATCCATATCACATATGGAGGCATGTCAGTTTGTTGTGAAAGACCATATAGCTCAACTATGCCTCCGAATCGTTCAATGGCTAGAAGGACTAGCCTCTAAAGGTCTTGATTTGGAAAGCAAGGTGATTAGTTTTGTCATATTCTTAACTTGGTATATGCTTCTTTTTTCAATATTTTGTAATTCTTTTATCAAACTAGTGTCATGAGTTTCAGATATACTTTCACTAGCTAGAAATTATTATCTCCCATTTAAAGTTAACTTTAAGATTTTTGCGTGGATGTATGTTCCTTTCATTGTACACCTTAATTTATGTAAGGGAAACTTCATTTTAGTCCTTGAGGTTTCGAAAAATATCAAAATTTTAAACACCTTTTGGATACAGTTTAGTCCCTAACTTTTTCTAACTCTTCAAAATAGTCTAAACCGTTAGTCAACTAATGGTCAATGATGACAGAAAGCTTGGATGAAAAGGGTAAGATAGTCTTTTCATGTAAGAGGTTAAGATTGTGATATACGGATAACTGAGATTTTAAACCTATAAAAAATTTAAAATAATTTAAAAAATCAAAAATTACTTATGAAAAAAATTAAAAAAACTGAAAAAAAAAATGAAAAATTTGTTTAAAAGAATCTGGATTCAAACACATGGTTTGATTGTTCATCATACCCTTTTACCAACATTATCAATAACCCACTTCATCAACATTATCAACAACCCCACAGTCTTCAACATCATCAACAACATCACAATATCATCTCCCATAATAACAACATCAACAATAATATTAAGAAAAAAAAAATCTGTTTATCAAAATAAAAAAATTCAAAATATTTGAACTAATGAACAATTCTGGGTTCGGTCGAACCCAGATGAAGTTGGGTTCGACCAAACCTAGAAACTCTTCATCTAGGTTCGACGAACCCAGATAAAGAATTCATCTGGGTTCGATCGAACCCAGATGAAGAGACTCTCTTCACCTGTTTTCGATCGAACCTAGGTGAAGAGAGAACTAGGTTCGATCTAACCCAGATGAAAGACTCTCTTCACCTCTCTTTATCTGGGTTCGATCGAACCCAAACCTAGAGTTGAACCTAGATGAGATTCGACTTTGGGTCTGGGTTTGATCGAACCCAGATCAGCTCCATTTTGGATGGAGATGAGGTGCTTCATTTGAGGCGGAGGAGATGGTGGCCAGAAGAGACTAAGGAAGAAGGAGAAGAGACAAATGAGAAGAAGATGGAGGCAGATGGAGGAGATGGAAGAGAAGAAGAAGAACGAATGAGAAGAAGGAGAGAGAAAAGAGAGGGAAGAAATGACATTGATCTGAATTCCAGATCAAAGAAAAAAAAAAACTTGCATTACTAAGTTTTCTTGCAGAACCTTTGGAGCAGCTTTCAGAAACTACTGACACGCTTGTGGACTATGTTTCTGAGAATCTAAAAGAGTTCCAGGACTAGGTATGCTTCATTTTGTACCTGTGCTATTTTGTGTAACTTTTGTTAGTACTCATGGCCTGATAATTTTACTTTCATACATTGATATTTAAATAGAGTGAATACTACTCTTGTAATGCAACATATCATAACTGGCTTAAAATTGAAGTAGAGATTGCAGACGTTTCTCTTCCTGAATTCTCGTTAGAGGAAAAACGACGAGCCATTGCTGCAGCCCAAGAGACACTGAATTTGTCTTTGTTATTGCTTCAAAGTAAAGTTCATTTCTTTTCCTCTATATGCAACAATCACATAGTTAGACTGAGGAAGAAGTTAGATTGGGCTAGCACGAACTATAAAACTATCATTCATTCATTCTCACTAAGGGGGTGCAGGATTTTATGAGGAAGAAGTTAGATTGGGCTAGCACGAACTATAAAACTATCATTCTCACTGAGGGGGTGCAGGATTTTATGGCCTTGGTGACTTCTATTTCATGATGATCTTTACAGATGTTATTATTGCATTGACATGTATTGCTTTAAATATTTGCTGTAGGAAAAGAAAGTCTTTGGTTGGCTTCCCTTGAAAACCAGATATATGAATTGATGGAACCTGTATTCCTTGATTTGCATGCCACAATAATTCTCTGCCTGCCTTCTGGTGAATGTATGTGTCCAGATGCCACCATTTGTACTGCATTGATGAGTGCGCTTTATTCTACAGTGAGCGAGGACGTTGTGTTAAAGTGTCAATTGATGGCATGTTCATTTGATATGCTACAATTTATGTGTAAATTTTGTAAAATATTCACGTTAATAATTATCTGGGCATCTCGATTCAGATATGTTTTGTTCACCCCCAGCTTATGTTTCTTTGTTACTATGTATGAGATGGGTTGGATATTCAGTATATTTGAAGGTTAAAGTGATCGAGTATAGAGCATAAAACCCTATCATACTTTCACAGGGACTGCAGGAAGGGGAAGCTGAAGTACTCAAGTAGTATTGTAGATTAAGATAAGACAGTTATAATGGAATACACTTAACTTTGTTTATGCATCTACATTGTAGATTTTCTGGTTGTTTTTGTATGTATGTGTCTCTGCTCAGGATTTAAACTTTTGGCAGATAAATGTCTCCATATCTTCAAGGAACAATTACTGCATGGAGGTTGTGCTTCGGTGTTTGGCAGTAGAGGACTAGAGGGTGATGGGCTTGGGACAGATGATCTTAATGATGGTGGCCTTCTTGGTACCGTTACGGCAGCTGGCTTTAAAGGTGAGGACACGCTGTTGAAGCTAAAGTTCTAGCATGCATTGGTTGAAACTGTGCATTGAAGAAGAAATGACTAAATAAAATCCACTTGTTAATGTGTTTATTATTAATGGTATAATGTAATAATTGGTGCAGAAGGCAATAAAATGTACTCTTAAGTCTGAAAAGTGAAGCACAAAGGGACTATTGATCAATAAAATAAGTGAGCAGCTACATATGATGGTTTTGTATTACAATTACTGTTTGAATTGGTAATTGTGTAATTCAGGTGAGCTTGTCCAATTTCAAGCAGGAGTTACAATGGATGTATGCCGACTAGATGCTTGGTATTCAAGTAAAGAAGGTTCTTTGGGAAGTCTAGCAACACACTTTGTCCGAGGTCTCTGTCGTAAATGTTGTCTACTAGAACTCATTCTTCGATGTATGCAGGTAAGCTTTTTTCCTGCAATAAGGCCTCATTAATATTTGTTGAATAATTTGAATATATTAAATTTTTAAATATTGGATATCTTTCACTTGTTTCTTATGTAAACCACTTTTCAGCATCATAATTTCTCTTGCTCACAGGTTTCTGTTTCACCTGTGGAGTTGGGTAGTCAAATGGAAAGCCATGATGAGTTGATTGAATTAGTTGCCTGTACTGAAACAGGGTTTCTGCATTTGTTTAGCCAGCAATAATTGCAAGTAAGCAAATGCCTAGTTATCTTATTGTTTGTGCATCCCTAGGTTGAGGTTTGTGACCATATTAACCATTCGTCATTAGATTCAGTCCCAGTTCTTATACCTCACACTTCCTATCAACTCAACTTCTGTGTACAATTGATCTGCTATGTTTCTGCTTTTTCTTGGTACACTTAGGTTATATTGACACTGTAGCTTCTCACATTCTTAAAGCAACATATTATAAGGTTGATCTGTTACCTTTACCAATTTTTTATTTTGTTTTTACCCAAATGTTGATCGAGTGGCATATTCTCACTTGTATAAACATGTTTTTCCTGTGTAAATCTTCTAACAGTTAAAGTGGAAGTAGATCAGTGTAATCCTCAATCTTGTTCATTTTCTTCAGCACAGTCAGCAAGATACATGATTGACTTTTCTTAACTGCCAAAGTTTCCAATGTTTTTGCCCATTCTAATTTGTCACCTTTTCATGTATGGTTGATGTTCGTATTTAATTGAGCTTACATGTCTCACTTTGTAGGAATTTTTATTGTTTGAGAGGGAATATGAAGTATGCAAAATGGAGCTGCAAGAGGAACCTTCTCGTTGACAACAATCTCTATGAGAAATTAAGGTGTACCTGATGCATTTGGAAATCAATGAAGAGCCACAAATCTGCTTTTCTTTGGATGCATTATTGTGTAAATGTTGTAAATTGAACAATTTTTTTAGATAATTTGAGAAGAATCTCTCTGATAATTTGTATTAGAAAATAATTTTTATTAAAAATACATGTTATAAATTTAAAGATTAATGTATTTACAAGTTATTCATATCAACAATTTTAAGGTGATAGCAATTCACTCGATATATATCAATTCCAAACATGCATACATATCTACAAACTTATTTATCCTATCAACCTTAAGTAATTCTATCAAGTACAAATGTAGATGCATACATTGATTCAACTAAATCGAAAATATACAGATCTGCAAATTGATGACACCAAATTCTAAAATAACAAAATAGGCAAAAGTCTAAATGAAGCAAGATTTGGGATATCCAATTCACTTGAGCTGATCACTCCAAGAGAAAATAACAAATATGGGTTTCATTAAAATAATTTCACACACAGATTGAGATGATAAAGAGACATCAACAAAATACAACAATTCTTTCACATACAGTCCTTGATTGAATGTCTAAAACCTCATCAACATACAGATTACTATATTGTACATACATTTGAGTTATATCTAAAACAAGCTACCTGCATAACCTCTAGTTGTGCCAACTTTCCTACAAAATCAAATTCCACTCCTATCTTTAATAACATAAATGCATCTCTAGAATGCAGGAACGAAAATTATATCTTCTTTATTTCTTAAAATATAGAATATACAGTTGAATATTGCAAGCTATACATGCAAAACATTTTTTTTTTTCCTTGTATTATATGCATCATCTGTAACACCTCCGTCATTATTCAATCATTTAAATTGGTAGGAAGTGGAGATTTTTTGTTGACTTTTTGTCTTCACAAATGTCTTGATCAATCTATTTTCACTTTCAATTGCTCACTTGAAGTCTAACGATAAGCACCACGTGATTAGTCAATCAAGTGACACAACATTTTCCTGAATATGTATGCTACTTCTGACCAGATCTTTTTGTAATAATGAAAAAGTAATCATCTTCAACCTCCATTGAAATGGTTTTTCAAGCTCTATATTTTTACTTTTTATACCGTGCTCTATTTTTAATTTTGCACAAACATTACAGTTACTAACTTAAGTTTCACAATTGCTGGTACCCATTCGATGTTATTTTGCATCTCTTATATTTAGAAAACTTTCTTCAATAATTAATGAAATGTAATTATGAAAAGTGAAAATTCACTAATAAAAGAATTCTTCTAATGAATCAAATCTTATCAAATTTTTCAGGGAATAAAAAATTCAATCAAAATAGTCTAATAACAACAAAACTAAAAGTAAAAGAAGAGAGAATAGTTAGACAGAAGATTTTTATGTGGAAAACCCAAAAAAAAAATGAAAAAAACCATGGGACCAAATCTCTTTAGTCACTTTTATTTCAAAATCCACTAGTTGATAAAACAATTACAACCTCAAGTTGATCTCTCAATCACCCTCCTATTGGCAAAGAATCTATTCTACTTTGTTGTAGTGCTTTTAAAATAGATCTCCAACCATCCTAGAGCACTTTCTCATCTCCACATCAATCAACAACCTTCAACTTGTCTTTTTGGACTCATTTTAGAAATAAGAATGTACCTAAAAATCTAAAAGAATAATCTAGATGCTCATATGATGAAAAGCATAACCCCACCACCCACCACACCACCACCCCCCTCCCCCCCCCCCCCCCGCCCCCACCCCCCCCAAAAAAAAAAAAAAAAAAAACAGAAGAAAACTTAGTCTTAAAATGCCTAAACAAGAGAATAAAAAAAAATTGAAAACACTAAATGTTCGTTTGTTTTTATCATTTTTTATTTGGTAGATATGAATTAAACCTAGCAAGTGATTCTCTTTTTTTAAGTGCTCAAACCATTTAAAACCACCCCAAAATCATTGAAAAAAAAAAACTACAATTTCTACCTTTTAACTAAATGTTTAATTACTTAATGATTTTTTAAATATATTATTTCAAATCTATCATTCCCAAATTAATATATTTTTAAAACTGTCCTAATTTTACATTATATAGATTCTTTTTAAATGTAATTAATGAAATATTATAATGACTAAAATATATATTACTTTACAATTTCAACTTTGTTGCAGTAGTAATTCAACTTAAGAGTATTTTATTTTTTATTTTATTTAAATATATAAATTTAATTTATTTTACTTTAATAATTTATTTATGTATATATAATTTTCAAAAAAAAAATACTTTACTATAATAATTCATCATATTTTAATTGTGAATAAAAATATTATTAATATATATAAAAGTGTTTTAGTATTTGTTAAATAATTTATTATAATTGTTTGTATTATATTAAATAAAGTTATATAACAAATAATAGTAAAATGATATAAATATCAAATTATTAGTTTTCAGACAATTTTAATTTTTTTAAAAAAATAAGATTACTATACATTTAGAGGTGATGAAAAAAAAAAAAAACTTGTCATTGAAATTTCAAATTTCAATTACTATTCAGTCTTCAGTCTTCAACAGCACTGTTCAATCTTCAGACAAAAAAATAGACGACCTCTAAATATGTGCTCGCATAGTTTTTGGCAAAGAATAAACTCCTATTTATAGGTTAAGCAAACCATAAAAAACAAGTCACACAAATCCCACACAAAATAGGAATGAAACAATGAAAATAGGAATTTTTTTTTTTAACCATGCAGATGTAAAATTACAAAACATTCTAACGAAAATTATCGAAAGTATCCTTATATGAAAAATTACCAAAAAGATTCCTGAACTTGACCGATCACAACAAGGTCATGAAAAGTGATTGAGAAGGGTGAAAAATCTCGTGGGTTACAAAAATGACCTGTCTTGATGGCTAGCAAAAATAAAAATATAAAAACAAAAATTTTCAAAATTATGTTTTGATCAAATCCTTTTTAAACGTATTTTTTGATATATTTTTCATCTAAAAGTATGATACATGAAAGTGCGTGAACAAAATATACTTCTATTTATTTCAAAAAATTAAGAACTCATGTCTATTTACCTACATTTAATTTGTTTCTTGAGTTCCGAAAATTTCTTCAAAAATTTCAAATTTCCAATATAAACACAAACAAGACCCGAACAAATAAAGAGGGAAATTCAAAATTATCCAAAATCAAAAGAAAAACTTGTTTCTTGTCCATTCTAAGGAAAAATTTGTTTTTATTCTATCAAACATTGCACCTAGTACCCCTATTGACCAAAATATCTTTAAGTTAAAAAACTTAAATTGAAGGTATCGTGACAGGAGGCTCTCCCATCACGGTAAGGCTCTTTCGTCACGGACGCTCTTATTGTGATGGAAAGCTCTTCCGTCATGGAAGATCGTAACAGGAGGCTCTCCCGTCACGGACACGCGTGACGAGAGGCTCTCTCATCACGGTGGTCCGTGACGGAAGAGTCTCCCGTTACAGCGACAACGTTCGTGATGAAAAAGCCTCCTGTCACGATATTTTTCAAATTTTAACGACAAAGGTTACGATGAGTATTTACTCAAAGGGGCATTTTGGAAATACATAGGGTATTGAGTTCAATTTATTTGTTTGAATGACTGAAAACAAATTTTCTTTTGAGGGGGGTTAAAAACAGTTTTTTGTTTTGAAATGGGGATGGTTTTTTAAATTTTCACATAATACAAGATGTTTTGTCATGAAATAAAACTAATCAATTTATTTTCCCTTACAAAATGTATGTCAAGGTAATATCCATGAGTGTCAATAGCATGGTTAGAGAATATATATAACTAGTAATTGCTCTTATGATTGGTTGCTAACCAAAATAATCGAATCCAAAATTAAAAGCCAGAAATAACGACCTCTGGTCCCTCTTCCTAATCTTATTTCAACACAAGTAGCATCGTGTAACATATATATATATATATATATGTAAAGTATGGTAACTTTCATATAAAAGTATAATTATAAAGTATGTTTATATCATTTGTAGACTCGAAAGCAAAAACATGAGCGAAACTAATGGAAAATCAAATATTTTACAACATTGTAGTATAGTATAGTAAACACACAAACGACTAGATGCCATGAAATATTCAAAATACATATACAACATCAAAATATGATTTTCTTGCATCATTGATCGAGTGGCCCACCTCTTTCTTTTTGGGTATTTTTTTCGAGACCTGACGGTTACCTAGAAAATGGTTTTAAAATATAACAAGGTGAGCGCTAACGCTCAATGACTGGATATAACTTTCAAAAACTAAATAAATCATTTTTTTTTTTTTTATAATAATTAACATAACATAAAGCTAGTAAGAAACATAAAATCTCAATGATCCATATTCATTCATATATGAAAATAATATTGAAAACATCTTTATAATTTCGTATCATAATAAACTAGAAACATCTATATAGATCATTTATGTGCATTTATAAAAACTCAATCTGCACCAATTTAGTACTCAAGGAAATCTGTCATACATAGTGGAGATACTCAACATCAGCCATACATATATTGGGTGACTCAATGACTTTAGACATATGTTATACATGTGTTGGGCGACTCTCTAGGACTTACACACATGAAATCTACTAACCGTTAAAGGGAATGATACAATCTTGGTGTTCTAAAAGTCTTATTTCAATCGTTTTCAACTCTCAAATCATTTTCATATGCAAATTACATAATTTTATTTCTGAATATAAATATAAATCTTATTAATTCTTCTTCTCAGATATAAATAAATAATACTTAAATTATTCTAAAACTTTTCATATAATAAACTCAAGCAAGAAAACAATAAATTCTAATTGAAATTTCAAATATGTAAACATATATACGTATACAATTAATATCTAATTACAAACATAATTTAGGAAATTACTTAACTAACAAATAACTCATTTTTAATTATCTATAATTAATAAAATCTGAAATTTATCCATAAATAATCAATTCAAAATAAATAAAACAATTCACTCATAAATTAGGTTTCAGGCTCTACTTGGAACCACTAGCACCCATGTTATCCTTGAGTCATTTGCCACCTAGAAACAACACAAGATCCTATTTATAATCTATAAATTTTAGGCTTTATAAAATATTAATTGGATATAAATAATTCTTTTGGATTTATTAGAATTAGGATCTTACATGATACATTTGGATTTAGGCTTTTTGATGAACTGCAATCTGTATTCGTATCTCTTGATCATAATATTGATGATGTGAGAGGACAAGGTTATGATAATGGAGCTAATATGAAAGGTAAGCATCAAGGTGTTAAAAAAAGATTATTTGAGATAAATCCTAGAGCATTGTACATGTCATGTGCTTGTCATAGTCTTAATCTAACTATTTGTGATATGACACAATCTTATATGAAAGCAATATCTTTTTTTGGTGGTGTCAACACATATATTCATTGTTTTCTAGTTCTACAAAAAGATGGGAAATTTTGCAAGATTATGTACATGGTTTAACCCTTAAAACATTGTCCAATATACGTTGGGAGAGTCGTATTTATAGTGTGAAAGCCATAAGATATCAAACTCCCCAAATAAATTAAAGAAGTTTTGTTAGAATTACAAAAAAGTAGTGATGATGCCAAAACAAAAAGTGAAGCTGAAAGTTTAGCAAATTAACTAGAAAATTTTGAGTTTTTATTAGGTATAACTCTCTGGCATGATATTTTGTTCAATATTAATATCATTAATAAAATATTGTAATCTAAAGATATATGTATTGATGTTGCCATAGAACAATTAAAGGAGTTGATTTCTTTTCTTTTTTCTTTTTTTTTTTTAAAAAAAAAAAATTATAGAGAAAATGGGTTTACATCTGACATGATTACTACTAAAAGTATTGCATTTGATATGGAAATTGAACCTGTATGTTCTAAAAAATGTTAAATTCGTGGAAAGAAACAATTTGATAAGAATGCATATAAGGATAAGATACAATCAGCTGAAGAATCCTTTAGAGTTAATTATTTTATTATTGTAGTGGATGTTGCTATTGCTTCCTTGAAGAGTAAATTTGAACAATTGCAAATATATGAAAATATTTTTGGGTTCTTATATGATTCGAAGAAGTCAAATCCTTTGTCTGACAATAAATTGAAAGAATGTTGTGTCAATCTTGAAACATCTTTAAAACATGGTAGGTCTTTAGATGTTGATTTCAATGATTTATTTTCTGAATTGAAAGCATTACAAGTAATTTTACCATAAAAAACAAAGTCAGCCACTGAAATACTTTAGTTTATAAAAGTTTTGGATTGTTATCCAAATGCATCAATTGCTGGCATCCGCAAAAAGAAGTTTTTCTAAATTAAAATGTTAAAATCTTATTTGTGGTCAACTATGTCACAAGAAAGGTTAAATAGATTAGCAATTTTATGCAATGAAAGGATTTGTTGGAAAAAATTGAATTTGAAAATATTATTAGTGAATTTGCATCTTAAAATGCTAGAAAAAAACATTTTAAATAATGTTTTATGAGTTCTTCAATATGTATAGATAAATTTTGTTTATGAATTATGATGAATTTTTTTCATCATTATTTGAATATATTTGTCTTGTATGAAATATATTTATCTTATAATATCATTTTTTTTCTTTGTTTTTATGGAATTATTATGTACACATCAAAAGTACGATAAAATAAGTTTATATATATATATATATATATATATATAAAGGAACTCATTTTAGTACTTTACACCGGGCCTCTAAAATGTCAGGATCGGCGCTGTCTATATATAGCCATGCAAGGAAGGTTAGTTAATATTTAATTAGAGCTAATTAAACAGAATGGATACCTCACTGTTTTTGGCTGCTAGGAAAGGAAATGTAGAAGCCTTGCGCGAACTCCTCCAAGATGATCCTCTTCTCTTAGAGCATGCCACAATTTCCTCCACTCATACTCCCTTGCACATAGCTTCCATGCTAGGACACCTTGATTTTGTCAAGGAATTGATAAAATGCAAGAGCAATATTGCAAACTATGTAAAAGAACTGGACCAACATGGGTTCAGCGCAATTCACATGGCATGCGCAAATGGGAACCACGAGGTGGTGAGAGAGCTTTTAGAGGTCAATGATGAGCTTTGCAATCTCAGTGGGAAAGATGGAATGACTCCTCTCCACTGTGCTTCCATCAAAGGGAGGGTTGAGATAATTAGTCACTTTCTTTCTGTTTCATCAGCAATCATCTCAGAGATTACAGTAAGAAAAGAAACTGCTCTTCATCTTGCTGTAAAAAATAACCAATTTCAAGCTCTTGAAATTTTGGTGGAAGGGCTAAAGCAGAACAATTTGTTAGAAGTACTAAATTCAAAGGATGAGGAAGGAGACACCGTCCTCCACCTAGCTGCAGCCAGAAGAAATCGTCAGGTAAGACCTTGATTTTAATACAAAACTATAGAAATTTTCAAGATTCCAATTTTTATTTGGAGTACAAACAATTAATAAGTTGGTTGATGTGTGCTTGGGCGATGTACAGGCTGTAACGTTACTGCTGGAATGCAACATTTCAAATCCAGGAACACTGCAAGTAAATGCTATGAACGAGAGCCGTCTGACCGCACTGGATCTTGTCATGCTCTTTCCATGCGACTCTGGCTGTGATGACATCGAAAGGCTGCTCAAACAGGGCGGTGCAGAGAGAGGGCGCTTCTTAAATGACAATACTAATTCTCCACGAGCCCCTAAGAATCAAGTTCTCAGTCAGTCCCAACAACCAACAAGTTGCCCGACAACGAATCTATCCCAAGAAGAAATACTAGATTGGACAGACTACTTCAAGTTTAAATTTGACAGAAGCAACCCAGACCAAGTGAGGAGTGATTTGTTAGTGGTGGCAGTCCTGATGGCAACAGCAACCTATCAGGCCTGCCTAAGCCCTCCTGGTGGCCTTAATGCGGATGGCAACGACAAAGGCACAGCAGTTCTAGCTGCAAACCCAGTTTCATTCGTATTATTCATGTGCTTCAATACTATGGGCTTTTTCGCATCGATGGGGACCATCACGGTATTGACAGACAAATTTCCTTTGCAACGGGAGCTGCAAGTAGCCGTATCTGCAATGGGGGTTACCTATGTCACTGCAATGGTAACAATGGCACCCCAAGGAACCATCCGGAGAGTTGTTATGCCGATTTGCATCCTATCGACTATGTTAATGCCAGCTGCATCACATACAACAAGAAAATGGTACAAAACAAGACGCAGTAGAGGGCTTGCAAACAGGCGCCATCAGAATGTTTGATGGGTGAGCTCCAGCGAGGCCATGTAGAATGCTCCAATGATAAAGAATCTCTGTTTCTGTCATCTAGGATAGAATGCTATACGTGTGTTTCATAAGATGGCTGAGTCGTTGGTTCCATCAACTGTCAATGTAATAAATGGTGTAATTAGCGTGATGTTACAGCCGAAAATTGCTTGTGTAAAATCTGTTTTGATAATTTCTATACAAATTAAGGCCTAAACAACCATGTCTTACTAGCTATAGCATAGCTTGAGATTTAAAAACGCAAACACATTCGAATCCGTTTCATCATCTTTAGGCAATTTATTATCTATGTCCTGCTTTGATAGCATACATGTTTTGAGTTCAACTTTTAAGAATAGACAGGCAGCAATGGGTTATATATCAGCTTTGCTGCGCGATTCATCAATTAAAACGTGATGCAACAACAATTTAATATTAAACCAAGCCAAAAGACAAGTTGGGAAAGAGAATGCAAGACGACAAATTTTAACTATATTCCCCTCCAAATTTCATAACAACACGAAGAAAAACAATTCAATTATTTCAAATCACCATTTTTATTACATTTATTATTTTATTAATCAATTGCTATTTTAATTATTATTTTTTTAAAAACTTTTCTATCCAGTTATTTTTCTTTAAACTTTTTTTTTAATCAACGTTTCTAATAATTTTAATAAAGTAGACAAGTATGTGACTTTTCTACCCAATCATTTTGTTTCAACTTTTTTTTTTTTTTAAATAGACAACATTTCTTTCAACTTTCTGACTAAATTCAGTGTACAATTTGACATACATACATACATACATATATATATATATATATATATACTACTTTGGCATTTTTTCCATGCATATATCATTAAAATATATAAATCTTATCAAATTTCTTGTATATTCTTATGAGATCCATTTTCTTGCATAAAAAATGTTTCTGAAAGTTTTTATAAAGATTTTGGAACTAAACGGACTGTATTTGCACAGCCAAGCTTGTGTACACCGAGAATTTTGCCTAAATATTCTTTAGATTATTTACAAAACTAAACGGACTGTATTTATATAAGTATTTCTAGAGTTCTATTAATAGGCTTTCTAATTGAATTAAGTAGTAAAAGTCTAGAGCTGACAAGCATAAGATCTATCTGAGTCTTGTGAGCTGCCTCTTCATGTGAATTTAATGAAGAGTATTGCATATGCAGATCACCTCTCACTTATTTTGGTAATGACTTATAAATGAAGTGCCTCGGTATACTCGATGAACAGCGGTATTCCTCTTCTAACATTTACTCAATCTGCTATCTAGTGGTTCTGGGTGACAGATATTTCCTTATGAATCTATCAGGTTTCTGCAATATATGCATATACGATCCAAATGTAAAATTAATTGTTTAAGGATGACCCTAAATCAAAAACTTCAATAAATTGTGAAACAGCTATTTCGTCTTGAAACTTCATTCAGGATATTCACAGGGTGCTTTCCATTGGCATATTTTCGTCTTGCTTGCCTAATTTAGAGAAACAATTTTCTAGGTTATGTAAGGAGCAACAACGGCAAATAAAGGTTTGTGTTCAAGAAACAATGTACTAGCTTATGTTGGTAATTCCATGCTTAATTTCCCTTTATATCTCTGTTGCTACAAGTATCTGTGTGTTGGATACATCTTTTGTTATTGGCCTGTATATTCTCTAACATCAATATGTGACAGATTAAGCTTATGTTAGGGAACATACCACATCTTCTGAAACTTGTATGGTCATGGATTACACCTTCAGAAGATGACAAAGATGTCTATAGGTAACTCTTGATATAACATTTCTGTGTCCATAGACACGTCAAGTATTGTTCTTTCAATTGTCCATGGGTATTCATAAATCTAAACTTCTCAGTGATTGCCCTGTTTTAATTGCTTGTGGGTCAACATGTGGGCTAAATTGTTGCTATAACTTGAAATGCCCATTAAAAGATTTTAGTTCTTCTCCTATAGTTGCAAAGTTTCAAACATGAGGGTAATTACTGCAATTTAAGGGTAATTACCACCTAAGTATAGTTTAATCCTTCCTCTTTATGAAATGAATTTTTGTTTCGTTTCCATACCGAAAAACAATTGTTTTGTTAAGTATGCTCTGTTATTCCTTACAGGCCACATGGTGATCCTTTTAGGGAGGAGCTTATGAATGTTGGCAAGCGCATTGTAAGTGTGTGAGAAATTATAAACCTGGCTGTGTTGAGTGTGCCTCCTTTTCTTTAAACTGTGTTTACAATTGACGATTTTTTTTTTTTTTACTAATTTGCAGAAATATAGAGAGCATGTCTTTACTGTTTGTCTTTTACAGTTATGATTCATTGCAAAGTTGGTTGTATTGCTTTTATTATCTATTAGATTTCTCATTCGTATATGCTTGGCGTAAGACGAGAGGATTACTCCTTGTGTTATGAAACACTAGTCACTTTTTCGGTAATTGTAATAACTGGAAAAGAAGATGACAGGCATACAATGTTTCTATGTTAAAAGCAACAAGAGGGATTGATTAGGATTTATGCTTCCCAACCAACGATGCAGTGATCTCTTTGTGCACATGGTGGAATTAAGGATAGATAGCAGGTGACAGTTGTTGCTTGTTGAGGTTATGTTTTCTGTTGCATCCTTCTTCTTTTTAATACATATTCACTTGAAGTCCAACAATCTGCATGATAATGTATCAAGCTATCATGAATACATGGATCCAGATTAAAGTGTTAGCTGTTTCAAGGTAGTTACAGTCAGAGATTTAGTTTTTGCTGCTGACTTGGCAGCATCTGTATCTAATGCAGTACAGAATCTCAAGAAACAAAGCCTGAGAATCTTAATTATTTGCTTTCTTATTTTGGTGGAGTTTCATGTCTTTTTGTTATGATAAATGGGAATAAAGTTTCACATTGTCTTTTAACCTAAAAAAAATAAAATAAGTTAAGACACTGAATCTATAAAAGTTTATTAAAATTAAGTACCACAAAAGTGATCTAAATAACTACCATAACAGTACAAAAAAGAGGTCTTATCACACTTATTGATAATTATAATAACCGGAAAAGATGATGACAGATATACAATGTTCCTATATTTAAAGCAATATGAGAGAAACGGTTGTTGCTCATTGACATTTTGTTTTTTGTTGCATCCTTCATCTCTTTAAATATTATCTTTTCTTTTTTCTTTTTTAAATTAATATTATCTTTTCTTTTTAATTTGGCAATGTTGATATATAATTAGCATATGGGCACATAGAAATATAGTGTTTGATATAGGATGCAATGGACTTATGAGAGGTTGGCAAAATAGTTAAGGCTGTGAATTGCTCACACAAGGTTTAGGATTTGAATCCCCGCATGAATGCCTATACAGCCAGAGGCCATAGTTTATTGCTTTCAAATGATTGTAGGGTTCAACAAAGCTCTAGTTTTGAATTATTTCGTATCATTTCTGAAACTTTTTTCATTAAATCTCTTTCTATAAACTGACGTTATGTAATATTTTTCTGTACTGATCAATTTCAATCTATAACATCTGTAATATGGAAATCTATACTACTAGTATCTAGGAAAATCTGTCATACATTATGGAAATACTCAATACACACGCAAAGTGAGGGATAACATCTGTCATACACGTGTAGGGCGATTCAATAACTCTCCCGACATCTGCCATACACGTGCTAAGGGAATCTAGGGCTCACACATGTGTAGCCTATCTAACCGTTGAAGGGATGGTACAATCTTGGTGTTTTGAAAACATTGTTTGTTTTCATTCTCAAATCTTAAACGAATATACATAATTCTCTATTTATATATATATATATATAATTCTAACTAAATACATTTATCAAATCATAAATCAATATTCTTTCTCGAAACATAAAATAGTATTAAAATATTCTGAACATTTCTTATAATAAACTCAAATTGAAAAACTAAACTTCCGATTGAAATTTCTAAAACATATACAATGCACATACACACAACAAATTCTCATTTCGAGATAAATATAATCTTCTTTTTCCAACACGTATTTTAATATACTTGTATCACTATAATAACTCAAAAGCATATTATGTAAACATAATTAATAATTTATAAAACCAATTAATTAATTAAATAATTTAATTTCAATAAATAATAAAAACTGAAATATAAATAAACATAATTCAATCAATTAAATTAAAATAAAACTATCTACTCACTTAATTTTTAGTTCTCAAGGCTGATTTTTATTGCTTCTCTTCCTGAATCCATGCCTAGCTAAAATCATATGAAAACTCAATTTAAAATTTATGAACAGCTAATACACGTATATAATATATTTTCAAACTTCCCAAGACTAATATCACTTATCTACACATCTCTCTGTAAACCACCTGACAGTGTCCTACTGTACCATTCTTTCATTGTTTTCTTTCTTTTTCAAGTCATTTCTTGATTTTCTTCTCTTTCATTTCCAACCTCAATTTCCCTTCACTCTTATATATATTTACATATATTTTCTCCTAAAAGCATAACACCGCAGCGTATACCAACCCAATTTTTTCCTCACGTTTCAGACATCTGAAAACTTATGTTGTCTCAACTTCACTCTACTTCTTTTATCTAGGTTTATCAATGTTGAAATACCTATAAGACCCTTGATGTTCCGGCCTTCTAAATTGATCAAATTTGAACTCCATATTCTGTCAAATAATCAGCCACAACAACCCTTGTTTCGTCCAGTCCTCTCTCTTAAGATTCTGTTCTATTTCTTTCCACCGTTTTCAGCCCAACAACCTGTCTTCTTCTTCTAATTCTATTTCTCTTGACATCTCTTTGTCTCAATGAGAATAAGACCGACAGTTGTTGCTACAAGCAGCTGTCTGTTGACAGAATAGAGACCACAGCTCTCTGGTTTTGTTTTAAATATCAATCCAATTTTTTTTTTTTTTTTTTTAAACAGGTGCTGGGTGCCTTTAGAAGTTGTTGAGGGTGTATTTAGCGCTTTTGGGCTTAGTGACTGGCCTAACATAGTTGGGTGTATCTATAGGCCATTCCCCTCTTAAATATAATTGGGCTTCTTGGGCTGGTAGGCTTCAATTTATGTTCTTAAAAATTCTACTGGGTTGGTCCATTTAATATTTATTGTTAGCTCATCATTGATTGAAAAATTAAACCTAACATACATGAATTAAAGGGAATGATGTATGATGCGTAGACATACCATGATGAACACTTATCATCTATGTGATATATATTCATGCTTTCTATGACATATACTTAGACTTTTCCAGAAAGGAAAAAAAAAATCTTAGAAACCTTACCTTTTAACTGCAAGTCAACAATTGATGATCCTACAACAATAACTCATTAAAATTCACAACATGATTCCTCCAAAATTGTTATCTAAATAAAACTACTCACCAAAAGGAAAATAAAACAACATAAATCATTATCCCGTTAGTACTTGTCATCATCAAATAATGCTAAAAAAACATGTTTGGCCATGTTCAATTATTTTTAAAATTTTCTTCTAGGATCCACTTCTTGTTCAATATCGTTACCAATCATCATCAAATGATTTGACACTTTGCTTTATATTTTTCTACACGATACAGTGTCCATATTAATTATAGGGGATATTTCTAAAAAATCCCTTAATGTTTGTAGCAAATGTGAAAAAGCACATCGTAGTTGGTAATTTTGCACATTTAGTTATAATTAAATCATCAAGCAACACTCTATCGTTAACAAATCTATCCTTCCTTCTTAAATTCATTGTCCTTCCCTTCGCTAGCGCCTCCTTCACAGATGGCCACTAGGTGCCTCTCTTTTCCTTCTCCCTCCTTCGTCGACGCCTTTCCCTTCCCTGTTTCTCAATCCCTTTCTCCCTCTAGTCATTCTTCTCCACTTTTCTGGTCTCATCAATGGCAAGCAACTATGTGTGTGTTTGGGTTAATTTGATGGTCTCTTCAAGCGTTTGATGGTTTGAAGTTGAATTTGATGGAAAATTTTGATTTTGTGATGAAGTTTTTTTTTTTTTATTAACTCTTAATTAGTATAGTTAGGGTTTAATTTGATTGATTTTTTTTGAAAAAAAAAATTATTTATTTGTTGTTAATGAGGTGTGATGGTTGTGGATTAATATGTGGTGATAGGATTTAGGCGTGTGCTGTATTGGTGCTTTTGATTTTGAATGTTGTTTTTGCATGGGGATTAGGTTTTGAATGCTTAAGAGTGATGGTTAGGTTAGTGTTTGGGAAGTGATTAAGGGGTGTTTAACAGCTGCCTCGGTGCTCTCTCTGTTTCTTCATCAAAGATGACGAGTTGTCGATGAAGCAATAAAGGGCACCCAAGTGCCCTTTTTGTTTTTTTAGATTTTTTTGGTTTTTAATTTTTTTTTCCTTTTATTATTTTTAATTGATGAAAATTTGTTTTTATTTAATAAAGCAAGGGCAATTTTGACTTTTCACATTCAAACCTAACTTTGTTGATAGAATTGTAACGAAGGAGTTTTTTTTTTTTTTTTTTTTTAATTAACTAAAACTTAAACTATGTGGTGCCTTTCACATTTGTGGCAAACATTGGGCACTTTTGAAAAATAGCTCTTTAATTATAGTTACCCACATTACATTTTCACCATAGGTAAGTACTTTCAAAATAGGTGGCTTGAAACACATCTAAAACCTGAACATTATCTTCCTCTAAAGGCCAATGAAATCAAGCCACTTGCATTGTCCTGAAAGCAACTTGACAGCTTAGCTTGCATTGAAAGTAACTTGACCTCTTGATATTCAAATAATGTCATGTATCAAGACAAACAAATTGATATATCATAATCTAAGATGAGATTCCCAAATAAAGCGGGGGTAATGGGATTCTCATTCCATCACCCAAAATTCATGTGAGATCTATCATTTCTTTCCCATTACGGAATGATTTTAGAACAAGTAAACACTATCAATCATTTTCATTTCTCATTCTTATTCCTCAATTCATCAAATAAATACACCCTAAGTGTTTGTGAAAGCGTTTGTTAGACTTTTTTTTTTTTTTCATTGAAATTCATATTTTTTCAAAATTAGCGAAAACTTTAACAAGTGGAGTGCATTGGTATCTCACTCAGACTTTTTAGAGAGAATAACAACATTGAGTACAAACACGTGAAGAAAAGATACTAATTGGAGGAGTTGGGTTGCCAACATTTTCTAAACCTGGGACCACTTGCGTTTCTGTTTTTTAACACCATTAGTGATTATTGAGACCTATATGAAAAAAAGAGGAATTTATCAGTTTTACCCAAATAAAAAGGAAATTTTTGTTTTTACCCAATATTTTATAAAAAATTATTTTTGACTTCTCAAACAAATTATTTCCACTGTATGCCTAAGATTACTAAATTACCCTTAAAATAAAAATCACCCAATTACCCTAATTGAAATTACCAAAATAACCTATGATGAAGGGTTTTTTTTTTTTTTTTTTTTTTTTTTAACCAAAACTTAAACTATGTGGTGCCTTTCACGTTTGTGGCAAACGTTGGGTGCTTTTGAAAAATAGCTCTTTAATTATAGCTGCCCACGTTACATTTTCATCATAGGTAAGCACTTTCTACATATTAATTGACAAAATAGGTGGCTTGAAACACATCTAAAACCTGGACATTATCTTCCTCTAGAGGCTAATGATATCAAGCCACTTGCATTGTTATGAAAACAACTTGACAACTTAGCTTGCATTGAAAGTAACTTGACCTTTAGATATTCAAATAATGTCATGTATCAAGACAAATAGATTGATATGTCATAATCTAATATGAGATTCCCAAATACGGTGGGAGGTAGGGGGGAATGGGATTCCCCAAATTCATGTCGGACCTATCATTTCATTTCCATTACGGAATGATTTTAGAGTAAACACTATCAATCATTTTCATTTCTCATTCTCTTTCATCAATTCATCAAGTAAACACACCATAAGTGTTTATGAAAGTGTTTGTTAGACTTGTTTTTTTGTTTTTTTTTTCATTCAAATTCATGTTTTTTCAAAAATAGGGAAAACTTTAACAAGTGGAGTGCATTGGTATCTCACTTAGGCTTTTTAGAGAGAATGACAACATTAAGTACAAGCATGTGAAAAAGGTATACTAATTGGAGGAGTTGGGTTGCCAACATTTTTTAAACCTGGGATCACCTGCGTTTCATTTTTTCAACACCATTAGTGATTATTGAGACCTCATATAAAAACATATTTAGTTATCAATTATTCTTTGTAATTAAAAGATTACTATTTTAATTTTTTATAGATAAATGTTAATTAAAAAATTTAACCATTCATTTATAATGTCTTAGCTGGTCCTATACTTCACTTATAAGACTCGAATCTAAGTGGATCTAAAAAATAAATTGAGTCCAAAATAAAATCAATAAATGAACTCAATTTTTGAAGTGCAACTCGAATAATAATGGGAAAGCAAGAATGTGGGCGAATTGTTTTATCGAAAAATACAGTTGTAACATGATGAATTAGTGAATTGAAGAAAAGGACCATAAAAAAAAATATAAAAATATTAAAAAAAAAAAAAAGAAAAAGAAAGAGGGAATAGTAAGAATGAAAGAGAATTAGCGAACGGGCATACCATTCAAAGAAAGGTGAGAGTGAGAATCAGACATATATATATATATATGAAATCGACTCAAAGTTCTTTTGAAAATAACTCTATTCATTTTTAATTTTTTCGAAACTTTTCAAAAAAGTCTACATTGTTAATCAACCAACTATTAATGGTGACTGTAAACCATTTTTAATAATTTAATTTCAGAGATATTTAAGATAATTTAACTTGTAATTTTATTATTTTATTAAGATAATCCGGTAATTTATAAGAAATAAATAATTATCAAAATTAAAACTATTTTTAATGCATTCTGTTAATATTGATCATTAGTTGAATGATAGTTTTGGATATTTTTAAAAAGATTTTAAAAAATTAAGAATAAAAAAAAATTATTTTTAAAAGAATTTTAATATTTTAATATTTTTTAAAATTTCATAAATTAAAATGAAGTTTTTATAAAATAAAATTATCCCTAATAATAATAAACAATTATAAGATTAGAGTGAGGGGAACGACTTTTAAAATACATAAAACAACTAACCGAAGTCAACTAGTCAAGTCAGGGGAGCAGCTTTATCAAAAAAAGCAAGTCAGAGGAGTAGCTTTATCAAATAATTAATAATTGGTTTTCTAAAAGAAAAGGCCTGGAGAAGCAGCTTATACAGTGCACACAGAAGAAAATTGTGAATCACATGGAGAACCAGCATACACGAAGCTGAATAAAGTTTCTTACTTCTTAATATTTTTACGAATCTCAGCAGGGGCATGTGACCTGATCTTCTGATGGGTGTCGGGGGAACAACTTTTAAAACAAATAAAATGATTAACCGGAGTCAACTAGTCAAGTCAGGGGAGCAGCTTCATCAAACAAAGTAAGCGGAGCAGCTTTTTCAAATAATTAATAATTGGTTTTTAAAAAGAAAAAGTCTGGAGGAGCAGGTTTTACAGTGTAAACAGAAGAAAATTGTGAATCACATTGAGAACCAGCACACACGAGGCTGAATAAAGTTTCTTACTTTTTAATATTTTTACAAATCTCAGTAGGGGCATGTGACCTGATCTTGTGATGGGTCTCCCGCTGAGCGGAGCAGACATGCTACGACTCAACAGACAGCTTTTAAGAACCTAAAAACATCAATTCAAATACTTCAAAAAAAAAAAAAAAAAAAAAAACCAATTCAAAATCTCTTTCTTAGGATCAGTCATCATTTCTCTGTAACATCTGTTCTCTTTAATGGAAGCATCAAATATTTCAACATTTATAATAATCGAAAACTAAATCACAATTCATGTCCGATCTCGGTTAGTTAGAATCTTATCTGTCAACATTATTTAATGTTAATTGCGTGATGAGTTGAAATTGAGCAAGCTCGAAACTTATACGGAGATTGCAACTTGACCTTGAAAAATAAGATCTCAATCCGTTTTACAAAGAAACGGTATAAATTAAACAATAAAAATTAGAAAAATTACAATTCATACTTGATTTCGGTTTAAAAGTGAGTGTTTTCATATTCGAAGTACGTGAAATGAAAAAAAAAAAAAAAGGATAGGCTTGATAAACATGAGTGAGGTAGTCGAATAAAGATATTATATGTTTGAGAGAGGTTTAAGATAGTTATATATATATATATATAAAATTTCTATAGTCTGTGTTTATAATTTTAAAAAGTTAAGATGAACCAATTAAATTTATCCATTACATTTGATTTAAATAGGAGAGATAATACAATGAATAAATTTGATTTATTCGTCCTAACATTTTAATGTTAGGAGATACTGACCATAGAAGTTTTACATATATATAAGAAAAGAAGTAATAAAAGAAGAGGAAAAAAAAGAAGAGAAGAAAATAGGAGAAAATTTTAGAATGCTTGAACATAATATTTGGTTACTTGATTTTGATTTATTCATATAAGTAATTTTATTTCAATAGGATTTGGAATTAATGAAATTAGTTAATTTTTTCATAAATTCTAAATTGAGTTTATATGATTTTAGGGTGAATCCAAGTTTATGAAGAATCGTATAAAAATCCATTTTAGATCCACATTTGAGTAAATGAGTTCTGTGAGTGGATAGTTTTATTTTTAAATTGATTTATTTAATTATAATTATTTATATTTAAACTTTTATTATTTGTGGAAAAAAATGATTTATTCTTTTAAATGACGTTCTAAGTTATGAATCATGTTTTACGTTTGAAATTAGAATTTATTATGTATTTGTAATTACATATATGTGTTAGAAATTTCAATCGGAATTTTATGTTTTCAACTTGAGTTTATTATGAAAAAGATTTCAAAATGTTTTAAATAATATTATGATATGTTTCGAGAAAGAATAGTCATTGTATTTTGAGAAAAGTATATGTTCAGAATTATAAGTATATTCAAAAAAAGAATTACATGCATATTTGCATATGGAAATTGTTTAGCATTTTAAAGTAAAGCAATGTTATTTTCAGAATACCAAGATTGTACCCTCACCTATAACGGTCAGGTTACACATGTCTGAGTCTTAAAGTCATCCAGCACGAGTATGACAAATATCGGGAGAGTCATTAAGTCGTTCAACACATGTATGACAGTTATTATCCCTCGCTTTGCGTATGTGTTAAGTATCTCCACCATGTATGACAGATTTTCCTGAGTACTAGTTGGTGTAGATTTTTAGATTACAAGTGTTAGATACTAAGTTGATCAGTAAAGAAAGAGATTCAGAATGTCATATTTAAACAGTTTTCTAGATTACGTTTTATAAAGTAAATAAAAATAAACTTTTATTTTGGTTTGGCGAAGATTGGGACCCACACATTTATAAGAGTCATAAGTCTATGGATAGAGGTCCAATAAATGCTTGAAATGTGATGGTCAAATCAGATAAGCTTGTGTCATTATTCGAAAGAGATTTTAGAAAATTTTCATAGATTATAGTTGCAGAATATATTTTATAAAGTTACAAGAAAATGATATGACATTATGTATAAAGTAGATTTTTGGAGTAATAAGTTATTCAAGGATTAATGTTTACTAAATTTTTTATTATATTTTATTATATCGTATTTAAATAATTTTCCACCTTACATTTTATAGAGCGGATTCATAATGGTTTCTTATTGCTTTCATAGAAATTTATGCAAATTATACAAATTATTCATATAGATATTCACAATTTCACTATGATGTGAGATTTGAATTCATTTTTATTGTTCAAACATGTTATGTTTCATTTAGAAATATTTTGAGAAAAACTATATTCACTTACTGAGCGATAACACTCACTCTTTTAAAACCTATTTTTCCAAGTATTTGATGTTGGTTCATGTAGATTGTTACATATCGTGAGAATGATCATATAATGATGAACAGTATGTATTTGTGTGCATTATTTTTAATTGACTAGATTTTTTAAATACATTTTAAGAATACTTTTACAAATGAAATATCTTTTCTAGATATTTAGTGAATATTTTATAGATTCAACATATGAGTCCAATACGAGAAACATAAAGATTTTTGAATTGTTCAAATTATATTTATCAAACGAACATGGGATTTACAATGATTTTTGTAAAAGGTTTAAGAAACTCCAGATTTCAATTAGAAATATCACAGTTTTTATGATATTCTTGGTTTTTATGATATTCTTTTAGACTCAAAAGAGAAGCGGAATGAGTCTCTGTCATTACTATTCGACTCTAGGTATTTAGTAGCAACAAAAGTAAGAAATTAGAAATAAATAAAGAAGCAATTTTTTATTTGTTTAAATAAATTTTGTAAATAAATAAATTATGAACAAAAATTAAATAAATATAATATTTTGTAGTACAATGTAAAAAGGGTGAAGATAATTGTAATAAACATGGTATCCATGACTATCATATGGTTATAGACTTGCACCGCAATGTTAGGTGAGGTGTCTTCTTTAATTAGCCATGATGGAAAAGGG
Source organism: Nephelium lappaceum (assembly GCA_021234005.1). Taxonomy (NCBI): domain Eukaryota; kingdom Viridiplantae; phylum Streptophyta; class Magnoliopsida; order Sapindales; family Sapindaceae; genus Nephelium; species Nephelium lappaceum. Next base: position 1,587,237 of record CM037996.1, read on the forward strand.
AGGAGTTGCAATGCCAGAAGTGAGACAAAAGAGTGGTTTGAGCGGCGGCAGACATGGAGGACGAACAGCGGCTTCAAGTTGGGAGAAGATGAGCTATTGCTTCGACAGCCATGGAGGATTGAGCGGCGACAGTTCAAGCTTGAAGAGAATGATTGCAAGTCAGCCGATCATGGTGGAAAAGAAAGACGAGATATGAGTCGGCACTTTGACGAAGAAGAGAATGGCAACTTGGCCACTGGAGGTTTGGATGAAAAGTTGCAAGTCAGCCATGGAGGGTTGACAAGAAGAAAGCTGCTAATCTGGTGTGCTGGTTTGGCGGCCTAGGTGGTCTGCACCAACAAGAAATATGGGGTGATCTCTATAAATGTGGGTCCCTGGCAGAGACCCAATGACTTTTATTTATTTATTTATTTTGTGATGGATTTTTTTTTGTTTTTAAATGATTTTGGTTTTGCGATGAATTTGGTGAGGTTGATTGATGATAAAAGTGATGAATAAAGATGAGGTTGATAAAGAAGAAAAAGGATGAGAAATGAGAGAGAAAATGATGGTTTTGAATCCAAATCTTAAACTTGAAGATCTAGGTTCTAGGTTGATGATCTAGATTTTAATTTAAATATTTTAATTTTTTTTGCAACATTTTTTTTTTAATTTCTATCTTTAAATTAATCACCTTTTTATTTATTTTTTTGAAGATTGGAATCTAGATCTTCAATTGGATTTTTTCGTTTTTCATTTATTTTGGCAATAATTTTTTATATTTTAATGTTATTTATTTTGATTTTTATATTTTTATATTATTTATTTTAATTATTTGATTTTTGATATTTTATATTTTTACATTATTTATTTTGATTTCGAGATTTTTTATATTTTAATATTATTTAAGTTAAGGGAAAATTCGACATTTTGACTTTTTCCTAACATATTTATTAAAAAATTTACGGAAAATTTTGAGTAAAAATCAATCTAGAGTGAGAAAATAAAGATTTCTACAAATTATAGCAGTTTTTAGGGATTTTGCCTATTAAAATTTGCTTTAAAATTTTGACTATTTTTAAGCTATTATTAAAACAAACTCATTTTGACTATTTTTAAGCTATTATTCAAATTTGTTTTAATGGGCATGAAGCAAAAATCTATTGGATTCTATGCTATATGCCTAATCTTCAGTCTAATGAAAATATCGATAATGGGTGATTTTGATTTTGATTTTTTTTTATTATTATTATGTTTAATACTAATCACAAATTTTAAATATGTTAAACATGCTCCTAGGCATAGAAATTAGGTTCTTGGAATGTACTACTGGATTCCTAACAATCGGCAATACATTATGAGAGTTGATGAATGGCAATTGACAAATTGACTTTTAATGGGTTCAATTATGGAGTTACTAACAAATTTTGATTCCACTTATTTGCTTTCAAATACCATACTAGAAATTTTGATTCACCAACATAGATACTCCAACTAGGAACGTAATATTAAAGGTGGAGATTTGTGGATCGATGATGACAATGGCAAAATTACTAAAGGTCATGCAATCAATGGCAAAATTACTAAAGGCCATACAATCAATCGTTTTTTCATAGTTTTTCATATTAGCCACTTGGATTTATATTATCAGACTAAAGAAATCTTCTTGCTATTGAAACACAGTGGTGTTGATGGCTATACAACATACTCTTAAAATAAATAATTTACATTATTGAGTTACGAAATAGTAAGCAAAGCTTTTCCACTATTGGATTTTACTGGAATTGACATATCAAAGTAGTGACTTGTGACACAAGTCACAAATATCCAATTCCACATCTCTATTTCCTTTCTAAAACATCAAACTCCTGCTATTGACGACTGAAAAAAACTCCAGAAAAGTTACTGCCAAGTTACTGCTATGGGGCTTCTAACTTTATATTTTCCTGAAACCCAAGTCAGAGATCCAAAAGATGAATCGGAGGATGGTGTAGTTGGTACTTCAAGTCCGACGAAAGTCACCTTGTAACTCAATTTCTGCCCACGATTCTTAAAGTTTAAAATCATAGGCTCGACTGTCACCGACACTCCACGAGGCTGCTCCACTTGGACTGCATAAGAACATGTAGGGGTCCCTACATTTGTCACGGTCCGCTGATGTTTCATGGTGATGTTTTGAGCATTACCTTTGAAAATCACTGCGAAGGAAGGGTAGTTCAGGTCACCAGGCTGAAAAGTTCGTTTCTGAGGACAAGTAAAATTCCCTCTTGAAAATAAATTCATTTGAGAAGAGGTGTAATTTAGGCTGCATAGATAGTTTAGATAGTCTTCCGTGGTTATATCGTAGATTAGACCTGGATCAGCAGCACTCTCTGGATCAACATGGCCTGAACCAAAGGCAAATGGGGTAGCCAACAAAGAGTAGCTAGAAGCATCACCAATTGGAGCATTTTTGTTGTCTAGAGTGTATGCTGTTGTCATTAAGGCTGATTTGATTGCAGCTGGTGACCAATCTTGATGGGCTGATTTGAGGAGTGCAGCTAGGCCACTAACATGGGGGCAAGACATCGAAGTGCCTGAAATTATATTGAACAGAACGCTTCTCTTGTCGGTTTTGAGCCTAGTTGGGCTAGTCATTGGTGGCCAGGCGGCTAGTATGTTCACTCCTGGTGCAGTCACATCTGGCTTGATCACATCCGGTCCAACTGTACTTGGTCCTCTTGATGAAAATGCTGCCATAACTGGCGCAGTTTTACCAAAAACTGTCCCTTTGAAGACAATTGAAGCTGTTGGTTTTTTCGTTGAGTTCACATACATTTTGATGGTATTACCTGCTGCTGCTCCTAATGCAGCAGCCGGCAATATGTGAGGATCAGCAACAAGTTCTTCGCTGTTAGCATTTACTATTATCATTCCAGCTCCATTTGCTAATTTTACTATCTCTCCCTTTTTAGCTCTTCCGATAACTCCTGTTTGGCAAACAACAATCCTTCCTTTCACTAGCTCTTGATTGAGTGAACCATCAATACAGTACTCAGCTCCTGGGCCGCCTGCAGTTTTGTTATACACAAGTGGCAGCTGCTCTGTGGCTTTGCCAAAGTATGAAGATGACCCTTCAAAGACTTGACCACTGCCAAGCTTGACAATTGCTGGGAAGCTTCGGTCCATGTAGCTTGCAGCTACAGTCATGAGCCATGGTGCAGTGTTGCCTACAGTTGATCTCGTTGGGCCTGAATTGCCAGCTGAACTTGAAACAAAAACCCCATTTTGTGTCGCCCCAAATGAAGCTATGGCTGTGGGATTATTGTAATAATGCCCGGAGGAGCCTATAGAGATTGACAACACATCAACCCCATCAGAGACAGCTTTGTCAATGGCAGCACATCTATCAGCGGACGAACAACCACGTGGCCAGCATGCTTTGTAAGCAGCAATTCTTGATGTATACCTCATTCCAACTGCGGAGCCTTTGCCAAGCCAAAAAAGCTGGTATTTGAAACAAGATTACCAGCAGCAGTTGATGCAGTGTGTGTACCATGACCATCAACATCTCGTGGTGATCGATAATCTACTTTTTCATTGATTCTTCCATAGGCAGCTTCATAGGCTTTGTAGAAGACTCTTGCACCAATGAGCTTTTTGTTACAATTTGATTTTGAGAACTTGGTGCCTTCCTCACAATCACCTTTCCATTTTGAAGGCACTGAAGTTATGCCTTTGTCTTGGAAACTGATGTGTTCTGGCCAGATTCCAGTGTCAATAACTCCAACTATCACATCGCTAGCCAAGTTTGTGGCCGACCACAGTCCTTTGTCATTTTCTAGGCTAAGAAACTGCGGAGAATGTGTGGTGTGAAGAGTTAGCATTTCATCAGGAGTGGCAGAGAGAAAACCATCAACTTGTTTTAGTAGTTCAAGATGTTTTGTAGATAGCTTCGCAGCAAAACCAGAAATAACAGTTTCATAGACATAAAGCAGCTCTGGAGGTGATGTTTCTTGATCTTGATCTTTCTCTTGGGGTGAGAAATTGTTGACAGAATCGATCATTGCTTGGTAAAATTCTCTGTAGTTACCTGCAGGAGCATGATTTGCTGCAACCTTGCTCTTGTCCATGTGAATTATGTATACTTGCGTGTCTACTGAAGCAACTGATGTTGTAGCCATGAAGACAAGCAACAACAAAGATGTCCAAAAGATCATGGTGGCTGAAAAAAGAAAAAGAAACAAAATGTTAATTCGTTAGTCAATTTGAATGCTAACAATAATGACTATGAACAAAATTGGACTAACTAGTATATAGTATTTTCTAATGAAAATGAACTATAACCTAGCAAAGAAATGTGTTCTTCTCCAAGAATGGAACAAACTGAATGCAGTAACATATTCATATATTCCACAGCAAACATGAATTAATTACTACTTGAACAAAAGAGATATGTTTATACCTCTCTTTTGTCTCAACAATAAGAGAAATTACAGAAGAACGAACAGGTGAAACACAAGGAGTGAACAAATCGACGAGGACTATATATAGGCCAAAAAGCACTTGAGCCGTAGTAAGACCTCCTTTGAAATAATTTTTACTTTTGGCTCTTGACAATAGACAAAGGGAAGCACAAGCTGAGTATTTTAATAACCGATTGGATAATATATTTCAGAAAAACTTTTATTTTTTGAAGAGTTTTGAAATTATTTGGTTAAAAATTTTGAAAACTTTAAAAATAGAAAAATTTTAAGTAAAAAAATCAAAATATCTTTAATTATAAAGGGAAGCACAAGCTTAAATTTTTTAGTAATTGTTTGAATAATATATTTCAGAAGAGCTTTTATTTTCTGAAGAGTTTTTGAAATTATTTGATTAGAAAATTTTAAGTAAAAAGATCAAAATACTCTTAATTATTTTATTTTTATTTTAATTAAAATTTAAAAAATTGAAAAAAATATTTAATTATTAAATGAGTAAAAATTAATTAAAATATAAAAATAAGTAAAAAATCTATAAAATGAAAATGAATAAAAAATCTTTAAAAAAAATTAATAAAAGTATATAATTAACAATGAATTAAAAAAAAAAATTCTTTTGTGTTAATGGAATATTCTACTATTGCTCATCAAGTTTATGTATCTAGACCATTCAACACATACTCACCAAGTTTATTTCGAGCAGTGAGCCTTGATGCCAACATTCAACTTCCATTGAAGAAAGCGAGAGAGAAAATTTAACACCCCACCATTTCATTTGTCATAGTTTTTTATTTTTTGGTCATTTTCTTTGCTCCTCTCTACAACAGAACCTGGAAAATTCTCATCCCAATGCCCAAATTTGCCTACCGTTGCTCATCCCTCCTCTATGCATCTCCATCACTCTCCTCTTCCCACTCACGAAAAACTCCTCCACTTTCAGTCCGCCCCCTCATCCTCAATTCTTCACAACGCCATATACCAAATAACCACAAAATCAATCAAACACCCCAAATCAAAACAAAAAACACAATAAAAATCCAATCTTTTTAATTTTTCCTCACCAACTTAACTTAGAGCATCTCCAATGCAAATGTGGATTGTTTTTCACAATCCATTGTCATGTCATCAATGTTCAAGAAATTGCTTCCTACATGGCATTGAATAGCAATTGATAGACAGTGAAATTATAAAATGTTTTCCAATGCTTCTATTCAACATTCATATTTTGATGAGGTGTCATTTTTTTTTTTTAATTACAAAACTTACCAAAAAAAAAAGACAAACACAAAAGTCAACTAGCTTTTAATAGAAAAACATGAACCAATTAATTTTATTTACTGAGTTGGCTGTCTAACAAACCCTCTGAAAATAGAGGGTCATGTTGACAATGTTGATTTCTTTTTTTACCACATCAGATTCATAGTGAGTGCAAACAATTGCATTGGAGAATCATATTTTGAGTCCATATCTATCTATCCTATGTGAACTTCAATTTTTTCACAATCCATTGGCCCATTGGAGATGCTCTTAGACCTGCATCTGGTTCACATTCCTAGCTGTCTCGACAGCCGTCTTCAAATCTATCATCGGATACCTAGCAAAAATCGTGCCATTGCTAACCCTTGCAGGCAAGCTGCTGCCATCCATCAGCAAGAGAAGGGCTGACAAAAGGGAGTAGGTCGTTGATCTGTGGTGATAGGGGAAAGAAATATGAAAGGACATAGAGGGTATTTTGTATTTATTAGTCATTCTTATAAGGGTAAAATGAACTACATAAAAGTTTCATTAAACTTCAAAATGGCTTCTCATGTTTTCTCAAGAAGCTCTTCCTCCAAAAGCCAGGAATTATGGTTTCACCTTGGAAGTTCTTTCGAAAATCAAAAGTCATCTTTAGGAGAACACCCAAACTCTCCAAATAATGGCTTGTGGCTTCAATAAGCCAAAAAAAGCTCTTTCAGGGGAATCCCAAATAGGCACTAAAAATAGGTATTTTCCTATTATATATTTTTCTTCTAAAGTGCACGTTTGTGTAAGGCCAGAATCTAAGTGGACACGATAAATAAATTTAGCTCAAACAAAATCAATAAATAGGTTCAATTTAAGTGCAAGTCCAATAATTATTAGTCATTGATAATTAACGCGACCCAAACCGGATACCTCTAGCTTTAATCCGGTAGGTCACGCCTGGCACTCTAATGAATCCCTTTCAGACTCGACTCGTTGGGCTAAGCGAAATCCGTGGAGCGAACCCTAGACTTTCTAATACTTTCTAAAACATTATTGGGTTGGTTTTCTTTAAAAACTGAAAATGCGTAGAAATTTTTTTCGATTTTTAAACTTATTTTCTAACAAAATTTTGGCAGCATAATGACTGCATTTTTGACGTTCCAAAAAAACTTGTTTACAAAAATTCAACACTTCAACTATTTTTCAGCACCAACCCAATTTCTGATTGCCCGTAGGCCTCAAACATGCATTTAATTTCTCAAATCAACTTAATAAAATTCAAAACACAATTTAATAAACCACATTTAACTTAAAAACAATTTAAAAACAGTTACGAACTTATAAATTCAAATTACAAGTTACTTATATAATTCAAAAGGAATTTACATGAAAATATAACTGATGCAAAAATGGACGGTTCAAAATGACGTCGTGTCGACCTAGCTCGCCCGCTAGAGGTAATGTCGTTGCTCAGCTACCTGCTGAGAGTACCTGAGGAGGTTTTTGTATAAAAAGAGAAAAATAATGAGCTAGAAGCTCAGTGAGTGATAATTTATCTTTTTTTTTGAAAATTTGATTTCTAAATGTCCTCCTCGAAAAACGTTTGAAAACAATCTTTGTTTCTTTAAACATTTCAAACTTTAAATTCTTAAACTCAATTTAAACAAGAGAATTTATATATATATATATATATATATCAATGCGAGCATGCATTTAAAATTCAAAACTCGTAACTTAAACCATATATAGCTTGAATAAATAATCATAAAATTTCATTCTCTTTCAAATCTACTTTTCTTTTAAAGCTATGTCTCGATAACTTTCAAAAATACTATAGTACCCCTAACTCTGGGGTCACGTGGCCTCCGTACGAGAAATGATCAAATGTAGAGGACCAACCGTGGCAACTTTGAGACATCTTACGGTTATGTGCGGAATTTTCCAACGCTAACCATAACACGTGAAACACCACCCCGCATTAGCAATGACGACTCGACTGACAGACTAGGACACTTGTCCCCCCAGGTTAGTGACTCATCCCTCCCTAAGACTGTGCCAACTAATGTGGGATAGACCGACCGGGTCTAATTTGATCTAAAAATCTCTAAGGGTATACTAATGGTTTTGAAAATACTTTTCTGTTTTTTTTTTTTCTCAATTCAAACTAGAAAACTTAATTTCTGAAATTTCATTTAAACAACCATACATATGCATATAAAATAAACATTCTCATTTCAAGCTAAAATTCATGCTGATATCAATGCATTAAAAATAACTTGAAATGAGCAATTAATTTACTTAATCAAGCTCGAAAATTGAAATACGTTTAAAAACTTTTAAAAATAAACTCACTCACAAAAACGGATAACTGTAAATGGCGCGTACGGAGCCCCGACTCCTCTCGTCTCAATTCTCGCACGTCCTCGTCACCTACACAATATATGGATATGTAAATTTATGTTCACGTCAACTTCTAAAAACTCGAAATAACTAAAATTACACAATCGCCCTTAAATGACCATTGTTACGTGCAACCCTCCATTTTTGGTTTCTTTATTAATTTTAGGGTTTCGAACTCCGTTTTCTTCACCCAGAACCTATTTACTATCACCTAGGGACGTTCTGACACTAACGGAATTGTGTTCGGAGACCCGAAACGAAAATTGTTCGATTTCGACCCCTTTAGGCTGAACGCTATTCACAGCGCTATTTGGGGCTTTTCTTCGTTCCGTTGTTGCTCTGAACACCTTCCTAACTCGCCCTCTAGTCGATCCAAGCGTTGGTACGGAAGGAAATGGTCAACGGGTAAGCGTTTTAGACTAAAAACGCGTTGTTTTCGCTGCTAATTTTTTTGGGCGTTTTCTTGGTTTTAATTTCAAATTTTAATCTTTGACTTTAATAACCTCAACACATCAAATTAAACTCGTTAGGGTCATTCGAACACTCAACGGACGTAGTATGGGTCAATTTATGGAATCACCCTTCAAACTAGTTTAGTGCGCGTTTCAATCTCTCTTTAAATTTTTGATATTTTCTCGGTTTCCTAGGCTCCCAATAAACATCAATTCACTTAGTTTTCAACTCATTTTACTCAAAACTAACCAACAAACAAATCGTAATAAAACCCACTTCGAAAACAACTTAATCACCAATAAAATCATCAACAATATCAACTTTAATTTAAACAACTCACCCTCTTTTCTTCCTCACGAAATCATCCTCTTCCTCTTCGCGTTGACCTCGGTTTTGGACTGGTTTGGGTGCGAAAATGGATGGCAGATCTGGGTTGGGTTTAGTTGGATCTTCTTCTATTCCTTCTCCTTTCTTCCTCTCTTGCCCTCTCTCTCTTGATCGACCGTCGATCTGTTTCGATCTGCGGTCTGTCTCGATCTTGCCATTTCTAGTTTGTACTCCATCTTTGCTCGGTCTTGGCGTCTTCGTTTCTGCTCAACTACAGGTCTCGTTTGTGGTTGGTTCAGCGAGCTTGTTGGCGTCGGGTTCTTGGTTTGGTGATGGCAGCTTGTTATCGTCGGTTCTGCGTACGATTCTGGTCCGGTTTTGGCGAGGTTTGCAGCTGGATGAGCTAGATCGACGTCGGGTTCTATCTTGGTTGGAACAGCTTGGTCGGTCGACGTCGTCCTCTTCTTCTTTTTCTTATTTTCTTATTCTTTTTCACGTCTTCTTTCTCTTCTTCTTTCGGTTTCAACGATTGTCTCTATCTTTGTGTTTTGTTCACTGTTTCAAGTAAGGGTGGGCACAAAAACATGGAACCGAACCGAATGACCCAACTCGAACTGATCCGTTGGTGTTCGGTTCGGTTCACATGTTCAAATGTCACATGTTCGGATCCCCATTTTTGAAAACATCATGTTTCACGGATCGGATCAAGTCTGGGTATCCAGAACCGACCCGATCCGTGAACAGGGATAAATACGTAATTTTACATGGTCATATAAAAACCTTCACTTAAACCAACCCTAACAATCTACCATTTCTCACCCCTCACTCAGCAGCCGCAGCCCTTACACGACTCCTCACTTAGTTTCTCATCTCTCACCTCTCACCTCTGCTCGGCATCACCATCGTGGTCATCTCTCCTCTTCGCCCGCAGCGCCGTCGTGGTCGTCTCTCCTCGTCGCTTACAGCGCTGTCGTGGTCATCTCTCCTTGTCGCTAGCAACGCCTTGTCTCCTTTTCATCGTGCAGCCATATGCCACCGACTCTCCTCTCATCACTCACCTTATCGCCGTCGCCGTCGCTGTGATCTGCCCTCGTCGTCGTCGCCATCACCGTAATCTCTGCTCAACGCCTTCAGTAGCCGTAGCATCGTCACCCACCTTCGATCGGCATGGTACTCCCTTTTGTAGCTAAGCTTTAGCTTGATATTTTATTTACATGATTGGCCATTGGGTGTTAGTGTTTTGGTAATATGATGATTATAATCTACGCCTGTTTTATGTTGTGTTGTTTAAATCCGAAGCTGGTTTAGTTGATAAAATTTGAGTTGCATGTGGTTTGATGATAGTTTATGTAAATTATTGGTTTTTATTGTGTTGTAATTAGATGACGACAACGATTGGATTGATGAGGTTGGTTTTGCATTATGTGTAAATTTAATTTTTTTTTTAAATTTTTGGCCCAAAATTGAGTTTGAAACATGGAAACCGAACTGATCCGATCCGCACTTTAGGTGTTCAATTATGTTCAGTTCCTCCCCTTTAGTGGATCACGTTCGGATCCAAAAGCGGTGACCCACACACTTATCATGTTCGAGTTGGTTCCAGCCGAAACCGATCTGAACACGGTGTTGCCCACCCCTAGTTTCAAGCTTCAATTTGTGCTTCAATTTTGTCTAAAGCTCATGTTTTCCTCCACGAACAACTTCAATAATACCGGTCACGTCCCGAGAAAATTTCGTTCTCACCGTTAGCTTTTAACTAAATTTTACTTTGACCACAATTATTAAAACTTATCTTCAATTTAGTCCCTTGTCATATTAAATAATTACTCGATTTCGTTCACCATTTTACCCTTCCATTTAATTTCCAATCGGGTTTAAATCGATCTTTATGAGTTCCTTATAATCTTAAGAGCTTCCACTGACCATTTAGGGTCTCTAATAGTTACTTAGGGACTATTACTGGGAAGTTAGTAAAATTAAAATAGAGGGTTTGCAGATATTGGTTTTAATACATTCTCATTAATTTTAAAGGTATACATATGAGCCCAATTCTATCCAAATTGTTATTTTGTTGGATTTATTGAAGCCAAAAACCCATGTATAGAAATGTATAAATGTTATATAATAGGCCAAGTGACGCCAATTAAACACTGGAGATCAATCATGCAATTAAGTCAGATAATAATAATTATATTTTATTACATTTGATTGCAACTATATGAATCAAATCACATTTGTAACAATCGATCATGTTTAGTTATAATCAAACATGTTTAGTAATAAGATATAATAAAATACAATAAGTAATTTTAGAATATAATCAATTCAAGTGTATCGATACTCAAATGTATTGTAGACAACCCATGTATATATATATATATATATATATATATGGATATACACTTGAGATATGCATACATTTAATAAAAAAAAAAAAAACGTGATTACATTTTTAAAATATATGATTGTAATTTATTATATGTGATTACAACTAAATATATATGATCACAATCAACAAATGTGATTATATTTACTGATTATAATTATACATATTTATTTGTAATCATATATAATAAATTATAATAATATATTTTAAAATGCAATCATTCATTTTTTTTTTGTCAAGTGTATGCACACCCCATGTGTATATTAGAATGTGCAATATATATATATATATATATATATATAAATATATGGGGTCTGTAACACCCCAATTTGCCATAAAAATTAATATAATGCAATGTTTAATCAATCACTTAAATCTCCAAAACTAAAACTAAATTAATGAAAAATTTCATAAAATATTTAATTCAATAACATAAATTTGTCTTAATATCTCAATAAAAGTCTTAAACAACTCAAATTCACAATCATTCAAAATCTATCCTTACATTTAAGTCATAATGATAGGACTCTCTCAGATTCTTATCTTGAATCCACGAAGATCCTATGATAAGCTAAAAAACTATATATGGTTCTAAACTTTCTGATGGTAATCATTTAGAAATCTAACAATATATAGGGTGGTTTAATAAAAATTTCGGCAATATAACGACTATTTATACATTAATTCCACCCTATGATAAACGAAATATACACTTCTTAAATATTTCAAAAATCTCAACTGTTTAAGACCTTCAGTCTCTCTTTTAAATCTTATCTCAAGACAAGTAGCATATTGTAGCATATATTTATAAAGTAGGCTAGCTTTCATATGAAAACATAACTATAAAGTATGTTTATATTATTTGTAGACTCGAAACAAAAACATTAGTGAAATTGACGGAAAATCAAATATTTTATAACATTAAAGTATAGTATAGTAAACTCATGCATGACTAGATGCCATGAAATATAAAAACTGTATATACAACATCAAAATATGATTTCCTTGCATCATTTGATCAAGTGGCCCACTTCTTCCTTTTTCTTAATCTTTCTTCTTTCTTCTTTTCTCGGCTATCTTTTTTTTTTTCCCTGCTTGTCAAGTTCATTTTGCTTCATGCCGATTCAATATCTCTCTCTCATTTATAATTATATAAATATATTTCTATTATCCTAATCTCACTGCCTCTCTACTCTCTCATCGTTATCTCTTTATTTTGTCTCTTTTCTTCAATTTTCTATCTTATTTCATTTTGCCTTTTGTCTCACCTAATTCCACTAACTCATTTTGTCTCATTGTCAACCTTATCCATTTAGCCAATTGATTCTTGTCCTCTCTTCATTAAAAAATTTGTTTTGGTTCTATTCTTTACTTGTGTAAGTGAGACTTGTCACTTTTATTTTGAAAAATATGACAATTTATCTCAATCTTACACGTCACTGATTTTCTCAACTTTTTGGCTTACCTTTTTACATTTTACTTTCCACCTTTTTGTATAATCTTTTTCCTTTCATTCCCAAATTTCATGATTTCTTTTAAAAATGTCCACCAAGAGTATATTTATCCATATACCTTTTTATTTCTAAAACTTGGGTCGGGCCAAATTAATAACAATAAACTTAATTCCAATTAATCTCTTGAGTCCACTTGGATTGAGGCCTTACACCTAACCATTAAAAAAAACTTAATTGGTTCTTTAATAATAGGAAGGGATATAACTACAATAATAGAATTGAAATCGTCCTCTAAATGACATCAATAACTCGAAGTCGCTCTTCAAGAGAAATAAAGCTTACTAATATGTAAAAATAGTAGAGACGAGAGGTGAGCCATTAACTCAATAGGTAAACATTATATATTACGATGTAGTATATAATAAAAAAGGATATATTATAATTTTATAAAGTAGCTTTACAGTAAGAATAAAACTGTAATTTCATATTAACTGAAAAATAGCGAATATAGCAATACCAATAAAACATTTAACAATAAAATATAGAAAACATTCAACATTTAAATAGAAGTCAAAATAATGAAAAACATTTCATATACGATTCTAAATAAAATGGAAGTGGCTTATGTCACGTAATATCATTCTCAATTTCGATGACCTGAGCAATACGATACAATTGTAACACTTGTAATCATGGTGCAAGACCAATACAATTGGCACCTATAATCCTAGTGTGGGGCCAATACAATTATAACCTATAATCCTAGTGTGGGGCCAGTATAATTAGTGTTGTGCAACAATCAATATTCCAACTGAACTAATACGATACAATTATGATACTTGTAATCATGGTACCTAGACTATTACAATTAAATGAATTACGGATAGATGAGCCAAAACGTTTTTATTACAATCACGATTATAATATATATCATTCTTTTCAAATACGGAGGAATACTTTTGATAAAACATATCTCATTTTCAAATGGGAAGGCAATGCTTTTAATACAATCGAACAATGTGAATAAAACATAGATTTGAGGATGTGAAATCATTTAAATAAAATATAATAAAATAACGTTGAAAAATCCAATGTTTCATTTGATTATTTAAAGGAACCAATTAAAGAATTTTTGAAATTAAACATATAATAAGCAATATATAAGATTTACTTATCTCTTTTGCTTATCCCGGTAGAGAAAATAACTTTACAAATTTAATCCCTCTTATCAACCTAAAATTATATCACGAAACTCATTTATATAAATTTATAGAAATCCATAACTTCATAAATTATTCTAGACTAGTCAAAGATACATTGAATCTCAACATATCACTTTATAAATATTATATTAACATTGGTCTAATAGAAACCACTCTTTATTAAATTAATCTAACTCCAAATACCATTAAAATTCATTGTTATCATACTGCCTCTATTGATGTAGTCCACTTTCTCCATTTTTAATAAATTATAGATAAAACCAATCGTCCTGAAAATAGTTATACATATTCTAAAGACCCAGATTAAATACCATAAAAATTTCCAACCTTAAATAACTCTATTAACCTATTAACTTAAACTCTCAAATCTGATCCAAGGTTGTCCTGACATCAATTTCGAAATTGAATAGTCCTTGATATCCAAATTTTTAAAATAGACCGCTTCATAAAAATCTTTGAAAGTTTAGGCCTTAAAGAAGACTCATAATGGTTCGTATGACAATTTAATGATACCAAAATAACATCGAATGAATGTCCAAAAAATTCGAGATTCAACCTACTTCAGCCTTGTCTAGATTTTTATTTTACTAAGTCAGAGGTAAACAAAAATTTGTCAATAACTGTATACTTATCATATGACCATGAAATTTTTCAGATTATAATCTAACATTCTAAGGATCATTCACACCAAATTTCATAATTTTACACCTTCATTTGCCTATTCAAAAAATTAAACAAAATTGACAGGCCTACTAGGAAGCAAAATTTCTAGCAGCCTCTATTTCTTCTAAAAAAAATCCATAAAATTCTAATATTATTTTGAAATAACTCCAAATATAAACAATATGATATTATGAATCTACCATACCATAAACTCTTAATAATAATAATAATAATAAAATATGAAAAAAGGGAAGAAACCTACTTTATTCACAATCAACCTTGATCTCCAAATCTTGCTATGATTGAGAGTTTAACTTTGATAATGAAAATGTGAATTTTGAATGATATATAAGAGTTGACTGCTATGAATAGAAGAATAAAGTTTTATACGAATGGCTTCAAACCCTAATAGTGATTAGGAGAAAAGTATATGTTACATTGATCTATATATATTTGCCATTTTTGTTTTTTCAATCCTTGCTTTAAATTGATAGGAAAAATATATATTTTTCCATCAATTACTCTCTAATTGGCAGCCCATAAATTTAATTAATTACTTGCTGAAAATTTTGAAAACTTTCCATTATAGAGTCCCCTTGGGTATGCTTGAGTATGCATATACTAGACAAAAAAAAAAAAAAGGTGTGATTGCATTCTAACATGTAATATTTTAATTTATTTTATATGATTGTAACTAAACGTATTTGATTATAATCAGTTAATTTGATCAAATATACTGACTGTAATCTCACATGTTTAGTTGTAATCACATATAATAAATTATAATCACACATTTTCAAATGCAATCATACATTTGTTCTGTCAAGTGTATACATACCCAAGTATATACTAGAATGTATTTATATATATGGCAAAGCAAGCACAAAACTGGACATGCAAAAAAATGAAAGAAAACAGTGCGAGTGAAGTTGAGAAGAGAAGAAAAGAAGACAAAAAAAGAAGAAAAAGAGAGAGACAAGCAAGAAAAGGATATTTCGGATGGTTGAATAGAATATTTGGGTGCTTGATTTATCTAAATAATTGATTTTATTTCAAAAGGATTTGAAATCCAAGAAATTAGTTATTTTCTATAAGTTCCAAATTGAATTTATGTTATTATAGGGTGGATCTAAGATTATGAGAAATTAGACAGGAACCCGTAATATACTCAGATATGAGCTAAGAAGCTATACGAGTGGATAATTTTACTTTAATCGAATTGATTTAATTATGTTTATTCATATTTTTGCTTTTTGTTATTTATTAGAAGTAAATGTTTTGATTAATCAATTGATTTTATGGATTATGAATTATGATTTACAAGTGGATTATAGAATCAACTTTTAAATTATTCTTGAGATATATGCATTTTGAAAGAAGTATGAGATAAAGAAGATAATATTTATCTTGAAATGAGAATTTATTATGTATTCGTATATACGTATATATATTAGAAATTTTAATCAAAATTTTATGCTTTCAGTTTAAGTTTATTATATGAAATATTTAGAATATTTTAAATAATATTATTTTATGTTTTGAGAAAGAAAATTTTATTTATGTTTTGAAAAAAGTATTTATTCAAAATTGCATGTATATTCAGAAAGAGAATTATGTATATTTACACATGGAGATTGATTAAGCTTTGAAACCCTCCTCTTTGGCGGTCAAGCTACACATGTGTGAGTCTTAGAATCACTCAGCATGTGTATAATAGATGTTCTGCTTTGCTCTGTATGTACGATGATGTTTTCCACCATGTATGATAAATATTATTTTTCGCTCTTTTTGTATATTGAGTATCTCTACCATATATGACAAATCTCCCTAGATACTAGTTGGTGTAGATTTTCATATTATGTATATTGGATACTAAGCATGATCATTAAAGAAAAAGATTTGCAGAATATCAGTTTTATATAAAAGAATTGATAAAAAGAGTTTAAAAAATGATATGAGATTATTTGTAAATTAGATTTTGGAGTAATGAGTTATTCAAGGATTTTTGGTAAATTATTTAGTAAGAAAGAACATATATTTTATTATATTATGTTATTAGATTTAAGCAGTTTTCTAGCGTATCTTTTGCAAAGTGGATTCAAAATAATTTCTCATTGCTTTCAGAAAAGTTTTATGCAGATTATATCTTATAAAGTTATAAAGAAATGATTTATATAGATGTTTGTTGTTTATTATGCCACGGGATTTAAATTCAGTTTTATTTTCATAATGATTGAGTATGATTCATTCAAATTTTTATGTTTTATTTACAAAGATTTTTTTTTAAAAAAAGTTATATCTACTCACTGGACGTTAGCGTTGACTTTTTTTTTTTTTAAAAAAAAAAGAAAAACTCATTTTCTAGTATCCGCTGTAGGTTTATGCAAATTATTTCATATCGTGAAAAGAGCCATATGATGTTGAACTTGTTGCATTTGTGTATATTATTGTAATTAACAAGATTTCTTAAATGAGCTTCAAAAATAGTTTTATGGATAAAATATCATTTCCAGGTATTTTATATATTCAGTAATGAGTCCAACACGAGAAACGTAAAGGTTTTCTATTTGTTCAAATTGAATTTATAAGGAAACCAAGAGATTTACAACGATTTTTTTAAAATGTTTTTTAGTAAATCTAGATTTTAATTAGAAAGATCACAATTTTCATGAGATTCTTCTAAACTCAATAAAAGAGTCAGGATGAATTTCATTGGTTTTCATGCGATTTTCTTAGACTAAAAAGAGGAGCTGAGATGGGTATTGTCACATTGCCTTCATTTGTCGTAAAGCATAAGCCTGAAGCTTCCTGAACATGCATTACCATTAGCTAGAGACATAGAGAAGTGTGATGTGGGCAGTTAAACTCCAATTAAGATTGCAAAATCTCCAACCGTGAACCAACTTACAAGGTTATGGTAACTTACGTGTAAATTTTGTACAATGTGGTTTAAATGAACGATCAAGAGGTTCAATGGATATTATCTGAGCAATTTAGTGCACATTATTGCCTCTTAATGCATGTCTTACAAATGTCTTTGACTTAATCTACTTCAATGTGGTTGACATTCAAATATATATGTATCACATGCTAAACGTTTGACATTAAATTTCTTTATACAAAATCATGAAAACTTTGATCATTTTCCAAACTCCTCAAATCTAGTTGGTGGAGTACAGCCACTGAGAGTGGCTCTTTCTCATTTTCTTTGGCTTTCTTTAGAGAGAATTAATACTTTATTTTGGCACAAATAAATCCAACCTACTTCAGAGGTCATAATATTGTGGGTTCTCTTGAGATGGCAAGTTTTCACCAAAGTTTAACATTGAGTCCATTTTAAGGCCTGGCACTTCTAAAGCCTGCAACTGCAAGCAGTCAACAGAGAGAGTGAACTGAAAGTAGTTGAGCACACATGCCCACAAAACAGCAAAAACATCATATTCTTTCTCTTTTTTCTTTCCTTTGACATTGCAATTAAGAGAATTCTCTAAAATAAAATTCATTGCCTGGCGAGAAGAATTCACAAGCTCTACTTTTGTCAAGAGGCAATTGCACCAAGACAGGCTCTTGTGTTTGTTAATAATGTCAATAATTGTTGCACTGGAATCTGACGACAGCCCACTTTTGTCACTGGTGGGACTCATTCTTGATGAAAGCTAAATGCCCAGCTTGAATATGCACAAGGGTTGATACAATCATGCCCGTATGTAGTACTCGTGATAGAGCTCCAATGTAATATGTAGAATGTCGGACCTCCTATTAATGTCTTTTGGCTGGTTCCGTTCCTTTTGAGTATTGCATATCGTGAACATTTTACTATAAGCTTGTCAAGAACATCAAATCTTACTACACTTTTTGACTCGAAAATGAAAATTCAAATGCTGTGACACACCATGTTCTCGGGTTGAGAATTGTGGCCAGCAATGGATATATAATGCACATTATGTGTAATCACTATCTGTTGATGTTGGGACACCTTTAGTTTCAATTCAAGCTGCATGGTGGTGGGATTAATAATTAAGAGCAATTTATAGATTTTTTGTTACCAAATAAAGCGGCCAAAGGTGATCTGCAATGGTTGTTCCACCATAGGAACTGGATGTCATTCATGTCATAAATCAAGACTGTAATCAAAGATTTCTCTGGGTTCACTTGAGTGGCCCCGCAGCCAAATTCAGTTTCATTTTTCGGTTTCTGGTTCATTGGTTTGGGTTGATCAAGATTAAACATAAGATGAAAGTAAGGCCCATGTCCAAAATGTTAGAAGCACTGGACCCAAAACACAAAGAGTGATGCAATTTAAAACTTAATATAAAACTAAAAGACATTCTGGGTATACGGTGATATTAAAAGTAGATCTTTTAACATAATTAGACCTAGCACCCAAAACACAACTTCGTTTGGTACAGTTTTTTCCAATAAATCTTTTGGAAGTAGATCTTTTACAAATAGAACTTTTAAAAAGAAATAATTGGTTGTTTGGTTATCAATTAAAAAACCTCTTTTAATTATAAATCTACCAAAAATAATGATTTAAGGATATAGTGATATTAATACAGTTATATTAGATATTTCAATTTTTTATAAAACTCAAAAAGATCTATTTGGAAAAGCTCAAAATTTGAGCTTCTCCAATAGATATTTTTCAACTTTTTTAATTGCCTAAAATTTCTATTGGAATGATAACCAAACGACACAAAAAAATCAAGTAGAGTTTTGGGCATTAAAAAGGTATTTTTTGGCTAGTAGATAAACTATACAAAAAGTATAATGACAACTGAAATCACATCAAATGATATGAAAATCCTATATGATTGAATATCCAAACAATATGATTTTCGTTTGTAATTTATTAAATTGGGTGTTAAAAGATAAGAATAGTTTACTGATGGAAACACTCAAAATATTATTTACTATGTTAATTGAAATTACAAGAGAACTTTTAAAAGTGAGGGGAAAAAAAAATGCAAATGTCACACCGAGGAAGGCAGCAGTTGTGCTTGGTTAGTCACTTGACAATTGACCTTAGCATTTCTCATCAAATACTTCTACCTAGAAACTAAATAGCAGAAAATTTATTGCCAGCTTACTGCTATAGGACTTCTTACTCTATATTTCCTAGAAACCCAAGTCAGAGATCCAAAAGGTAAGTTGGAGGATCTTTTTGATTTTGCAACAAATGTCACCCTGTAACTCAGTTTCTCACCAGGCTTTTTAAAGCTTAAAATCTTAGGCTTCACCATCACTGACACTCCTTTGGGCACTTCCACTTTCACTGTATAAGTGCTTGTAGGGGTCCCTACATTTGTAACTGTCCCCCTGTATTCCACTCTTTATTTTGGACACCACCTTTAAAATTGACTGTAAAAGAAGGGTAGTTCAAGTCACCAGCCTGAAAAGATTGCTTTGGACAAGTGAAATTGTCACCTGAAAATAAAGCTAGCTCAGCAGAAGTATAATTTAGGCTGCATAAATATTTTAGATAGTCTGCTGCTGCAATGTCATATATTAGCCCTGGATCAACAGCTCTCTAGATCAACATGGCCTGAACCAAACGTGAAAGGTCCAGTAGAGTTACTGGAATCAATATCAGAAATTGGAGACTTTTGGTTGCCAAGAATATAAGCAGTTGTCATCAAGGCTGATTTGATCGTGGCTGGTGACCAATCGCGATGGACTGACTTGAGAAGTGCAGCTAGGCCACTAACATGAGGACAAGACATTGAAGTGCCTGACAATAAATTGAACATAACACTTCTCTTATCGCTTATACGTCCACATGGGCTGATATTTGGTGGCCAGGCAGCCAATTATATGTCCACTCCTGATGCAGTCGCATCTGGTTTGAACACATCAGGTTCAATTGAACCTGGTCCTCTTAATGAAGATCCTGCAACCACTGGTGCTGTTCTACCAAAAACTGCCCCTTTGAAGATGATTGAAGCAGTTGGTTTTTTCGCGGTTCTAGCATACGGTCTGACAAACTTACCTGCTTTGAAACCTAATGCAGCGTTTGGCATTATGTGAGGGTCAGCAATAAGTTCCTCGCATTCAGGTTTGGAATTTATCAGTATCATTCCAAAACCTATTGCTTGTTTAACAGCCTCTGACTTTCTAAATTTGTCACGACTACCTCTATGGCACACAACAATCTTTCCTTTAACTAGTGTTTCATTGAGTGTCCCTGGAAGACAGAATTTGGATGCTGGACTATCAACAGATTCCAAATAAGCAACCGGGACTGGCTTCGTTAATGCTTTACCTGAAAACAAAGACAACCCTTCAACAATCTTTCCATTTCCAAGCTTGATAATCGCAGGGAATCTTCTATCAGTGTAGCTTGCAGCCACAGTCATCATCCATGGTGCAGTGTTGCTCATAGTTGAACTAAAAGGCCCAGAATTGCCAGCTGAACTTGAAAAAACTACCCCATTTTTGATAGAACCAAATGAGGCTACTGCTAAAACGTCCTTGTAATAAGGTGTGGAATCAGCTTCTAGAGAGAGTGACAACACATCAACCCCATCTTGAACAGCTTTGTCAATTGCAGCCAACATATCGGAGCCAGAACAACCATGTCTCCAGTACATTTGTAGGCTGCAATTCTTGATGTATAACTCGTTCCACCAGCAAGGCCTTTTGCTAAACTGAAAAAGCTGGCATCTGCTACAAGATTACCAGCAGCAGTTGCAGCTATGTGTATACCGTGACCGCATTGTCTTGGGCAGATCGGTAGTCACTGGCTTCATTGAATCTACCATGATCGGCCTCATAGCCTTTGAGGTGCAAGAGCTTATTGTTACAATTCGATTTGAAGAACTGGGTGCCTGCCTCACAAGCATCTTTCCATCTTCAAGGCACAACAGACATGCCCGTATCTTGGAAACTGACATGTTCAGGTGATTCAGGCCAGATTCCTGTATCCACAATGCCAAATGATCACATCAGAAGCCAAGCTAGAAGCACGCCAGAGACCTTTGCCATTTCTTGGGCCAAGAAACTCCTGTGAATGTGCAGTGTGCAGAGTCAGCAATTGATCAGGAATGGCAAAGAGGAACCCGTCAACTTTTTTTAATGTTTCAAGTCGGTTTGTTGAGAGCTTTGCAGCAAAACCAGAAATGGTAGTTTCATAGGCGTAGAGGAGGCTCTGCTGGGGTCTGATCTTGATCATCCTCTTGTAATGACATTTCATCGATCGAATCTATCACACTGCTTGGTACGTTTGCATTGAATCTCTCCTGCATGAAAAACATTTGCTGCCATCTTGGTCTTGTCCATGTGAATTATATATGCATTTAAGGCCATTGCAACAGCAATGGATGTGGTGGTCACTAGGACTATCATCAGCAATTTCTTCGAAGACATCATTGATGGTCACTGAAACAATAAAATAAATAGATTAACAGACAGATTGAATTTAGAACAAAGCAAAAACAATGAAAGAAATTGTTGATGAAGTATGCAACAAAAGAAGAGATGTTCATACCTCTTTTGTCGACTAAGAAAGTGAGTACGTGTAATTCATGGAATGACAATGGTGACAGAGGATATATCATTTTACAGACCAAAAACCATAGGAGGGGATGATTTAATCATGTCAAGTTGAGCTCTTTGCAGCGACTGATCTAATTATATAGTTTATTTTCTTTTAACAAAAAAGAAAAAAAAAAAACAATTTGTTTGGTAACATATACAGAATAATGTATTTCTTCAATATGATTGATTAATTTAGAATAAACGTAATTAGCTATAGTCATGTGGATGTAAGAGACATTATTAGTCAAATGCCAATTCAAGATGGGCATTATTTTGTCGAAAAAGTGAAACCCAACTTAATAAATCACCTTTTAATAAAGAATAACATTAGGTATCCTAATTTGATAGTATGTTTTTTGAATTAAGGAGGGTGTATTCAATTCAAGATTTCATTGAAATTTAAAAAAATTTAAAAGTTTAGATGTATTTAATTAAGATTTGTAGAGATTCCGTCAAAATTTTGATGTATTTAATCTAAATTTATATGGAATCAATTGAAGTCTATATAAATCCAGATGTATTTAGATTTATTTGGATTATATTAAAACCTATAAAATTAAGATGTATGATCAATTCAGATTTTTAAAAAGTCCAAACAGATTTAGGTATATTAAAAAATTCATTGATCAAAGATTTTATAAATGATGGAATTCAAAAGGTTTTGAAGGATTTGAAAGTAAAATTTGTGAATAAAAAATTTTATTATAAATCTTGCTCTTTTCTCAAAGATTTCATTGGATTTCATAAAACTTTTAATAAAATATATATCAAATATATAAAGTCTATTAATTCCACCAAAATCTATATTTATACTTACTAAAAAAAAATCATCAAACTCTAATAAATTCTAGATTGAATACACTCTTCTAAACTGACATATGATATTTAAATTACACATATGTTATCTAGATTATTCGTCAAAGATTTGACCTTTTCGAACTCTATCTGTAACTCACTATGGGCTCAGGTTGAAAATTGAATTTGTATGTAAATCAAAATGGAAATTTTGCACACAAAATGGAAATTTTGCTTAAAATGAAAGATAATATAGTAGTTATTTTCAGGAGCACTAGAGAACAATTATCATCAATATTTACTATAAAAGTAACTTAAAATGCTACATTTGGAGTATAATGAGATAGAAGAATGCAGGGGAAAATTAACTCTCTAAAATCTAATTGAATCTCAAGAATGTTATTGAAAATAGGTCCAAGGAATAAAGTCTAAGATTTAATCTCAAAGGTAAACCCAAAAGGAAGTCATGGTCTAGGTCCAATTGCCTAGAAAAGGGGACATGGAAAAGATGAAGTGTGCCCCTACCAAGAGACAAGAAAATAAGCAACAGGGAAGTATAGCCTGAAAATTCAAATGTAGCCCCTTATGCCTACAGGCCTCTTGTCTCATCAAAAAGATAAGAAGATCAAGCCTAGCTCTAAGCCTAGGGCTAACAAGCAACCAGAGGTGGCAGACGCCTGGTTGTAAAAGAAAAAGAAAGGGTCAGTAACTTGCCGCATCACCCTACGATAGGAAGGACGAATGAAAAGGAGCCACATGTTCTTCGAGCTTGAATTGGTTGGGCAAAAAGTGAGAGACAAGAACAGGTTAAAGTGACAGGACGAAGGGGAGTAAGGCTACATGATGCAAGTGTGTAAGTGAAGGGAACACAAAAAAAAGAGTTGACCATCAACAAAAGAGGGAGGGAGAAACCCTAAAAGGTAGGAATGAGTATATAAAGACATTCACTGTTCAAAGGAAGGCATGTCAGTCTCTCTAACCCGAGAACATACTAGGTGCAAGGGAAGTTCCCTTGGATGAGCCCTCAAAAGCATTAAATGTTGTTCTTGGGCCTCGTTAACTAGAATAATCTAGGTTTCTTCCTTTTTTCACCATTTTTTCTACCTCTTAATTTTATTACAAAGGGGCTTTCCCATAAAAATCCTACTAACTTGAGTGTCAGAGGGTTTTCGCCCGTGAAACACCAATAACCATTGATCTCTCTTTCTCTATTTTGCAAGTAGCTAAGGGGAAGGGCAGATCACCCAAGAGGAAGAATCCTCTTATCCCAAGAATCCAAATATCAAAAGGAGATCCAAATCGAAACTCTTAATTCCTTAGATTGTATTCCTTTTTGTAATTCAATATATCTATTATCTATGTGACCAATTTTTGCATCAATAGTCGGTGTTGTCAGTGGGGAATGGTACAAAAACACTATGACCTACCAAAAAAAAGTATAAACTAGGCAAATAAAATAAAAGGAAAATGGCGGAACAAGGATAACCTAGCTTAGGAAGACTTGTAAAGGTAGCTATGGAACAAGATGTGACACTGCTAAAGCAGGAAGCCTTAAGAGAAGAGGCTAGAACAAACAGAGTTAGAATGAAGGTGGTAAGGGAAAACAATATGGATGAGGCCGCCCAAGAACGCGTAAAGGTAGTGGAGCTAGAGCAGGGAATGCAATAGTCACCCAATAGATAAAGAGCGTGGCGGAGGAGAAGCATTAATTATAGGACAAGGTGGCTTGAATGTTGGACGCCATCCGCTGCATCATAGAAGCTTAAATAAGGGGCTTATAGAATAGTATTCCAGAAACCATTATAACTTCAATATGGTTACCATCAACTCGGAAGTGAGGAAGACCAACAAAGAGCGAACTAGCCCATAACACGCTTAAGGAGGAGACTCGTTACGAGCACAAGACTTAAATCTTCCTCAAAAGGTGCGAAGAACAACATTTGTAGAGACCGACAAGTTGAGCACCATCGGAAACGCTAGAGGAGGAGAGCATTAGCCGACAGAGGAACTAAATTGCTCACACGATGGGGTAGAACAACGTTTAACGACCCATTGAAGAGCCCATTTGTGCTGTCAAAACTCCGAAGCAACTCGAGACAACACATGTAGAAAGGGCACTATAAGAGCTAAAGAAAGAAATGATCAAACTGTGTAAAAGTAAGAATGAAGCATACAAACCAAAACCGATAGGGGTTTTTGACAAACCCTTCACAAAATGCATCAAGATGGCAAACTTGCCAAGGAGATTCAAGATGCCTCAACTGGAACGCCATAAAGGGCAAATGGACCTTATGGTGCATGTGGAGAATTTTCGAGAACAAATGCTTATCTAAGGAGTGCTCGATGATGCCATGTATGGATATTCCTATTACCGTGGAAGGACTATCTCGAGATTGGTTCAAGTGCCTTCCGATAGAAAGCATTAACTCATTTGCAGACCTTACCAAGGATCTAATCACATAGTTCCAAAGAGCCAAATTGCCACCAAAACACCTACCCACTTTATAATACGTCAAGCAACTAGAATATGAGACTTTGAAGGATTATGTGACAAAGTAACATGACCAGGTTATGCAAATGGGGATCTTTGGTGCCTAAGACACCTTGGTTAGCTTCTAGAGAAACCTATAGGTAGAAAGGTTGAGGATTGATATATATTGACTGCTATGATAACAACTTGTAAAATGACAATTTCTTCTAATGTCAAGGAATGTCCATGAACTCCATTCATAATCATATGGATCCCTCAAACCACTTTCTAACTTCAGTTTTGACGTTTATATGGCCCACTAACCTCAACTACCTTCTTAGATCATTTGTTGAAGGCTAAAAAATCTCGTTATCTTCAATGTAGTCATTGCAGCAAGAAGAAATGATTGATAAGCTTAATTTATTCATGACTACCAAAGATCATTATCACCAAAACCTGTCTTTGAAATGGGATATATATATATATATATATATGAGCTCCCTTGAATATACTTGGGATATCAATACACTTGACAAAAAAAGAAAAAAAAAAAAGTGATTGCATTCTAAAATTGTTGATTGTAATGTATTATATCTTATTACAACTAAATGAGTCTGATTACATTTACAACAATCGACATACAAAATCACATTTGCTAATTATAATCAAACATATTTAGTTATAATTAGATATAATAAAGATTTGCTAAATTATAATAAGCAATTTTAAAATGCAATCACTTATTTTTTTTGTTAAGTGTATCAATACCTCAGGTGTATTATAAAATGTGTCATATATATATATATATATATATATATATATATAAGAACAAGAAGAAGAAGAAGTTAGTGTAACCTAGCCATGGCCAAAAATGTTGTTTTTTTTTTTTAATTATTTTTTAATTTAAATTTATTATTTAGTTTTTCTAAATAAAAAGGTGGGTGTATTTTTGTCTTTTAGTCTGATTTACACTGTTTACTATCAAATCTAATGGAGATCCACTAACGGCAAGTGGGTTAATTGTAATAAATAAAAAAACTTTGCTCTGCCTGTGCATATATATATATATATATATTTTCTAAGTAGTTAAATTGTAATTTGTTTATATATATATATATATATGCATATGTTACTTAGTAGTGGCAATAGGACTAAAAAAATATCTAAAAATATCAAATTTAGATATTTTTACCATGTCAAAGTAAGGAACCACGACATATATGTTTGGAATAGATTCCATTTTGATAAAGTTGAAGAAGCTTTGTCTCATTAAAAAGTTCTATATATTTGCTCTTTCTCAACACATTTCTTTAGACAAAGACTTTATTTTTTCCTCTTTTCGAATGGCAAATATTTCTCAGAATATGGAGTGTGAATCAAACTCATGTTTGAATTGAAATTGAGATATTGATGCAAGTTCTTCTCTTTTGAATCAGATAGATTCATATTCGAAAGAGGTTGACAATAAGTTATTTCAAAATTGACTATTTGTCCCTCTGTTAAAGGTGTTCCAAAAATGGCTACGATAGAGTAAATAGCTCTACGAATTGATAGATATGATCGAATTGGAAAATGGAAAGAT
The DNA here is from genome assembly GCA_021234005.1 of Nephelium lappaceum. NCBI lineage: Eukaryota > Viridiplantae > Streptophyta > Magnoliopsida > Sapindales > Sapindaceae > Nephelium > Nephelium lappaceum. Next base: position 1,614,195 of record CM037996.1, read on the forward strand.
TTGTACAAGTTATACCTTTCGTCACCACTTTGTGCAAAATCATTAGGTGTGAATATATTAGTTACTTGTGACTAGAGACGGTATTTTGTAAATATGTAATTATCTTGAATATATTAACTATTTCTTTGTTTTCTGATCGCTTGGAAGAATCATCTTGTTCTTTTTTCAATAGTTTTTGATCTCTAATAGACCTCTCAGTAGAATTCGAATCCAGATGAAGTTCTTACCATCTGTTAGAGAAAAAAGAACGAATGGATTTTGTCGGATTCGTAAGAAATTCTTCGATTTTTCCAGAAGCAGATGCTTATTCATCTATCTTTCATGTTCAATAGCTTGTACATTAAGGAATATCTAAAAGGGCATTTAGGGAATCGGTCTATCCATAGTTATATTCTTTGTTTCTCTCTTCATCTTGGACTTTCTATCTAATGATTCAGGACGAAATCCTAGATGTGAAGACTTAAAAATAAGAATGTTTTCTTTGCTTTATTTTGATAAATGTTCTTAGGATTCTATTTTATCTATTCCGCATCTTTAACAAGTTCAATAAAAAAGCAAAAGGATTTGCTAAATTCAAATTTGAAAGATACCAAGCCATCGACAGAAACGGAGAGAGGAATTCGAACCCTATATATATGTATGTATGTATATAGTACATTCTACGGTACACTTGAACATTGATATACTTGACAACTACAAATAATTGATTGTATTCTAAAATTTCTGATTGTATTTTATTATATTTGATTATGTATTTATTATATCTAATTATAACTAAATGAGTTTGATTACATTTATGACAATTGATCATATTCAGTTGTAATTAGACATATTTAGTTATAATCAAATATAATAAAATATAATCAGTAATTTTAGAATATATTCAATTCAGGTATATCGATACTTAAATATATTGTAAACAACTGTTATATATATATTTATATATATGCTACACAAACAGTATCTCGTTCTCCAATGCCCTCTTGTTTTATATCAAATGCGCGTTCTGTGGTTCCGTGACCACCAGATCACCAACCAGAGAAATCCAACTTATGAACACATCAAATTAATTTTTTTTTTTTTTTTTCCTTAAGAGCTCTCTTTCTTCTACTGCATGACATACCAGAAACGCAAATATTTTGTGGAAATGCACTAAAATCCAGAATTTGAACAGTCATCACAACCCTTTTGTATAGGTGATCAGCTGCTACACACAAAAACACATACATCATTAGAACAACAACACAAAGATTAATAAAAACACACATATCTGTTATATTAACACATCAAAATCAATAACAGAACACAGTAAGTTACCTGATTCATAAAATTATTACTTCATTACTATCAATATGTGACCGTTTAACTATGTCAGTTATTATATTCACGATAGAGGTTATGGGTTTAATTTTATAATAAATGTGATGACAACCATTAAATATATATTGAAACGTTCAATTTTGATTAGTAAAAATTACTTAATTTTATTTCATTGTGATTAATATATATATTTTTTGATATATTTACCCAATTCATAAAATTATTATTTTATTACTATCAATATTTGACTGTTTAAATATGTCAATTATTATTTTCATGATAGAGGTTATGGGTTTATTTTATAATATATGTGATCACAACCATTAAAAATATATGAAAAAAAAATCTATTTTAATTCTAAAGCTAACTTAATTTTATTTCATTGTTATTACTGATTTTTGATACATTTATTATGTGTTGATCGTTTAAGTAGTTCAAGTTATGCCCTTAAAAGCAAATATCTTGACTTCATATATATATATATATATTAACTTAGATGTTTTCATTGTTGTGCTTTTTTTTTTTTTTAATTATTATTATTTTGAGTTTGAGGTTCTTGTTCTGTTGTTTTGTGTTTCTTATTTCTCTGCCATGTACAAAGATTGATAGATCGAGAGAGAAAGAGAGAGAGAGGAGAGAACTACGCCCAAGCTTTTGTCTGTTTTTTCTCTTTCTTCTTTCTTGCACCTTTATTATGGCTTTTTGCCGCCTTCTCTGCTTTTTTTCATTCTTCTGAAAGACTATCTCTTTGTATCCTTCATTTTTGTTGTGGTCTTTGATATTTATTATATATATAAGGAAAAACACTAAAGTTTTCGTGTAAAATTAATTAATTAAAGTGAGTTTATTATTATTTGGATGTTTTTAAAACTCATAAAATAGTTAACTGAGACAACATAAATTATATCATCAACCTTCTGTATTGAAGTGGCTGGAATATATAAATTTTTTGCTTCGCACAATTTACTCATAAGGCTACGAATGTTAAATTTAAAAATTGCAATTAAAAATGAGCTGAAGTAATCTTAATAATAATCATGGGTGAATTCACAGATTTTATTAATCACCTTGCTTAATTAAGATTCGATTAAAGAGATGATGCTAAGGATTGTCACACAATTTGTTAGGATTAAAGAGAATAAGCCATACCTGAAAGTTGAAGCCACCAAACTTTGAATCAAGAATGAGACTTGTGTTTTAATCCATTTTTAATGTTTAAATGAATAAAAAATAAATTTTGAAAATAGTATTTTGTATTTGAAAATATATAGAATACATAGAAGATTAATAAACTTTATTCTTTCTTCTTGTAGATTTTTTGTTTTAGATTGTTGTTTATTTTGTTTATTTTGTTCACTTAAAATTAAAATGAAAAATTATTTCTGGTTTTAAAAGTAAAAAAAATTATTTTATTAATAAGTGTTGGTCTTCCTTTACAATTTTAGTTAACAACAGCAGGCCTAAAAGTAAAACCAGTAGTGGTAGTAGTAGTAGTGACTAGCATTGGTGATGTAATTGGTGGTGGTGTTTCTACATCTCATGCTGCGACTGCTTTGAATACTCTGCAGCCTTTTGACATTGATGCAGATGCAGCAGCAGCAGCAGTGCCTCAAACACCCTTCAAATCCCCAGGTATCTATCATAATATTTTTCTTCTTTTTATTCTCTTGAAAGTCAAACATGTTCTCATTATTATCTCTCTCTCTTGAACATTAAAGTTGTTGAAGTGAGAAAAATGAGGTTGGCTGTTGTTGTGATACAAAAACAGTAGGATATATGGCTGCTGCTGCTTCAATGGGGTTTCATTTCACAAATGCACAGTGGAAGGCGTTAGAGAGACAAGCTATGATATACAAATACATGATGGCCTCTATTCCTGTTCCTCTTCAACTCCTTTTTCCTTTCCTTAGAAACCCCTCTCCCTCATCATCACCTCCTCCTTGCAATTAATATATAACTGTCTGTTTTCTCTCATTGATGTTCGTTTTGGGTGGGGGGGTTTGGCTTTGATATGATATGTTTTGTGTTTGTTTTGGTTTTGGGTGGATTTGCAGTGGTGGGTGGTGGTGGTGGTGGTTTGAATCTGATAAGGTTCTCAAATGGAGGAGATCTAGAGCCAGGAAGATGTGGAAGAACAGATGGTAAAAAATGGAGGTGCTCTAGAGATGTGGCTCCTGACCAAAAATATTGTGACCGCGACTTCCACAGAGGCCGCCACCGTTCAAGAAAGCCTGTGGAACTTCCTCCCAAAAACAACATTGACAAGAAGACCCGCCTTGAATCCAATCCTCCTCCAAATGTCGCTCATGTGACTCAACCTTACAATCATGTCAGGTCCATGGAAAACGTTTCAATCTTTGAGCCTCCTGAGCAGCAAAGGTCAGTTGGAGTTGAAGAAAATGTTGAATAAATGAACGCCTTTGATTATTCATTTATTATATATTTGTGAAAATTTGTAGGTGCTTGGATTGGATGATGAAAGGAGAGCAATGGCAGGGTGGTTCTGTTTTCACCAACCAAGTTATGGTTGTTTCTCTTGAAAATCAGCACCAGATGGAGACACCAATTAGAGGGTTTATTGATGCTTGGTCTAATGGAGTCTCAGACAACAACAACACAAACTCTGGCAACATTTCCTCAAACGGGAACCTCTCACTTTCTCCCCTCAGTCACTCAGTGGGAGGCAGCATCACCAACGATGATGAGATGGGCTTGGGGGTGTCCCAAACTGGTCATCAAGACCATGAATGTTGTAGTAGTAGTACCAAGCTTCCATTTTCAAGCTGGTTACCTCCTGCTACTTGGGTAGCTTCTACACCAGGAGGGCCACTGGCAGAGGTCTTAAGGCCAATCACAGTAAATGGGGATTCTAGTAGTAGCCCCCAGGCCACTGCATTGTCTTCACCATCTGGGGTTCTGCAGAGAACACTTGCTGCTTCATCATGGTCTGATAGCAGTGGCAGCAGCAGCCCCACGCTTGGCAGTTCAAATGCTAATAGCAAACCTGTAGAGCTTGCTTTGCTTTGGTTGAATCAAGGGAAATTAGCATCCTCTACTTGATATAATATAGTGAGACTACTTGTGTTGTCTTTTAAATTTATAAAGTTGTTGTTTTTGTTAGTTTGTGTGTTAGCAACTATGTTCTTGTTCATTGCAAACTAGTTTTTATGGATTTGATTTTGTTTTTATAACTTTAAAAACTAATGTATAATCCCACACAAACAATACATAGAAATCCCACACATGATCTACGGTACCCAACACTCCCTTCGTTTTTCATTCTTTAAATTAATTAATAGATTGAATTAATCATCAATCTCCATTTTCAATTTTGTTATTAGCATTAACCCATTTTAGCAGACATTTGAGCAGTGACGGACCCACTATAGGACAGTGGGGCCCATGCCTCCCCTTACAATCAAGATGAAATTCTAATTTTATATTATTTTTATTTGTTTTTAATTATTTCTAATTCTAATTATATCTTATTTTCCTTTTTATTATTTTATTTGTTTTTATCTCCTGCTCTCTTATTCTGCTATTATACTTTTCTTTCATAATTAATATATATATATATATATTTTATTAGTTTCCTTATACCTACTGTCCCATACTCCCAGTCAGCTACTCTTCTCTTGTCGCTCATCTTATATTTTGTAATTAATAATTTCTTTTTATTATTATTTTTCTTTTACTTATTATCTTCTACTCCTACTCGGCTTTGGATTGAACCAAAAAAAAAAAAAAATTTCTTGTCTTTTCATATTTTTGCAGGTTAGTATATTATATTCTATTTTTTTTTATTAATAATAATTTCAGTTTAACTTATATCCAGTAAATCTTTATATCTCAAAATTTAAGTTATTTATCAAAATTGTCCATTTATTATCGTAATTCAACCTTTTTAGGTGTATTTTTTTTTCTTTTATGTTATAGTTTTATTCAGCACAATGTTTCAGAGGATTTTTAATTATTTGCTATGGTTGGTATTCCTCTTAATATATATATATATAGTACACTAACTTCATAGATGATTGGTAATGGGCAGTAAATTAATCTTATTTAGTATTATATATATATTTATTTATTTTACACTAATTACTTATTGCAACTTCTACCGTTAAAAGAATATTTTTTGCTATAAATATTGTGAAGACTGAATTATGTAATTGAATGGAAGATAAGTGTTTGAATGTTGTTAATATGTGAAGAAATATATTTTTAACACAATTAATAGAGAAGTCGTCATGAAATGATTTCAAGATATAAACCTTATGAAGGAAAATTATAACTTTACCTAGTTTATGTTTTTTTTTCCTTTTATATTGTTCTTTTTTTTTTTATTTTAATGATTCTACTAGAATTTTTAAGCTCAAGATTACTTGATATGACTAAGTATGTTATTTGCATCATTTTATATAAACTTTATCATGTCGTCGAACTTTGTTTCATATAGAATAAATTTATATTTAGTATGATCTTAATTTTTTGATATTTTTATTACATTGTTGAAGTGCCTTTTATTTAAAAGTACTTTTCTAGGTTCGCAATTGCATTTCAGTAATAAAATTAAAGATGTTGGAAAGTTTAAACTTTAAAAATGAAGGAAGGTTAAAATACTTAAAGAATACACTGAAAACCACTAAAGAGATATAAAATTAAAAATCTTGTGAAAGAATTTTCTCCAATGAATCATATTTTATCATTTCTACTCTACCTAAATACAACTTATCACTAAACATCTCTCTTCAAGTCTTAAAGTATGCATTAATTATAACGCCCCAATCCGGACCGCCACTAGGCTCCTATCCGAATGGTACGCCCGGGCACCCCAACGAATCCCTCTAAGCCCATCTTGATGGGGAAGAAGACATTCGAAGAGCGAACCCTCTTAACTTGAAACTTAACTTTAGCGGAAGCATAATCTTTTAAATCTAAAGTTGAAATGGTTTGGGTTGGTTTGACACTATTTTTAAAACTAAAAACCGGCAGCATAACGGCTGTAATTTGGATAAACCAAAAACCTGGAAAGCAATTTAAACACTTCAAACTATAATTACATCCAACCCAACTTCTCTCAAATTCAGTTTATCACAAAATCACAAAAAAAATTTTAAAACTTTCAAAGACAAGATATAAACCTGCATTTTAATCTCGTAAGCTTGATTTTTCAAGCACAAAATAAAGCACTTTTACACAACTTAAAAGATATCACTCCTTTTATGCAAAACGTACAAAATATATGTAATATACAAAAGAAAACTCAAAATATGCTTAATACTTTCTTCAAGATGCAACTGCCAGTAATTTCGCCCACTTGAATGCGAAGGAGGGAGGCTTCACTCGTCTTCACCCACACGAGCACCTAAGGAGGTTTTAAAAACAATTTGAAGAGTGAGCTATAAAGCTCAGTGAGTGCAATAGTTTATAAACTTAACTTTACTTTTCAAAGATTTCCTCCTTAGAAAACTTTAATAAAAGTTTCTATTTCTTAAAACTTTTAAAACTTAAATCTCATTCAATTGCATAGCATTAATATAAACAATTTATAATAAACTTGTAAAGCATAAATCTGAATATGCTTAAAATAACTGAACTTTATAAAAGCATCATTCGTATCCCTAATCTCTTGACCACACGGCGACGTAGCTAAGGTCGCAGGTGTGGTAGGTCACAAGGCGATGTATCTGACATACGCCGCAACCAACTCTCTGAGACCTCTCAGCAACTACGTGCGGAATGCTGCATCGCTCCATAGTGCGAGACCATATCCCACAAAGTAGGGGCGACATACTCACTCATAACTCTAACCACACAGTTAGTGACTCAATTCCCCCAACCCTTGCCTTACTAAGTGGGATATACCGTACGGGTCTGAACTCGATAAACTGGTGGGTACTTATGGCCTTTGAAAACTTGTTTTCTCTAATGCTATGCTTACAAATCTTTATTCTTGGTGCACAAGCACAAAAGCTTTAACTTGAAAGCTTTAAACTGGAGTCCTTGGACTCGTTTACTTTCTTGGTGCACAAGCACAAAAGCTTTAACTTGAAAGCTTTAAACTTGAGTCCTTGGACTCGTTTACTTTACAAATACAATATATGTATTTAAATACAAGAACTTATACATGCAAAAGCATAAATTTAGCTTATCAATGCAAAAGCATAAAATCACTTTTGAAAACTTTTTGAAAGTGCACTCACCTTAAACTTGGCTTAATTTGGATGAGCTTCAAACGTCCTCTCGTGATCTAGTCGGATGCTCTTCACCCCTTTTTCTTTCGCGTTGACTTAGCTTTGGAACTGATTTTGGGGTGGTTTTGGACTGGTTTTGATAGCAGATCTGGGCTGGATTGAACTGATTTTTCTTCCTCTTTCTCCTCCTCTCTTCCTCTCTCTCTTTCCCTCTCAGTTCGCTGCGATTCACGGCTGAAATCGCCGCCGTTCTGCTGTCTCTGTCGCACGGGTGGAGGGTTGGTTTCAAGCTGAAAATCAGCTCAGATGCAACTGAAATGGAGGAGAATTGGATGGGTTTTGCACGTAGGACTGCAGGTGACCGGACAACAGCTCACCACTGTATTTTTCCTCGCCGATCGGAGCTGATTCGCGGCTGTTCTGCTCGACTTTCAGCGCTGGTTCTGGTCGGGTTCCGCGCTCGATGACAGCTCGTCGTTTCTGCTCCGTCGGAGATCGGTTCTGCACGGCAGCAACGTCGACCGTGGTCTGCTCGTTCGTCGCCGGCGTCACTCCTTCTTCTCTCTTCTTCTTTTCTTCTTCTTCTTCGCGTTTTCGCGAGAGCTGCGGGTCTGATCTGTTTTTATATTTCTGTGTTGACTTGAAAGTCAACCACCATATTCTTTGGCTTCTAATTTCCTCTTCAAAACTCTCAATAATTGCACTTACGCCCTATAAAATCTCATTATCTTCCCTTAGCTTTTACCTAAATCATACTATGACCATAATTGTAAATTTTATTTTCAACTTAGTCCCTTATTTCCTTAAAAATTTACTTGATTTTATTTACCATTTTAACTTCCCGTTTAATCTCCAATTGACTTTAAATCAATCTTATGAGTTCTCTATGACCTTAAATCTTTCCATAAATCATTTAGGGTCTCAAATAAATACTTAGGGACTATTCCTGAGAAATCCGTACGATATAAAAATAGGGGGTTTACATTAATGATGTGAACATTCATGATGAACCTATAAATTTTGAATATTAGATGATTTTTTTTTTTCATTAATCTTTTGATAATCTAGTGATACATTAACATAAAAAATAGTGGATGACCAAAATTGTTTCATTTTTCATCTTTTATACATAATTCAAATTCAAATTTCCCTCATAAAAAGATTAGTACAAACAAAATATCGACAGAGAATTCTTGCTCACTTATTCAATCGTGAAATGATGGAAACATGACAAAGATATTCGCAATATTAGATACAAATTCGTGTGATGAGTAGGCTACAATCGTTATAAAGTATATATCAACTTTTAATATATAAAATCAAATTAGTAGCTGGGTAGGCACATTTAATTAAGAGATGAACTAATTGTTTGATACGTCATTTTTGAAGGAAAAAAATGTGCAATATATTATCTCTATTCTTTTCTATTTCTTTTGGGCAAATAATTCTGTTTTTTTTTTTTTTTTTGAACCGCAATTAGGGTAAATTTGGGTTGACGCCAATTTCAAGTCTTCTCCAAGTGTCTGTAAGGAAAGCTTAAATGAAGTATCATTCGAATATTACAGTGTGGTAGAGTAAAAAACGCTACTTCTTTTAATTTTGTGAAAGTGATTCATAACTTGGATTTTTTTTTTTTTCTTGTTACTTTTCCACCACACCTTACGTGTATAATCCATTGTTACATATAATTCTATGTTGATTGTAGTGATACAAGTGAAGAGACTAATACGTGTAAGTTCAACGGTGACCATTTATTACGGAAGTCGTCTTCCTAGGCTCCTAGCATTGGAAACTACGTACTAACTTTCAAAAAGTTTTGATGAAATTTCATACTGACTTGTCACTAGAATAATAGAAATGACACGTTATTGTAATTTTATGAAAGTGATTGATTTTCTCTTTCCCAATTTTGCAACGTATATGCTTCAAATAATATCAAATCAGTAGACACCGTCACGTAATTAAGAGCTGAATTATTTCTTTTCTTTTTGTTTTGGGCAACAATTTGTGTTTGAACTCTACTAAATCACCATTAAATTGAGGTAGTTTTTGGATTGACGGGCAATTCAAAGTCTTCTCCCAGAATTGGAAAAGATTAGCTTTAAAGAAGTTTTGTAAGAGCAATTCGGACAAGTGTGGGATTGACTAATGGATAGAAGACTTGGAAAACCGCGTTATTTTTCAATTATTGAAACAAAAGTCTTCTGTGCCTTTGTTGCAACTTGCAAGTGGCCTAATTTTATTTGTCTTTTTATCGATGTGGGACTCTGCAATCACACTTTAATGCCAAAGTTATCTGCTTTATTGATCTTTTTTTTTACGAAGAATCTGAAAGGAATTGTTTATTGATTCTTAAAACTTAATCGTCAATGCATAATACTAGATTTTTGTGTTTATTAAAGTTAGGTTGCTCCAACCTCATCTAATTTATGTACTTTTTTTTTTTTTTTCTGATTGTTCATTTTATATACTTTTCTTAATTAATTACATAGAAATAACTAAAAAAACTCATGAGTCATGAGTCATGAGGATATACAATATTTTAATCTAAAGGCAAAAAGTTTCAATATATCATAAAATAAAGTGTAAAAGATTTAAGATAAACTAATAGAGATTTTTTTTTTTAAGAAAAAAGAACACAAATTTTTAAGATAACACTAAAAAATTGAGTAATGTTTTATTTATTTATTTTAATTTATTTACTCTATAAGCCATTTAAAATTCAAAAACAAAAAATCCTAAATAAACCTACATTTAGTATAACCATCATAACCAATTGTTTTCAAAAATAAATAAATTTTATAACCCATCATCAACGTATACAAACTGCTCTTTTTGTTTTTGGTTTTATTTGTTCCCCATCTTTTTCTTCATCGTTCTCTTTATTCAATTTTTTTCTACAATCTTTTTATGCAATGAAATTTCTCTTACCTCATGAATTATTTGGTTAACCTATTCAATAAATTAGTGAAGAATATATTGATTCAAAATTTGCTTTCGATTTTCCGTTATATTCTTGCCTACAACAATCCCAATATTCAGCAGACAAGTATTTAAAAATATTTGTCAAAACAATATTAAAGTTCAATTGTGTAGATATGTGTACATGCACAATCACCATTTGCTTACATGTTGATCTTGTAAAAGGCAACACTGTTATGGTCCTTATAGTGATTATGATCGGTTACCTTAACCAATTTATTACTTAATCTCCGAATTTCTAATTGAGATTCGTAGCCACTAACACGGCACCATGCTATTCCTGAACAGATCTTGGATATGTCAAAATTTTGTTGAATTAGTTTGGAAGTTTTCCAAACAATATCTCAATAAAATACAATGAAATTGAGAATATTTATGATAATTAATTACACTTTGAATCGAATGGATGATGAATTTGAAAATTAAGATTTGCAATATGAATGAGCGTAGATTGTAATTCTAACTTCGTACATCATCATATTAGTAACAATAATTTAAGCCTTTATGGGGGCACTGAAGAGCCTTTTTTTTTTTTGGATAAAAATAAAGTCGCACTACATAGTAATATAAATAAATAAAATGTATTACTTGAACCCAAGAGACAAGTTAAGCAAATAATCAAGGCCAATCAATCATTTTCATTTTATTTGGTCCACCGTTAATGTTACGCTGAAGTCACACTGACAAGAAATTATGTGGTGAAAAACTACTCAACACTGACAAAGACTTGGCTTAGTTTTGTCATATTCAGATGTTTAGTAGGCTCTTGATTGGTTGTTTTCTTGATAAAATTGTTGGAAGAATTTTCCATAGAAAATAGTATGTCTCAGGTTTTATTGAATAATATCATTGTTATATGACTCGAATAAGACGCAAAATTAAGTAATTGAATTAGTTGAATTTTAATTGTATTCATGTCAAGTCATGACCATGTCCATTTGTCTATCCTATACAAGTTGAATTGTTCAAACAAATTAAACTTTAAAAAGTTTAATGTATCATAATTTTGTTACAAGGAAATCATTTATAATTAGTGGTTGTAATCAGCTTTGTTGATTGAATGAGAAGAAGTTACATTTTGCAGCTCCATTGGCAAACCAAGTTTTACTCTGTTCTTGATTGATATTTCTCTTGATCATTTTTACAAATAATTTTGCATTTTAATTAAGTGTACTTGTCTTGCTATACAAAAAATAAAAATATGTTATAATTTTAAAATTACAAAAATTATGTATAAAGAATAATTATTTTCTCAATACATACTAAATTTAATCACGTCAATACAAATCTCTTTAATTGAATTTTATTTCATTGTGATAGTCTTTTCTTTCTCTTTATATATATATATATATATATATGTAACTTTTTTCCCGATGCACATAAAAGACATAACATATATATATATATCTTTATATATCTATATATATATAAAACTTTTTTTCGAATGCACATAAAATACACGTTATGAATAGCTCTTGTTAACCGAGTACTATAGGGTATTTGTATTAAAGCCTATTTGTAGAATTGAATGTAAACAATCTAATTCTTTTTAAATAATAGATCACTAAGACCTTGACTAAAAATAAGAGTTGTTGTTGTCTTTTATCATTGCTATTGTTCCACCTATAAGTCTAGCTTCATAGAATTATAATTCAACTTGTCATTTTTTCTATCACCAGTCCATACGTTTGAACATTTAATAGAGATTGTGATTTTCCATTTTCAGACGTAGAAGTTTGAGGTAAGTTGCCCCCACTTAAATCTCTAAGTCCAAAAGTTTATGTTTTAATTGATTGATTGACATTGGAGTAGTCTACACTCATATATTGGAGTAGTCTATACTCATGATTTGACTAATTCAAAAGCTACTTTCCTTTTCTTTCTCATTTGTTTTATCTAGTTAGCAAAGCTATCTTGTCTTACTAATTCTATTTGATGAATTATGATGCTATGAAAGAAAGTATTTATTGATACTTGATACAAAAAATGGTAAAAATGCAATATTAAAATTTTTGTGGTTATTATGGTTAGGTTATTAAAGCTCAATTACTTTATTTATGTAAAGCATGTATCCAAATGGATCCAACAAAATTTTAAAATCATAAATGGGGCTCAAATGAATAAACCAAATGTGGTGATATTTTCACCTCTCAAAAATTGTTTGTACGCCCCTTTTGCCACAAAAACTTCAAACATTTTCTAATTTGTTTTTAAACTCTATTTAATACAAAAAACGCCATGTTTGTTAATTTTATTACGGGGAAATTACACACAGCTTATGTAAATTTCATATTTACAGGCGTATATAACTTTTTAATTTTTTTACAATGACCTCCCCTGACTAACGGATTGACTGATTTGAGCGTCCATGAATATGGTTAACTGTGTAACAATTATTAAAAGACGAAATTAACCCTCAACGAATTTATTTTTTTAATTTTCTTTTAAAATAAATTTAAAAAAGTTTAAATAAATTAAAAATAAATTTAATCAGATCTCTACCGTCCATTTGAAAATGGACGATAGAGATTAATTTAAAAAAAATTTAAAATTTAATTAAAATATTTTTTAATTAGATCTCCACCATCCATTTGGATGGTGGAGATTAATTTGAGAAAAAAAAAATTTTAAAAATGATTTAAAATAAAAACACCTCTCTCTCATTTCTCTCCTTTCTCTCTCTATTCTTCATCGTCTCTCTCCTTTCTCTCTTCTTATTCATCATCATCTTCTTCTAACCGGTCACTGTCTCTCTCTTCTTTCTTATTATTTTTCTTCTTCTTCTGCTTCTTCTTCTTCTAATCGAACCCAGTTCTGGGTTTTAATCCTTCGAACCCAGATCTGGGTTCCAAGGATTCTAACCCAACCAGTACTGGGTTTGAATCCTTCGAACCCAGAACGAACCCAGTTTGGGTTCAAATCCTTCGAACCCAAATTGGGTTTGTTCTGGGTTCGAAGGATTCGAACCTAGTTCTGACTTGGTTTGGGTTCGAATCCTTGGAACCTAGACTGGGTTCGAATCCTTGGAACCTAGAAAAAATTGGAAGCTAGAATCAGGGGAGGACATCGTAAAAAAATCAAAAAATTGTACGCGCTTGTAACTATCAAATTTACAGGTAGGTTGTGGGTAATTTTCCCATTTTATTACCCTATAATTTTATAAATACATCATACCTTATTGCACTATGTTTTTATATGGAATAATAACACATTCTTATAAAAATATTTTAATTTCAACTATTATTGATTATCATATAAAAATTTACTATATAAAATTGTGAATAGTTTTTAGACTATATAAAAATTATAACTACCACATAAAACAATTTTATGTAAACAATTCTATATGCGCTTTTAGTGGAACATTACTTTTGATTCATTATAGATACTACAAAATTTAAATATTAAGCAAATAATTTATTGATATTCATAAGATTAATTATATAATTACCATGCTTTTGGGCATATTTTCTAACTGCTCAAATCTATATCATCCGGTAAATTATCATTCAATTTTTGAAAATTGGATTTGGATATCTGAAGCTTGCCTCCAATAATATATTTATATATCTATTTGCTCTCAATTTAATGGTTGTAATAAAATTTTCATTATTTTCAAGTTACACAATTAAATAGAAAAAAGAAATGAGAGAATACATATTAAATCACAAATCTTGATTTAAAATTTTAAATTAATATATTTTTACTTGTATGAACATATGCATTCGATTATTATAATAACATGGACCTCGATCTAACAACCCATCAAGAATGGAGTTTGGTTGTGGTTGGGATATACTATTACAAAGTTAGCTTCATGTTAAATTGTGATACAATTTTGAAAGAGTAGTAATATTCACACTCATTTATATCTTAAATTAGGATTTATTGTTACCACAATTTCAAAACTAAAAAGTAGTAAAACAAAGAAAAACAATAACCAAAATTACTATATATGAATTATTTTTTTAAAGACAGCCTATCATTTTAGAAACAATGTATTATTATTTTTTATTAGTTAATATATTACTTTTTATAAAATTAGTTAACTTTATTTCAAAAGTTGCCTCAACAAGTATATTAATTTTTTATAGTAACTCTTGATATGATAATCAATGATAGTTGAAGTTTAAATCTTTTTATAAGGAATGTGTTATCATTCCTTATAAAAAAAAGAGTGGAATAAATGGGTTGTACTTATAAAAATATTGTATAATAAAATTAACAAAAAAAAGGTATTATTAGTATTAAATAGAGTTTAAAAATAAACTAGAAAAATTGTAAATTTTTTATGGCAAAAGGGGTGTACAAACCATTTTTGAGGGCTGAAAACATTGTCATTCTAAATCAAAAGCGGTTCAATTATAGAACCCAAAATTTAAATAGGCTAAATTTTTAAGAGAGCCCAAAAAAAATGGAAAGAAAGAGCTTATGGGCCGGACCAAGTGAGCCTGCTTAAAGTGGGCTGTGGTCAAGTAAAGCCATGTGAATGGCTCTCAAAATGGAAAAAGAAATGTCTGAAATTGCAAGAGACAAATGGGCCATGGGCTTTGAAAGGAAAAAGAAATGTCCGCATTGAAATTGAAACTTGATGAGTGGCTGACCAAAGAAAGAGAATTGTGGCAAGTTTATTATAATAAAATGAGACAATTTGTGGAGTGGATTAGTGGTAGAATTTTTCTAGAATAAGAGACACGTGTCTCATTTCTAAACATGAGAAGCAATAAGCGACAGTGTGTGCATATATATAATTTCAATTAGAAGCTCGCAGCAGGTTAATCATATGGAGTTGAAGCGAGCAACGAAATAAGAGAACAAATAAGTAAAGCACATATACAAAAACGAAACCAGACAAGCAGAAAAAAATGATTTGAAGCCGAGAAGAGAAAGAAAGACAAATAGGAAAAAAATCCATGATGTTCGAATGGAATATTTAGGTGTCTGATTTATTCAGATAAGTGATTTTATTTCAAAAAGATTTAGAATCCAAGAAATTAGTTTATTTTTCAATAAGTTTTAAATTGAGTTTATGTGATTTTAGGGTAGATCCAGAATGATGAGGAATTAGATGAGAACCCGTATTAGATCTAGATTTGAGCAAAGAAGTTCGGTGAATGGATTATTTATTTCAATTGAATTAATTTATTACAATTATTTATTTCAAATTTTATCATTTATGGATTATTAGAAATGAATTATTTGTTAGTTCATTAATTTCCTGGATAGTCTATTTTAATTAAATTGATTTATTATAATTATTTAAATTTTAGATTTTATTGATTTAATTATTATCATAACGAAATTATCTAATTACTCTATTGATTCATTGATTTTGAATTATGAATTATGATTTGATTATAGAATATTTATTTATATTATAAAAAAAGGGATTTATTGAGAATTATATTTATATTCAAAAGTAAAATTATGCAATTTGTATATGAAAATGATTTGAGATTTGAAAATGATTGAAATGGGACTTTTAGAACACCAAGATAATATTGAGATATGAATGATCTCCTTCTATTATTTTGTTGTAAATAATCTATCTTGTTGATTCTATTTTTGAAATATGAAGTTGCATTACTATTTACTATACCTATATTATTATTTAAAAAAAATTAATTTTTAATGCTGTACTTTATAATAGAATAAATGTTTTTAATAATACAAGTTTATGTGTTACAGAGTTGATACCCGTTAATTAATTGTTTTTAATTGGTAACTTGAAATTAAGATAAGCTGAAAAAAAAGTTTATAGAATATACTAAAAGAATGGGTTTTTGAGGCATTCAATCAATTAAATGCGTTTCTTTTTTCCTTTAATCTGCTTTTTCTATGCTTTTTATCTATTAAACTAAAAGTGTAATTATACCTTTTATAAGTTTTTTTTTTTTTTTAATACATTGATTTTACTTTTCGTAACTTTTTAGCTACAAGAGTATCATGTGTCTTTTTATAAATTTTACGTGGATAAAAATAACTAATTAATGAAAATAAGAAATTAAATTAAATGCTTTTAGATTGTAAAAATACATTTGATCTATTATAAAAATAAAGTAGAATATGAAATATTATAGAGAAAACTGAAACAAGACCTAGATGGAAGAGAATTGAGAGAGAATTTCGTTTATTTAGCTTCGGCCAATAGCGTTCTTTTAAACAAGGGAACACATCTCATATATTTAAAGATTCAGATAAATATTGTTAGGTATACATCAACAAAGAAACAACAATTAATGATATTTGAGAAAAATTCAAAACTAACCAAATTAAAAAAAAAAATTCGTTTTTAGCTCATTTTAATGAAAAATTTGTTTTTAATCTTTCAAACAAATTAATTGCATTCAATATCTCCTATTGACTAAAATACCCTTAAGTAAAACACCTTAAATTGAAGGTACCGTGATGGGAGAGCCTCTTGTCATGGACACTCTCTCATCACGGACTATCACAATCACTGGTGACGGGAGGTCCTCCCGTCACGGTCACCCGTGACAAGAGAATTTCCCCTCACGGGTGTATGTAACAAGAGAGCCTTCTCTCATGGTGTGTATTTAGTCATAGGGGCATTTTGGAAATCATGGGATATTGGGTGTAATTTATTTATTTGAAAGGTTAAAAATAAATTTTCTTTTGAAAGGAGTTAAAAATGAATTTTGCTTTTAAAATGAGGTTAGTTTTTGAAGTTTCCACATGATATTAAGTTGTTAATTATTATTCCTCGATTGTGTTAACTCCAATATCATATTCAAACTGTTGACTACAAATTAAGATAAACATTATCAAACATTCGTTAAATATTGACTATCATATTGAGGTGACATCAATGAAGGAACTATATATATAATATAGAACATATTTGGGTATTGATACACCGACACTTAATAAATTCTAAAATTGTTGATTGTATTTATTTATTCAATTACAACTAATAAATACGTAATCAGATATAATAAATATAATCAGTAATTTTTTAAAACAATCTATTATCAAGTGTATCGATTCCCAAGTGTATCAAGTGTAACACGACATTGATTCTTGAAAATATCAAACAAAAGGTTGAAAGCATTGACTTGGAAGGAACACCTGGTAAGATGCAATCTGCCTTTGAAAGGAGATCATCAGTTGATGTTGGAGTTGATTCAATCCGTCGATTAGAAAGTCAGTCATTAAAGGCAAGCAAGAAGGAGGATGACTCATTGACAGAAAGTGGAGAGACTACCTTTGCTGATTTTGCTTCTCTACTTGATTTGGCTCTTCAAGGTGCTTTTGGTGAAATTATGAATATAATAATAATAGAGCAATATTCAAATATTTTCTTTAATTCGGAACACGATTTGACTTTCTCACGCTAACATAATTTATCAACGAATCAAGCTTGTAAACTTGTTTGAGTATTTTACTAGTTGAACTATGTCCTGGGAGTATGTGAGTTAATTGGTGCAAATATCATCACTGGTGTTGATCTGGGCCTAGAAAATATCAAACTTATTTCATTTGTGCTATTCTAGTCTTCATTATGTTTTTATTTTTACAAATTTTTTCTGGTTTATTTTTATTTCTTGTTCTTGCACAAGCTCATAATTGTTTCTCTTAGCAAACACCTTAGTTTGTTTTATGCTTTTATTTTGTGGGGAGGGATTATACCAAGGATGATAGACTTAAGATATGCAAATCCCACTACCTAATGATCTTATTTATTTGAAATCAATAAGTTATCATCTTAGCGTTTCTCTTTTATTTAATGGTGGCTAGTTGACATGGGGCAGAGGGCAATTGAATAGGGAGAAACTTTTTCCAGTCTGGGCATGTAATGAAGTCTCATCGTGCCCAGTGCTTAAGAATTTTTCACAGTCCACACCGTTCAGTTTTTGTAATTTGTGTTCCACAGAATTAATATCTATTCGTGATTTGATTTTAAGATTTGAAAGATCATGTCGGGATGTTTTGGAGTCAATTAGTCAATTAGGTATGTAATATGATATTCTTTCAAGTGGGCAAAGCTCAATCAGAATACTTGGTACAACATTGTAGTGAACTGGGCAAAACTGACGAAATTTATTTTGGGCTGCTTGGTAATGTTTAGACATAAAGGAAATTTAAGTTGCTATCTACTTGATTAGAGTATAATCTGTTGAAAGTGTAAACCTTCCATGTGTCAAACACCCACTAGGTTTTAATTGTGTAGTTCAGAAAAGAAACGAAACGTGAGGGATAAAGGAATTGGACTTAGCCTCTTATGCGTTTTCATGGATTTGGTGCAAATGGAGTTTGACTGCAAAAAAGACAAAATAAATTTTTATGTGGATATAAGCATCAATTAAGATGCTATAAAAGTTTCATTTAAAGAAAGACAAAAAAAAATCAACATGTTATAAGGTAAATAAATTGATGCTTTATGTATTTGTTTTTCCAATACAATACAAGGCATTGCTAGATTTGTTAAGCTAATAATCAATTGTGTATTTGATATATGATTAAGATAATACACTAGTAAAAATTTTATAAAAATAAGAAATAAATATATAATATTTTATGTATATTGAAATATTTTGTTGCTAGCTCCCTAAATCGGCCATTGTGTTGGGGAGGATCTTTAGAGATAATTACTTTTCTATCACACCTAATGTGGATAATCCATTGCCGCATATTATTCTATATTGATTGTGTTGATACTAGTGAAGAGACTACTACTTATATATTCAAAGGAGACCATTTATTGCGGAAGTCATCTTCCTAGGCTTCTAGCATTGGAAACTACTAACTTTCAAAAAGTTTTGATAAGAGTTTCACACTAACTTATCACTAGAAGAATAGAAATGACACGTTATTATAATTTGTAAAAGCGATTGATTTTCTCTTTCCCAATTTTTGCAACGTATATGCTAGCTTCAAATAATATAGAATCAGTAGACATGTCACACAATTAAGAGCTGAATTATTTCTTCTCTTTTTGTTTTGGGCAACTATTTGTTTAGAACTCTACTAATTCACTATTATGTTGAGGCAGTTTTTGGGTTGACGGGGAATTCAAAGTCTTCTCCAAGAACTGGAAAAAGATTGGCTTCAAAGAAATTCTGTAAGGGCAATTTAGACAAGTATGGAATTGACTTATGGATATAACTAGAAGACTTGGAAAACCGTGTTATGTCAATTTCCAAAAAGTCAAGTATTAATTTGTATGGTGTTTAGGCCTCATTATTTTATTTATTTATGTTTTTTTACTAACTCATTATTGATTGCATACAAATCTCTCCAAGTGATCCATCTATATATCTCTAAGAACTTGGCTATTGAAACAAAAGTCTTCTGTGCCTGTGTTGCAACTTGCAAGAGGTCCATCCACATCGCGAAGTCATGCTTCACAGTTGAACTACATTTTAGGCCTCTATGGATTTTTCCTCTCAAGTAGCTTTGGAATTTTGGGTTACTTTCAAAGCCTAATCTTATTTGTATTTTTATCGATGTGGGACTCTACAATCGCACTTTAATATGAAAGTTAACTATTTTATCAATCTTTTTTCTATGAAGAATCTGAAACGAATTGTTTTATTGATTCTTAAAATTTAACAGTCAATACACAATACTAGATTTTTGTGGTTATTAAAGTTAGGTTGCTCCAGCCTCATTTTATATACTTTTTTTTTTTTAATTATTGTTCATTTTATGTACTTTTTTTAATTAATTACATAGAAATAACTAAAAAGACTCGTGAATTATGAGGATATACAATATTTTAATCTAAAGTGAAAAGTTTCAATATATGATAAAATATAACATAAAAGATTGAAGGTAAACTAATAGAGATTTTTTTTTTTTAAGTTAAAAAACATAAATTTTTAAAATAACACTACAAAACCAAGCTATTTATTTATTTTATTTTATTTTTTACTTTATAAGCCATTTAAAATAACAAAAAAAAATCCTAAATAAACCTACATGTAATATAGCTATCATAACAACTGTTTTGACAAAAAAGAAAAAACATCCAATTTTATAACCCATCATTAACGTATACAAACTGCTCTTTTTGTTTTTGGTTTTATATGCTCCCCATCTTTTCCTTCATCGTTCTCTTTATTCAATTTTTTCTATAATCTTTATATGCAATGAAATTTCTCTTACCTCATGAGTTATTTGGTTAACCTATTCAATAAATTAGTGAAGAATATATTGCTTCAAACTTTGCTTTCGATTTTCCATTATATTGTTGCCTACAACAATCCCAATATTCGGTGGACAAGCATTTAAAAATGTTCGTCAAAACAATATTAAAGTTCAATTGCGTAGATATGTGTATATGCACAATCACTATTTGCTTACATAGTTTTTGAGAGTCTTAATTTGAGTGTACTCTTCCTCTTACATGTTGATCTTGTAAAAGGCAAAGTGTTTGATGAGGGTGTAAAAGTGTTTGACAAACTGCCAAACTCTTTATTAATCACTGTCATGATCCCTGTACTGATTATGATCAGTTACCTTAACCAATTTAATACTTGATCTCCCAACTTCTAATTGAGATTTGTAGCTACTGATACGGCAACAAGCTATTCCTTAACAGATCTTGAATATGTCAAAATTTTGTTGAATTAGTTTGGTTTAGTTTGGTAGTTTTCCAAACAATATCTAAATAATACACAATGGAATTGAGAATATTTATGATAATTAATCACACGCTGAACTGAATGGATTATGAATTTGAAAATTAAGGTTTGCAATATGAATGAATGTAGATAGTAATTCTAATTATGTGCATCGTCATTTTGGTAACAATATTTTAAGCCATATATTATGGGTGTAGTGAAAAGTGTGGTTTTTTTTTGGGATAAAAATAAAGTCACACTACATAGTAATATAAATAAATAAAATGTATCACTTGAACCCAAGAGACAAGTTAAGCAAATAATCAAGGGCAGTCAATCATTTTATTTGATCCAACATTAACGTTATGCCAAAATCACACTGACAAGAAATTATGTGGTGAAAAACTACTCAACAAGATTTTCAGGCATTTACATTTTTGTACAAGACAAAGACTTGGCTTAGTTTTATCATATTCAGAGGTTTATTAAGCTTTGATTGATTGTTTTCTTGATAAAATTATTGGAAGAATTTTCCTAAGAAAATAGTATGCGTCAGGTTTTGTTGAGTAATATCATTTTTTATGGAAATTTAAGATGTGGACAAATACTAACTAAACTCTTGATTTTTGAAAAAAAAAAAATTTGTGGTCAATGATATTTGTATTAAAAAGTAAGCTTTTGCAAGAGACTAGCTTAAATTTCCAAAAATTAATAGGTGTTTCGTATGTGATAGCTTAAACATGTGAGAATGGGTAACATTTGACATGATTTTGTTACATGACTTGAGTAAGACACGAAAGTAATTGAATTAGTTGAATGTTAATTGCATTCACGTCAAGTCATGACCATGTTCATTTATCTGTCCTATATAAGTTGAATTCTTCAAACGGATTAAACTTTAAAAAATTTAATATGTCACGATTTTGTTACAAGGAAGTCATATATAATTAGTGGTTGTAATCAGTTTTGTTGATTGAATGAGAAGAAGTTACATTTTGCAGCTCCATTGACAGACCAAGTTTTACTTTGTTCTTGGTTGATGTTTCTCTTGATCATTTTTACAAACAATTTTGCATTTTAATTAAACATATATGTCTTGCTATATAGAAAATAAAACTACGTTATAATTTTAAAATTACAAGAATTATAACATACATAAATAATAATTATTTTCTCAATCTATACTAAATTTAATCACGTCAATATAAATCTCCTTAATTGAATTTTATTTCATTGTGATAGTCTTCTCTCTCTTTATATATATATATATATATATGGTTCTTAAAATTAGAACTCTCTGACTTTAAAAAGTAAGGATCAACCAATCAAATTCACTCATTTATTTGAATTAAATAGGAGAAAAAATTTGTTTTAAGAGAGAGAATACAATGAGTAAATTTGATTTGTTGGCCCTTATTTTTAAAGTTAAGATATCATGATTATAGAAACACTATATATGTGTGTGTATGTATGTGTGTGTGTGTGTGTGTGTATATATATATAAAACTTCTTTCGAGATGCGCATAAAAGGCATGTTATGGATAGCTCTTATTAACCGAGTACTATAGAATATTTGTATTAAAGCCTGTTTGCAGAATTGCATGCAAACAATCTATCTCGGTCTTTCTAAATAATTTATCACTAAGACCTTAATTAAGAATAAGAGTTGTTGTTGTCTTTTATCATTGCTATTGCTCCATCTACAAGTCTAGCTTCATAGAATTACAATTCAACTTGTCATTTTTTCTATCATAAATCTATACGTCTGAACATTTAATAGAGACTTTGATTTTTCATTTTCAAACATAGAAGTTTGAGGTAAGTTGCCCCCATTTAAACCTCTGAGTCCAAAAGTTTATACTTTAACTGACTGATTGACTATTCGAGTAGTCTACACCCATATGTTGGAGTAGTATATACTCCATGATTTGATTAATTAGAAAGCTACTTTCATTTTCTTTCTCATTTGTTTGATCTAGTTAGCAAAGCTAACTTGTGTTATTGAATCTATCTGATGAATTATGATGCTATGAAAGAAAGTATTTTATTGATACAAAGAAGGGTAAAAATGTAATATTAAAAATTTTGTGGTTATTATGGTTAGGCTATTGAAGCTCAATTACTTTGTTTATGTAAGGCTTGAATCTAAATAGATTTAGTAGAATTTTAAAATCATAAAATGAGGCTCAAATGAATAAATCAAAAGGGGACCAATTATAGAACCCAAAATTTAAATGGCCTGAATTTTTAGGAGAGCCCAAATGAAAAGAAAAAAAAAAATGAACAAAGAGCTTATGGGCCGAACCAAGTAAGCCCAATTAAAGTGGGTGGTCAAGTGAGCAATGTGAATGGCTCTCAAAATGCAAAAGAAATGTCTGAAACTGCAAGAGACAAATCGGCCCTGAGCTTTGAAAAGAAAAAGAAATGTTTACATTGAAATTGAAACTTGGTCAGTGGCTGACCAAAGAAAGAGAATTGTGGCAAGTTTTTTATAATAAAATGAGAAAATTTGTGGAGTGGATTAGTGGCAGAAACCGTATAATTTTTATAAGTTTATTATAATTATTTAAATTTCAGATTTTATTGATTTAACTGTTATAAGAAGAAATTATTTAATTAGTCTATTGATTCATTAATTTTGAGTTATAAATTTATATTATTAAAAAAAAAAGGATTTATTGAGAATTATGTTTACATTCAAAAATAGAATTATACAATTTGCATATGAAAATAATTTAAGATTTAGAAACGACTGAAATGAGACTTTTAAAACATCAGGACTGTGCCATTCCCTTTAAAGGTTAGTAGGTTTCATGTGTGTAAGTCCTAGAGAGTTGTCCAGCACATGTATGATAGATATCTAAGGAGTCATAGAGTTGCCCAACACGTATACGGCCAGATGTATCACTCGTTCTGCGTGTGTCGAGTATCTCCACCATATACAACCAGATTCTTCTGAGTACTAGTTAGTGTAGATTTTTAGTTTACAGATGTTTACAGTTTTATTACAAGACTGAGGACCACATGTGTATAAGAGCCATAAGTCCGTGGATAGTAGTCCAATGAAGCCTTGAAGTATGGTGGTTAACCTAGAGAAGCGTATGCAGTATTCGAAAGAGATTCAGAAAGTTTTACAGATTTTTAGATTTTGTATTATTAAAGTTATAAATATGATTTATATAGAAGTTTACAGTTGTACTACGATAGTAGATTTAAATTCAGTATGATGCGTATGAATTGTTGAGAATGATTATTATTACTATACATATGTTATGTTTTCTTTAGAAATATTTGTAGAAAAGCTATATTCATTCACTGGACGTTAGCACTCACTCTTTTATAAAACCCATTTTTTATTTAGATATCTATTAGTAGATTCGTGCAGATTATTGCATATCGTGAGAAGAGCCATATGGTGATGACAAAATGAATTAACATTATTTTTAAGTAGAAACATTTTTGCATTAGGGTATGTTATTTTTAATTAACTAGATTTCGCAAATGTGCTTCAAAAATAGTTTTGGAAATGAAATATCTTTTTCATAAATTTTATGAATATTTTATGTATTCAGTAAATGGGTCCAACATGAAAGATTTTTGTTTTGTTCAAATTATATTTACACAGTGATCATGCGATTTACGATGATTTTCTAAAGGATTTTTAGAAACTCCAAATTCTAATTAGAAAGATCCTAGTTTTCACGGGATTCTCCCGAACTCAAGAGAGGAGTCGGGATGGGTCATGTCAATAATTCCTAAAGACATCATCCAAAAATAATAACAACTCCTAGAAACAAATTTATAATATTTAAAAATTTGGATATCAGATATTTTTTTTCACTCAATTTAATATTATTTATAACTTTTACACTTCACATACATAATTTCTAGCCATGTTTGAGTTTTTGCATCTCTAATAGTTATATCTTAGCTATACATAATGGTAGAGCTAGGTGCTTTTCAAACTTGAAATTTATGGTGTCAATAATAAAATATATGTAAATCGAGTATTCTTTATGAATTCCTCTTGGTAACCATTGTATTGTTTTATTGCGCAGATGGTGGTACACTTATTGAATTTCTCTACCTTCAACATAACTTACAGATAATGTATTTCATCTAATAACTTGACAAGAGAGTTTCCAAATTGGTTGTTAGAGAATAATTCAAGATTATTTTATCTTAATCTAGCCAATAATTCTCTTGGAGGACATTTCCAGTTGTCCAATTCATCCTCACATGAATTTAACTTCATTAGATATTTCTACAAATCTCTTTCATGGGCATATTCCAAAAGAATTAGGAGGATATCTACCAAGCCTGAGACATTTATACATTTCCTAAAATCTTTGATGGTAGCATTCCTTCATCAATTGGAGACATGAATTCATTGGAAGATTTCGACTTATCGTACAATCGACTGTCTGGTAAGATACTAAAGCACTTGGTTGAAGGTTATACCTCTTTACACATGCTTTTGTTATCAAAAAATAGCTTTCAAGGTCAGATATTCTCTTCCAATTTCAACTTGACAAACTTGTGGAGATTACAATTGGATGGTAATAACATCACTAGAAAGATCCCGATGGCTTGTCTAATGCTTTGATTTAACAGGATTATATCTCAGTGATAATAATATGGCTTCCAAGTTGGTTAGGGAATATGTCAAGTTTGGAAGATATTATAATGCCAATAATCATCTTGAAGGTCCAATTCCATCTGAGTTTTGTCAACTTGAACATCTTGCAATTTTGAATCTTGCAAATAATAATCTCTTTGGTAGTGTGCCATATTGTTTCAATTCTTCAATTATCAAATAGATTTATTTGTCTAAAAATAGTTTTTAGGGGCACTAAGTGATTTCTTGGTTAATAACTCTTTTCTAGTGACACTAAACCCTAGTTATAACCAATTACATGGTAGCATTCCAACTTGGATCAATTTGAATTTTAAGTTGAAGTACTTTATCTTGAGAAATAACTATCTTTCGAGTAAACTACCAACACAATTGTACCAATTAAAGCAATTACGCTTGTTAGATCTTTCTCATAATAATCTTTTAGGCTATATTCCTCCTTGCGTAGAACTAACGACACTCCATGATAATCATAATAGTGATGTAGATGTAGATTCTACACTTATTGGTGCTTAAGATGGAGATACACTTATTCAAATAAAGAATGAAGAAATTGTGGAATTCACAACAAAGACTTCATCTTACTCTTATGAAGGAAAAGTTCTCACCTACATGTCAAGTATTAACCTTTTTGCTACAAACTAATAGTTTTGATTCTCAACAGGTTGGAAACCTGACCAGGAATTCACACACTAAATTTGGCCGATAACCACTTGACTGGACCAATTCCATTGACATTTTTGAAGCTTAAACAAATCGAGAGCTTGGATCTTTCCTATAACAATTTAAATGGAAAAATTCCTTCTCAACTTGTTGACTTGGATTTCTTGATTTCTTCTAGTGTGGCACATAATAATTTATTCGGTAAAACCCCAGAGAAAATTGCACAATTTGGTATCTTTGAAGAAAATTGCTACATTGGAAATCCTCCTTTCATTGTGGGCTGCCATTAAACAAAAGTTGTGATATATCTGGACCACCACCACCAATGCCAAGAGCCCCAACTGACAATGAACAAGATAATGATTTCATTGACATGAATACATTTTATATGAGTTTAATGGGGTCTTATATAATTATACTAATAGGAATTGATGCAGGTTTATACATAAACCCTTACTAGAAACGAAGTTGGTTCTATCTTATTTAGATATGGATGATCTCCTTCTATTACTTTGTTGTAGACAATCTATCTTTGTGATTCTATTTTTGAAATAAGACGTTGCATTATTATTTACTGTACCTATGTATATTTTTAAAAAACAATTTTTACTGTTGTACTTTATAATAGAATAAATGTTTTTAATAATATAAGTTTATGTGTTATAGAGTTGATACCTATTTTCTATCAGATTAATTGTTTTTAATTGGTGACTTGAAATTTAAGATAATCTGAAAAAAGGTTTATAGAATATAATAAAAGAATGGGCCTTTGAGGTATTCAATCAATTAAATGTGTTTCTTTTTTCCTTTAATCTGCTTTTTTCTATGCTTTTATCTATTAAACTAAAAGTATAATTAAATCTTTTATAAGGGTGTTTTTTTTTTTATTGGTTGATTTTACTTTTCATAACTTTTCAGCTACAAAAGTAC
Source organism: Nephelium lappaceum (assembly GCA_021234005.1). Classification (NCBI taxonomy): domain Eukaryota; kingdom Viridiplantae; phylum Streptophyta; class Magnoliopsida; order Sapindales; family Sapindaceae; genus Nephelium; species Nephelium lappaceum. The sequence goes on from CM037996.1 coordinate 1,641,506, forward strand.
ATTTTTTTTTTTTAATATTTTTACATAGATAAAAATAACTAATTAATGAAAATAAGAAATTGAATTAAATGCTTTAGACTGTAAAGATGCATTTGATCTATTGTAAAAATAAATTAGAATATGAAATATTATAGAGAAAACCGAAACAAAATCTAGATAGAAGAGAATTGAGAGAGAAGTTTGTTTATATAGCTTTGGCCAATAACGTTCTTTTAAACAAGGGAACTACATCTCATATATTTAAAGATTCAGATAAATATTGTTAGGTTTACATCAACAAAGGAACAACAATTAATGATATTAGAGAAAAATTCAAAACTACCCAAATTCAAAAGAAAATTTCGTTTTTAGCTCATTTCAAGGAAAAATTTATTTTTAACTCATCAAACAAATTAATTACATCTAATACCCCTATTTACCAAATACCCTTAGTAAAAAACTTCAAATTGAAGGTACAGTGAAGGGAGAGCCTTCTATCACGGACGCTCTCCCGTCACGTTGTCCATTACAGGGAGGCCCTCCCGTCACAATCACTCGTGACAAGAGAGCATTCCATCACTGTAACCCGTGACAAGAGTGCCTCCCTCACAGGCGTTTGTACAAGAGAGCCTCCTCTCACCAACTTTAATGGAAATAGGAATCTTAATGAGGAAATGAAATCTAAGCTAATAAATAAAAATCTAATTCTTGGTTAACAAGTAATAATCTTACCTAATAAATAAAATCTTATTCTTGATTAACAAGTAATAATCTTAATTAATAAATAAAGATCCTAGGAATGAAATCCTAAACTTTCCTAATTTGTCCTACATCAAATATCATGTAGGCTATTTACATCAATTTACTCTAAGGATGCTAGAGACTAGGGTTAATTTATAAAAAGAATAGTTAACCCACAGGCACAGCAACCAGCAGTTGGATATTCACGATTCTCGATTATTGGTCAGATCAAATGTCAGTGTTCCTGAGCAGCTGCAAAGGGCAAAGCATAATTGTGTGTCGATCAGTAATTTTAACCTGATAAATCTTTACCAGAAAGGAGATAATAATAAGCAATTCAGAAATGATTAAGCAAAAAACCCACCTTCTTTCACAGGTCTTTGTAAACCCCAACCAGGCTTCAGCCTTGTGATAAAAATTATCCTTCAGTGATATCACTATAATCTGAAAACCACTGCCACTGCCTTCATCAACATCCTGATTACTTCTTGCTCCTCCATCATGATTTTGAACGGATGAATCCTGCTACCTTGGCGGACATTTAAACTTATCCAATGCCGCATCAACCTCATCCAATATGAAAAATGGAGAAGGTTTGTAGCTAAAAGAACTCGTGCAAAGAAGGGGGAAATCAGATCACAAACAAAGGATCAAAAAAGACAACTCAACACAGCTCCCTTCAATAAACTTGTTGGCTTTTCTATGTATGTACATTCATTCAAATTAGCTTCCAAAAAGGGTCATGGAACATAAAACCACTTACAAGCCTCACAAAAAAAAAAGTGCATAAAGTGAAAAATAAACATAGCAACTAATGAAGAGAGAAGTTCATGACCCTAACAGTACATGATTCGTGACCCACAGAGTTAGCAACTACTTAACCCCATGTACTTGTTAGCAATTTACTTGGTTCTAGTCCAGATTAAAAAACTGGTTAATATTTGACAATTAGTCCAGCCTCAAAAACAGAATGATAAAAGTATATTTAAACCAAGTGCTGATGGACAATCCCTTGATGCATTAATGATAAGAACAATTTAATTTGACATTGATCAAATGCGTAGACCACCTCAAT
>CM037996.1:1643400-1803545 GCA_021234005.1 Nephelium lappaceum
GTTCTTCCAACTTTCTATCTCCTCATTAGCATTCTTATTCACATTTTGGAGTACAACTTTCTTCTTGCCAAGCTGCTTCAATTCATTTTGTAAGGTTTGGAGAGAAGATTCTAGCTTTTTTATTCGTGATTCCATATCTCGCTGTTGCTCATACTCCAACCTGACAATCAGACATGAGCAAAATACATAATACATATCTATCAAACACCAAAGTAGTCGAGTAAACCATGCATCACAAGCGGATCAGATAATGAGAGGGATATTGGAAGATGAAACCCATTATTACAAATATTAATATCCAACAAACTTAGAACTTTTTTAAAGATATTAGTAAAATTCAACACGATTGAATCTAAAAGAAAAAGCTTCAAGCTGTTGTCAATAAGGCCATTAATGTCGTCATGGTTACCAATAATTCAGTCAATGTTTTAGAAGACGAAAAGCGAGCATTGAAGCGACCGTCCTTGATTCAAAAAGGAAAAAAGAAATTAAAAAAAAAAAAAACCCTAATTTACAAAATCATCCATAACATGGAAAAAGATAGTGAAAACTAAAACCAATGTTAGAAATATTAGTATCAAACAAAATAGAACAAATCCAACAAAATTACTAGAACATACGAAATTCTAAGTTAGGCTAACATGACGAAAAAATTTAAAATAATTAAAAAAAGTACAATTATATGAAATATGAGGGGCTCTTTTAATGAAGATGATAATATAATATTTAATAAATATTAATAAAATTAAAAAACATATAAAGAAGTCAAACCCCTTCTCCCTCATTCTCTTATCAATCTAGCGCTCCTCCCCTGTCCTCTCTCTCAACCGGCTCTCTCCCTCTCATCTCTCTCTCTCTTTAACTAGTGCTAATTAGGTCCCTGATGTCTTCATCTTTGAAAAAATTTGAATCTTGAAACAAGCGATGAACAAAAGCAAGCCTCTCACATCAATCTCGCAAATTGGCCTCATGTTTGATCGAATCTTCAATCACAATCTTCACCTCGCTCACTCCAATCAGTCTTAGAAAGAACTTCGGCACCGATTTCAACACCAATTTGGCTGTCTCCGATAGCCGATTTCAGTGCTGAAGTTGCTTCTTAACAGAGGCTTTCCCCCCTCCCCTCTCTCTCAACTGGCTCTCTCCTCCCTCTCCTTTTTCTCTACCGCCTCACTGTCGTTTGAGCTCGCCTTGCCTCAAGGCTATCCTTAGGCGGTCACCTCACCCGATTGGGGCATGGTTTTGCAAATCCATTGCCCAAGGCGGGTCGCCTTGAGGTGCCAGCCTCACCTTTTAAAACAATGAATTCAGTCAAACATAAGCATCTCCTGCACCTCTAAATTATCAAGAAAAGTGCCAGTACTCATCTGTGTGGTTTAAACATTAATAAAGGAATTCAGCTTTTCAAACTTAGCCGTAGGAAGGTCATATAGCTTGGCTGCATGGGCATCCCACCTCTTGGTTTATGTGTGTTTGAATGTGTATGCCTTACAAGTCTTACTACTTACTGATCTGGTAAAACAATGCACTAACTAAAAACACCACTAATGCTAGCAAGTGATGCATGTATTTGATGCAGGATCGCAGATGGCTGTAATAGGATCAGACAAGCAGCAGTAATTGGGTACCCAAGAAAAATTACAGCTTCAAATGAAACTGTATAGCATCCAACTGGAGTCACGGTACTGCAAGGACTGGGACAGGCATTTAAATCACAACTGTTTGAAGTACTCATAAAAGCATTCAGAACAAGAGCCAACCGTAACAAGCTAGATCACAGCCATAAAAATTGCCAATTGACAGGCCATTCAAATTTGAAAAATTCAACTTCAACTCATCAAAACAAGCAAAAACCAAGAAATTGTAAAAGGAGACTGACAATCATATATTTGCTTTATGAGATACTCAGTAGATAATGCAAGGAACATCTACATAGGCGTAGACATAAAAGACACCGATATCAGTCTATTGATTTAACCATTGGGATAGATTAAAAATATGATTGAGGTGATGGTGAAAAAGAAACACATATTATCCAAAATAAAAAAGAAAATGAAAAAATACATACTGATACTTCAACTTCGCTAGCTGGTTACTCAAGTTAAGCCTCTCTTCAGCCACATTTTGGGCATCCTTGAGCTGGTTTTCTTCATACTCACGAATGTTTGCCACTCCAACTGACTGACTGAAATCCTCGTAAAGTCGATCAACAATCTCATTGATCCTCTTTTCCATTTTGCTGATTTCTGTGTTCCTCCAATCAATGGTATCCTTGAACTGCAACCGTTACAGAAGAGCATTAAATTCTATATTGTAAGGATCTTTACTACCTAAACTGGACAAAAAGGCATAATTGCAAATAAATATCACCTTTCGAAGGTCAGGATTTATACGACAGATTTCTGCCTTGATATTACGCTTCTCCTGCCTCAGGTTTTTAATTTTGTCCTCAATACTTTGCTGCAATATTGATGTTCTAGGTTATCCAATAAGTAATAGATGCATGTCAACAAACGCTTCACAATCATATGTACATGAATAGACTCAACGTTGGAACCTTTTTCCCTACTCCCCTCATCCCCAAAAATTGTAGCTTAGAATTAAACAAGTTAAGCCAGAGAAATCAAGAATTAAGTGTTCATATTGCTAATAGTTGGACAGCTGCAACTAAAAGTCTTAATCAAACGAGTATCCACAAAAATCCAGCAAGCATCCATAGTTTACCTGTTACAATTTGTCAACATGTGTAGTGCTCACGTACAATAATATTTTTTTGCATCATAAAAGGTCATATATCATTCATTTTACCTTCTCAGTCTTAGCATACTTGATCTTCTTTTCGAGTCCAGCAATTTTCCCAGATATTTCAGACTCTTTCAGCTTCATCTCACGAATGGACCCAAGATTTTCCAACTGTGATTCAAGCTGTTCTTTATTTCTTCTTTTATCTACAAAACATTACATACCAACATTAAATAAGAGAAAAAATATAGTAAATTCAATATGACAACCAACATTCCATTGCTTTATCATCCCAATGTTTTGATCTTGCTTCCATTCCACCAGCGGTACCACCAGTCATTGTGCCAGACTTTGTTAGCAGAATCCCATCAACAGTTACAACTGATACAGATACATGCAGCTGCCATTTAGATGGAATAAAGTGATACTGCCTATTATGAAAAAGACAGTAATAGATTACCTCTAAATCTCTCCCCGCTCCAGCTAAGAACTTTGGCTTCATCTAGGTTGTCACAAACTAGAGTATTTCCAACAGCAAAAAGAATTGCTTTCTCCAAGGAAGTATCAAATGTGCAATTGTTAAGTCCACCAACTTTGACATTTGTTTCAATTAATTTGCCAGCTATTACTAGAAAAAGAAATATTTGTCTGTACCACTTTTTTTAAAAAAGAAAAAAAGAAAAAAAAGGTTCAATTAGAGAAACCCAGAGCAGATATAACCAACATGCAATAAAGGAACAAAGCAAAGGTTTATTTATCAAAAGTTATGTTTGTGTGATAGCTACCCCACGTACAGAATGAACAAGCAGAACCCACTCACCACTTAAATTTCAGACTACAGTTAACCAAATAGTAGTAAACACCATCTAATCAAAAACTGAAACATGCAGAAAAGGGAATAATATGAAACTAGGAAAAAGAAACAGAAAGAGATATTAAGACAAACATACAGATTAATAACATGAGAGAAACAAGATGTCTTATGTTAGGGATCCCTGCTTAAGAATAATTTTTCTGTGGTTTGGGATTCCAAATATAAGTTATATGCACAAAGTCTTGACGGTTGTGAGATCATGTTTTGAATGTATTAATCTTTTAGCTAGTACAAACCATATGGTGCAAACACAATCAACTCCATGATGAAATTTGATGAAGATTACAGATTTTTTACAAGAATCTCTGAATGGATGATAAGAAAAATAATAATTTGAAAATTTTTCAAGCATGGGAACTATTTTTTCCAATTTTTCAAAAACAAATATAAATGGGAAAGGGGAGTGGGGACAAATAGCTACAGTGCCCAAAAAACTCTTACACTTTTTTCACAAGGATATTTCTTTTTTAATAATCATCCATACAATAGTCTAATCAGATTTCATTAAATTTCATCATGGGATGGATGATATTTGCACCATAATACACAAGCAGACACATACAAGTTAAATATATAATGTGTCTGCAAGTTAATCAAATTATTTTTTACGAAATTATAAAAACTTATGGTCTTTTTCAAATTGAGGCTAAGACATTCATTTCTTAATGTAACACAATGACGTTGATTTCAAAATATAAACTATACGTGTCTATAAATGGAAAAAATTCACTTGGAATAAGGTGCAAAATGACAAAAGATGATAATGGATTGCACAAGTTTCACATACCATTTCGATAATAATATGAAATCATGTAAAAAAGAAAAATGTTACCAAACAATGTAAAACAGGGGAAAAAAATATTGCACATCTACAGTATTTCAAAAGTACAAAAATGATAATTGAGATGGAAAAAAAAAAAAAAAAAAAGGAGAAAATGTCATGTGAATTGAGATAGTAGATGTGAAGCACGTCATCTCATAAAGAAACAAACATGAGACATGCAAGCTTAGGGAAAGGATATTGTATGACATCAAAGATTAGCTTCGCTGTACCACCTAAAGTACGTAACCTTTCAACGACAGGCTTAACACGCACTGACTGGAGGGGGATAAATGTTTGTGGAGGAAACCTTTGCTCTTTCAAATACTGTACAGAAGCCACATCAATTGAATTACATTACATAAAACATAATATTAATCATTTGAATCACTGTATTCAAAAAGTGAAATTGACAATGGAATGTAGACAGTGAAACAGACATGCCAAGACATAATATATTCTGTCCTACGGTAGCTTATTGTGTATTCTGTACTACAGCTTGAAGTGATTACACCTTCCAAATTTTGTTAGATTAAATAGATGCATGACCATCCTTCCCAAAATATAAGACATAAGTGTATTAGCTCATATTAACCATGCCTTCCATTATCAAAAGAGATTAGAAAATATGTAGCTTCCCTCCCTCTCTATAAAATAGATTATTAGAAAGTATTACCTTGATGCATTCTTTTCCTGTATACTCATCCTCAACCACTACAGCATCCATAAATTTACCCATGGCAACAGTAACAGCAAGGTTGTACTTCTTCTGAGTTGGCCTACAAAGATCAGTCATGCGACCATGAACTCCTTGAAATAGGTGTTTGAGAGTTTCCACAGCTTGAGACAACTTCAGATCCCTCTCATTTTCATGTCTATCAGCTCTCCATTCACGTAATTCATTTTTGATTTCACTAATTTTAGACTTCAGATTTTCATATTTATTACTGTATAGCAAAAGCAATGCAGGGCTTTCAAGATGCCTTACTATTTTACAAAACAGATACAGCATGTAAATGTAGAGAGCAGGTACCGTATATAAGCACAGATTGAACAAAGCTAATACATTGATGCTGGGAAAGAACAAACATCCATTTGGAAAACAAGTTACATAACCTGGAATCACGGATTGCATGCAGTTTATCCATGAGCTCTTCAAGTTCCTTCTTCTGTAAGTCAGAAGTTTTAGAGATATTTTCCTGTCTCAATCTCAATTGTTTCTCCTGAGCATCTAATTCATGCTCCCTATTACTCAATTGCAGAAGATTTTCTTCCAAGTTTCTTAGCACTTCAATGTCAGCATGTTGTTGCCTGTCTAGAACCTCTTTTTCATCTCTTAATTTTGCAGTTTTCATCCCAGCATCCTCTTTACTGCAAAATATAAATTACAACAATGAAAAAGGTGGAAGATAATAGTGAATTTGTGACTTGAGACAATGGGGCAGATATGAACGCCTTATTCAATTTAACTTCCAACCATGTAATATATAAACCAGTTATAAATGTGCATACAACAATTGAACTTTCAATGAGCACACCCACATAACAAATAGCTAACAACAAAATAAACAATTTAACTCCAGCTTATGTGCTTGTAGGCACGTACTAAACAAGAGATAAAGGTGGTAATGAGAGGTATGATTGCCATCCATCAGAGTTCACATTTTAGAATGGAAAGCAAAGGTATCATGTAAGAATGAGCTTGGAGAAATGAGAGAAAGCTCAAAATCCAACCAGTATCCGCAAAACCTTCAAGGTGATGTGTGGTCAACCGGGCTGCAATAGGATTGGACAAATCTCAATCCATATCGATATTTAGTAGAATGTCAGAACTGAAATCAGCCTTGTCGCTCGTTTAATCCTACAACTGTGGAACTAGATAGGCCCACGCTAGAGTGTGGAACTAATTAGTTCCAAATGTGAATTTTTTTTTTCTATTTTTCCATTTAATTTATTTTTTATTTAAAATATTAAGTATTTATATTTATAAAGGTATATATTAAATATATTTTGTTACAGTGTTTTAAAAAATATGTATCTTTAATATAAATTAAAAAATAAATATTTATTTATTTAATTAAAATTAATTATAAATACTTCTATTTAGTTTTCTAAAAAGAAAAAATAAAATTAATTTTAACTAAATTTATAATTTAAAATAATTTTATATTTTGAAACTAATTTAAAATGATATTATTTTATTCAAAACTTAATTTAATATTATTTTATTATAATATTGTAATAATATCATTTTAAATTTTTATACTACCATCTCACATTTATCAAAGATAAAATATGATTATTTTTTATTCAATCCCATGCTACATCAAATAAGAGAAAAATACTATTTTCAATCCAATCTCATCTGCATCAAACATGTCACAATACTAAAATCATTTCTATCTTATCCAATTTAATTCTATCTTTCAAAATAGTTAAATCCAATCTCGTATACTGAGCGAGCCCTCAAAGAGTAACTGAGTAACAATGAAGTATGCATTTGCTACACATGTTAAATATCCATCAACATTAATGTGTTTTTGAGAATAAGATGAAAAACGTCATAACCATAAATAGAATGTCACCCACGGATTAAAGCTATGCATCGGACAAAGAAAAAGTTGAAACACATCACTCCAATCCATCCCTAAAATACAACATCGAAGTACTCGATGGCACTTTTCAAATAATTCTGACATAGTAAGATGGAAGTTACTTCTTCAAACCAAAACCTGCTTCATTATAATTACTTTTCCTCTTTCAAAATGAAACCTCAGGCATTTTAGCCTTACAGAGTTCTCTCAATCAAACACCTTAAGCATCTTTCTTAAATAAAAAATAAAAAGATAATGAGATTTAAATAATAATTGTAAGAATAAAGGTGTTAGCTGAGGAGAACAAGCCAACCACCAAGTTTATCATAAACAATAGCAAGACACTCAAAACAATCAATCAACTGAATAGATCAGAAAACTAGATAACAAATTATGAAACTCTGCAATGCATTTGAAAGTGAAGCCAAAAATTGTCAAAAATTAAACTTCATTTGACAAAAGGTCCACTTCCATGGTTCCACTCGACAATAACCCTCAAAAGTCCTATTTCCCTCCCAATCAAATAACCCTAAAAGATGGACGCTGATACCTATAAAAACTAATGCCATTGGAAATACTTCTCTACAAAACAGTCTCCTACAGAAAGCTGAAACACTGCTTCAAGAGGGATCTCAATGAAGACTTATGGGACACAGAACTTCTCAGATGGATAAGATGAACTACACCTGACACTGACAACAGTAGTGGAACAGTAAATGTTCACCAGAGTCTAAATCACTATTAAAATCAACGCAGTACATGATCCACAAGCAGTTATTAATTGCTTACCCTAGAATATGTTAATCTGAAATTGGCTGACATCAGTGGCTAGAATGTTTTGTTATATATGTGATCTCTAAGTAGCACAAAAAAAATTGTTCATGAAAGTACAAAACATTGTTCTGAAAACTAAAATATTAAAAGTACAAATCCCCTATAAAATTGAAAGTAATTTGATAAACAACAATAGTTAATGGATAGATATGTCATCTCATATATTACCCTATTTGACCCTAAAATTAACTTATTAATCAATTATTATTTTATGGCATTTCCTATTAAGTAACCAAAAACTTAGTTACAGATCACCATAATCTGCTATTGAGTTAAATAAAATAACAGCAATGCAAAGTCAGTGGGCATGCTCAGCAGTTTTTCTCCCTTTTCTTTTTTTTTTTTTATCAAAAACTTAAAATAAATAAAATAAATAAATAATTAAAAAGAAGAAAGAATAATCAAAGTGAACCAACAGTTTTCTTAGAACATTTTTTTAAGAACCAGAATACAAAACAATTTTCTATTGGTTGCAGAGTTAATATGCATTAAGATTACAAGAATCATAAAACATTATTCAAATACCATAATTGAAGTTCTTATAACTCGTTTATGCAAGCAAGTTGCATCTCTCCTTGAAACTATCTTCAAAACAGTTAGTGAAAAAAGGTCTGTAATCAAGAAAATTGAAAAATATTCTTTAAATAGGAAATTTCTGTTTCTTTTTTCTTCAGAAACAGAAAACTAACTTCTAAGCAATGTTCTAAAAAGCACCACGCGCTAGTTGGGGGGTGGCCTGGTGCCTAGTGCCTGGGGAATTCCTCAATGGTCAAGGAAAGAAGCCACCGGAGATAGGAGTTGACAGTGGTTGGATTTTTAGGGTTTCATTTTGGGAAGATGATTCTCTGCTTTCTTTTCTTTTTCCTAAAACAAACACCCAAAACGAAGTCATTTTGAGTTTTTAAAAAACAACAATAAAACTCCCAAAATAGCATCGTTTTGGGAGTTTTTCTAAATCACTCAAAACGGTGTCAGTTTGGGTGTTAAAACCCTGAAAAAATAACTTGTCTATGTGTTGACTACATTGCAGAAACTGCCTAACAGCATCAAGGCACCGTTTAGCTTCGATTAATCTACCTAGCACCAACAGGCTTTTCACCTCAACCAGCAGCCACCTAGGGCAATTTTTAGAACAGTACTTTTAAGTTCACATATTCCACTATTAACTAGCAACTTAAAGCTCAAGTTTCACTTTCAGAAGGTATGCCCCCATGGACATTAATTTGCTTTTGCCTATAATCAATCAATAAGCTTCAATATCCTTATCCATATTTATGCTTAGGTGGTCTCAAAGATTTAAGACAATATTTACCACAGTCCTTATACAAAACAATTAGTTTCACATGTAGAGATCCTTGAGCATCAACCTCAGTTATATACGAACTACGATTCTAGCAAAATTTATTTATTGATTTATTTTTGATGATGCAAAAATCCACCAAACCCACTTCATGAACTCAAGTTTGAAATTTGAGCCTTGTCAAACCCTATAATGTCCGGGTAACAAGAGAAACCCATGGCGTTTTGTTAGGTAGAAGCCCAGGGAAACCTTGTGGGAGACAATTACGGGCCTAATCAGTCAACCAAACCCTCAAGATTTGCTTCTAGAAAAATTAATCAATTATAGCTTTTAGAGAAGAATGTGTACGTCAGACAAATGCAATTACACAAGTTAACAATCAAATCCACTATTATGCACTATAAATTCCTTGCATAAACAGTAGCCCTGATAACAAGCAAATAAACTTATCACAAAATTCAAAATAAGATCTTTCTAACTGAAAAAAATTAAACCAACATATATGAAAGTAAACAAGAGGAGGTTATCATTGCAGCAGAATGTGTTAATAAAAAATAGGATAAAATTTGGAACAGATGAAAACATACATTCGAAAATATTCTGTCAGTCGACTATCAAGCAGGGGAAGTCTACCAGCACCATCCCTACTTCTTTCATTCAAATCTTCTAGTTTTGATGTTAGATCCCTTACACCTCTCTGCAGCTCCTCCATATCTTTAGCATCTTTATTCTTCTCTTGTTTTTTCCTATTATATTCTTTTTCGCTACTCCTGATTTTCAAATGTATGCGAGATTCTTCTTCCTTTAACTTTAGAAGCTCAGGTTGCTGTGCACAAACAAGGAAAAAATATACAGTAAACAACATTAACCTTTCTCCACGTGGGCCTACAAAAACAATTACTATGACAGACCAAACAATTGCAGTTAAGGATGATATCAGCATGAAAAATGAGACCACACTACATACATGTAATCCATTACAGTACTCAAATATCCATAGCTCCAATCCTTATAAATTGAATGTGCCACAAAAACCACTCAAGCTCTTTTACCATCTTAATGTGTGATGTGTAAAAGAAATGGGGAGACTATTAACCATCATTTCCTTCATTGTCGTGCTGCTTCATTTTTGTGGAATCAGCTATGCAAGGAGGCTGAAATTTCTCGGGATGCTCCGAAATCATGTAGTGCTCTTCTTTAGATAAAAAACTGTTTGCTTTTGATCAAAGAAGAAAGAACAAAGGTCTTATGGAAATGTGCGATTAATGGCTCTTCTATGGATGATTGTCAAGAAATTAATAGCCACACATCTCAAGATAAAAAGGAAGATTCAATGGATTTGAAAAAACCAACACATTTGTCATTGTCTTTATGGGCTTCAGCGATAACGGAGTTTAAAGAAAGTTTGTGCTTTTTTTCTGGATTTAACTTAATTGATCTTTTTCTGGGCTACTGTAAGGTCTCACTAGTCGACTACTGGTTCACTAAATTCTTTGTTACCAAATTTAAAAATTAAAAAATTAAAAAAAAAAAAAATTCACTCAAGTTCACAGTGCTTTCAGCCATACCCTCTTAAATTTGAACAAAGCATTAAACAATATCAGGTAATTTGGCATATGAGCATTCAACCCTCAGTCCACTACTTATCCACAACTAGATAAACAGAAACAAGAAATGGCTAAAACACAATGCAATTGCAGATGTAAAATTTCATCCAATAAATTCAAAAAAACTATACTATCTCAAAAAAAGAGAATGCATAAAACTATAATTACTCATAAAAGCGTTCAAAGATGCATGCCATCTACACTAGACTCTAACACTGCCTCAAAAACCATCCTTCCCAAAAGTGACTTCAATAAATTATAAATTGCAGCTAATTCTTCTCTATGTCTATAGGAAGAAAATAAATCCTTTAAAAGCTAACCATAATTCATAACCAATCAAAAAATATATATACCAACAAGATCAAGAATTCAAGCGAAAAGCAAAAACCAAAATACAAGATAAAACAACTCACGCTTTTGTCGAGCCTGGTTCTCCTCTCAGAAATTTTCTTCTCAAGCTGAGCAATCTCTTTCAGATATTCAGCTTGCTCTTTCTTCTTCTTACTAGCTTTAAGCTCGAAATTCTTCGGCTCTTGCATAAGATCTTCACGTTTTCTCTTATCAGCTTCAACGGCATTACTTGTTTCATTCAAATCTTTTTCCATGTTACACAATTGCCAAAAATAGTATTCTTTCTTCAAAGATGTCTACATCAACAAAAACCAGAAAACAGTAAATTCAGTCATTACAAGAACAATCAAGAAACACAGACAGACAAAAGAAGCTTATAATTGTCACCGGTTGATCTTGTAAACGAATATGCTTCTCCGCTTCCTGTTTCTGCTCCTTCTTCTGCTTCCTCTCCATGACAACAGTCCTCTTCTTCTGATAAGCAAGAGCCGATTTTTCTTCAGCTCTTGCTTTCTCCTCTTCCTTGACCTCATACTCTCTCTTGTACTCTTCAGACCCAGAAATCTGCTCAAGAAGAGCAGTAAGCTGCTTGGGATTCTTCGACGCGATGGACTCCACGTCACCCTACACCAAACCACCAACAAAACAATGGCTTCACACAAGCAATTCAAGAGTTATTATCATTTTCCCGCCCACCCTGACGATTGATGAATCATCATCTTTTCCTGGATGATTTTTAAAAAGTCAAAAAAACCCCGAAATAGTATTAATTCAGGTCAAAATAAAGGGTAAAATTATGTTTCTGGAATTAATAAAGAGAAAAATGACGATTCATTAATCATCGGGGAAAAATGATAATGACTCGCAATTCAATTCACAAACTTAGTCCAATGCAAGAAAACAACCTGAAAAACGAGGAAATTGCGGGCCTTGACAAGAATGCCAAGTGACTTCAACTTATGATTGTATTCGTCCCAGTTGACGACTTTGCCATCGAGCCGGTACTCGCTGCCACTAGCGCTGGTGATGGTCCGAGTGAAGTGGATCTCCGACCCGTTAGGAGCCATCTGGTAGACAAGCCTGACAAAAGCTCTCCTCCCTTTCTGCTCCTTGTCTCTGTCGTCGAACGCGTAGACGAGATCCTTCAGCTGGGTCCCACGCAGCTGACCCGTCCGTACGCCCAGAGCGAAGCAGATAGCGTCCATGAGGTTGGATTTTCCGGCGCCATTGGGGCCTATGATAGCCGTGAAGTCGGAGAAGGGGCCTATCGTGTGTTGCCCCTTGTACGACTTGAAATTCTCCAGCTCTAGCCGGACGATTTTGCCCCCGGACGCCATCTGAGGACGGAGGGATTCTAGGGTTTGGAATTGAAAATAGAGGGAATGGAACTTTGGAGGAGTTGTTGTTAATGTGTGTTATTAGTCTGACTTTATTTGAAGTGAGCGCACGAAATGGAAATGGCGCGACATTGTCGCTTTAACATCATGTGTTACTGTTCTTTTTATGCCGTACCGTGATTTTTTTGTTTTTGGAATTCTGCCCCGACTTTATGTCGTTTTTCCATTTAAGTCCGGACTTGCCATGTTCAAGTTGAACGACTAATAAATTGATTATTTATTTGATCGTATGGATGAGGATGACCAACTTCTGGATATAAAATTATATAATATATATTGATTTTTAATTAATTAGACTTTATAATTAAAATTATATAAAATTATTTATTTGATTGATTAACAAGACTTTATAATTAAGATATTGATTTTTGTTTGTTTTTCCATTTAGGATTCTTAAATTTAGATATTAAATGATTGAACTATTACTTTATGCCCTTTTTATTACAATATTAATTTCTATTATTTTTAAATAGATTATTATTATTGTAAGGTATGTCAAATTTTACTTTTAATATTTTATATTTTAATTATTTTATTTTATACAAATAAAATAATATTTTAATTTAAAAGTTAAAAAAAAAAAAAGAATAGTGGACAAAGGAGGAGTCTCCTTCTTCGCCCACTGTTATTGGTGCAAGAGGAGGTTGCACCATCATAAAGGCCGACAATCTCAATCGTTGGAATGGAAGAGGCGGCCTCCTCATTTCAAATAGGAAGGAGGCTAGCCTCCTCCTTCACCAAGTGCATGGAGAAGGCCCGCCAGTCTTGTCCTACTGGTCAATCTTAGGTAGGTTAGATTTTCGGATTAGGGTTAGGGTTTGAATTTGATTAGAATTGGAGATTCTTTTTTTTTTTTTTTTTTGTTAGGGATATTTTGGTAATAATATAATAATAAGTTAATTTAGGAAAGTAATGTTTTTTTTTTTAACAAATTTGGTAAGTAATGTTATTGATGTATATTTATTGATAAAAATCTTCTTTATTAAGCATAAGTAATAAATTTTTATTTTTTAAAGATATTTATATCTTATATTAATATTTCAGTTGAGAAAACAACATAATTAAATATTTTAGATATGTACTTAAACATGACTTATTTTAAGATAAACAAATAGCTACAAAATAAGAGATATAGAGAATGAGTTGGAATTATGTAAGGGATGTTTTTATAATTTTGGTTTATGGATTGAAAATCAAATTTTTAAAGTGACAAAACATTATTGAAGTTTTGTGTAAAGTTAAAAATGATTCACATTAATGTAAAAAGTTATTTTCAGTGATTTTCACTTATTTTTTTTATCCAAAAATGAATTATAAGGCAAAACGGTGTGAAAGATGGATGACATTTTTTTCTTAAAGTATCCAGATCTACATGTTGATCTTTTTTTAAGAATAAAAAAATGTCTAAAAATAAAGCTACTAAGTGTTATTTATTTTTATTTGAAATTATAGAATTATGTGGTTAAAAATTATTATACAAACTAACCAATTTACTAGCATTGTATGAAGATTGAGAACTTATGGCTTATGTGACGAAAATAAAAGTGAAAATATATTACTTTTAGGAGGAAAATAGTTTTGGAAGAGAATGCTTTAATTATAATTTAGTAATTAGATATTAAAGGATAATTAAGAATTTTGTAGCTTTCAATTTTCGTTATTTTTTTAATATTTTTCATTAAATGACTGTATAAAAAATAATAATAAAAACAATTTAATTGGGCTAACCAGTCAACTCATATAAGGAAGAACAAGCAACCTTCCCATAATTTGCAGCTACAGTTGTTAATTATTCTCAAATCACAATTTTCAATGAATATATACATATTAAGTTTTGGTTAACAAAAATTGCGTAGGATGTTAAAAATAAAATAAAATAAAAGAAAATTGCTTAATATATTACAATAGAAAGAAAATTTCTTGTCATATAGAACGAATAAATAATGAAATCAAAAAACCCTTCTCAGTACAATATCAAAAGCTGATGTGATATGGAGATGGATTTCTCAATACAATATCAAAAGGACATATGGAGGTGGATTTCTTAATTTAGAATCTCTCTTAAAAATGTTAATTAGGATTCTCTTTTTTTTTTAAGTAATTAAAAATATAAAGATTTGTCGCATTATTGCTCCTGTTAAATGTAAAATATAACAAGCAAAAGGGTGTAACATATATTTTATAGTGAGAGAATGCATATTTTGTTTTAGATAATTACATTGTATATAACAAGATGCATTTCTTTTTTTTTTCTTTTTTTGCCAAAATGAATCTATATATTAAAAAAATTGTTGGTGCATCACCAATAAAAATTTAAAAAAATGCATAATAGCATTGGAGATACTCTAAATTAGTTTCATGATCGACTTATTACATGTGAATTGTTTCATATTGTAAAAGAATAAGAACTTCAACCGTTCTGCTTTAAATTTATAGATTTTATTTATTTTTTAAACATTCAATAATTTTGAATGCATAAGTGTACTTTCCAAGTAATCATCGCTTTATCACTTTTTTTTTTTTTATGGTTACAATAAATTAATTTAAAATATTAATATATAATTAGATTTCAATATTCATTCATTTTACTTTCAAATTAATCGTTATAATTGTTTTATGATTCACTTAATTGTTCCCATCATTAGATTGAAAGTCAATAGGTGGATGAACATTAAAGTCATAAGAGTTCAATTAAAATTTTAAGTTATTATAGTTTGAGTCGTTTGTATATAAGTATGTAAGAAACTTTTTTTTTTAATATTTTAATTAAGGATAAAATTGTTATTTCATTAACCATGAATTTGAGCATTGAGCATGAGGATGACTTGTACTTACAATTTAATGATATAGTCTATGGCCTGTACTTACAATTTTCTTGACATATGTGTAAGAGTTTTAGCATTGAACCATCTTATTGTTATTGATATTAGAATTTAAAATGAGGTATAACCCTTAATTAATTATGAAATAATAATAATTTAAGACTGGATGAAACTTTAAATTAAAATGGATTACATCAAATTAGTTTTTTCTTTTTTAAAAGATTATATCAAATAAAGTAATATTATCATACTTAGTTTGGCATGTATTTTCGAGAGATGAGAAACAAAGAATATGAACAGCTTTTCTCAACACGAGACATTTCAATCTACTAATGTATCAGTAGTCTCTTGATGAGTTGTGCCATGAAGATCATTAAGGTCTGCATTGGTGGAGAACATGACCGATCTCCTTTCTAAACAGATCTCCTTTCTAAACATACTTGAGACAAGGTTGCATTACAAGGTCAATCACCACAGCAACAATCCTTACAACTGCAACTTTGAGTGAAGAAAGAGCCAACGCAACACATATCAATATGGTTGGAGGTATACACATAAGAATGGCTCCAACTGTTCCTACTGGTATCTTGTAAGGATGAGACGCTGCGAGATATTTCATTCTTAATCTAACAAATGCTATGAATTCCAAATGGACTAGCCGTATGGACACTATCCTCAGCACCAAATGGACCCCCAGAAACCTCATAGAAAATGAGAAAACCAAGTGGCAAAACTGATATCTTGTCTCTTTTATCTGCTCCAGGAGAAGAATTAGAAGCTACTTCATTAGCATTAATGTACTCAACACCGTTGTTCTTTCCTATCTCAACTGAAGCTTGCGTGTTACATGTGTCCATCAGTTTCTGCATCCAATGTTACATCGCGAATAATAAAGGTAAGTGAGGGGCAATTAATAAAAACAAAATCAGGCATTAGTTCTTTCAAAGAAAAAAAAAAAAAATCAGCCCATAATCATTACTTCAAACAAACATGTATTATCAGCTCATATTAAAAAAAAAAAAAAAAAAAATCTCCTCTCTCTTCTTTCTACATATTAGTGAAGGTAATTATATATCCTTAAGGTTGACATCTCCCAAAGTGGAAGTTGACGACAGAAGATTAAAGAATCATCAGTACTCCTAACTCTTCTCTTCCATTTGCTTGAACTTGGCCTTTTAATGAACCTCTGTGGGTCATGAATCATGTACTATTAGGGTCATGAACTTCTCTCTTCATTAGTTGCTATGTTTTTTTTTTCACTTTATGCACTCTTTTCTTTTTGCGAGGCTTGTAAGTGGTTTTATGTTCCATGACCTTTTTTGGAAGCTAATTTGAATGAAATGTTACAGACAAAGAAAAGCCAACAAGTTTATGGAAGGGAGCTGCATTTAGTTGTCTTTTTTGATCCTTTGTTTGTGATCTAATTTCCCCCTTCTTTGCATGAGTGCTTTTAGCTACAAACCTTCTCCATTTTTCATATTGGATGAGGTTGATGCGACATTGGATAATTTAAATGTCGCCAAGGTAGCAGGATTCATCCGTTCAAAATCATGTGAAGGAGCAAGAAGTAATCCAGATGCTGATAAAGGCAGTGGCAGTTGTTTTCAAAGTATAGTGACATCACTGAAGGATAGTTTTTATCACAAGGTTGAAGCTTTGGTTGGGGTTTACAAAGGCTCTAAAAGAAGGTGGGTTTTTTGCTTAATCATTTCTAAATTGCTTATTATTATCTCCTTTTATATATATATATATATATATTGTTTTATGACAATAAAATTTATGTATAACTTGAACAAATAATAAATAGATTAATTTACACCTATAAATGTAGCAAATTAAACTTGGTCAAATAGTGAAAGAATAGGAGTAAAAGCTTAAGCTTTTCTATATTTCAGAAGAGATTTTAGATTTAAAAAAGCTTTTAAGATTATTTGATTGGAATATTGCTAAAATCTCTTTTAATCATGATAGAACTTTTATGCCCTTCTATAATAGCTTTTGAATGTGTTTGGTTAAAATATTTTAAATTATCACCTACATATTTTATATATATATATATTTAATAATTTACTACACAAACATACACATAACTTATTTTTTTTAATTATATTTACATGGTCGATGATGGATTTACATTATGTTGTATTGTTACTATTTTTTAGGAAGTTGAAGAGAAATTAAGGGGACGGTCTCCAGTAATTACAGGTAGTTGGGAGCACCAAATCCCCCATGTCAATTTCAGGTTCAAACAATTTCAACAAGTATGGATTTGAAATTTGACAAGGGTTGACAACATACTTCGCGGTTTTATTTAGAAATAACAGTGTCATTATTTTTTATCGATCAACAGAAAAACATATCTTATACGCAAATGGAAAATAAAGCTATTTTTTATTCATATGCATTTGATCCTAAAGAAAAGAAAAAGAATGATATTCTTGGTCAATATCATGTAGAATTTTATTCGCACAAATTTGTTGATTGTAGAGCTTTAAGACTCCGTTTGGTAGACATAATTGGAACGGAATAAAATGGATTAAATTGAATTAGATTGGAATGAAAAATCATCATCCCATATTTGATAGAACTTGGGATTAGATTAAAAGTTATATTATATCATGTTTGGTGTAGGTTGAGATTGGATTGAAATAAAATTAATTTAAATTTTTTATTTTATAAAATTAATTTTTTTTTAAAAAAAAAGAAAACATCATATCTCACAATTCATCAATAGCAAAAACCACACTTCATTAGTATCATCATCTTCTACAATTCAACATTATCAATTCATAGTTCATCAATATTATCAATCCAATTCATCAACATCATCATCTCCTACAATAACAATATCATCAATAACATCAAAACATAATAACATTTAAAAAAAAAAAAAACCTCATAACACCGAACCTAGAACCATCTGGTTCTAGGTTTAATAAGGACCCCAGAACTAGGTGGTTCTGGGTTCGCCAAACCAGAATCATCCCAAAACAAGGGAAAAAAGAAAAGAAGAAGAAGAAAAAGAGGAGAGGGGAGAGAGAGAAGGAAGGAGATGAGAAAAAGAGAGATAGATTGACGCGACCTGCCCCGGATACCTCTAACTCTGATCCGGTCGATCACGCCGGGCACCCCAACGGATCCCTCTCAGACCCGACTCGTCAGGCTAAGCGAAACCCGTGGAGCGAACCCTAAACTCTTTTATACTTTCTGAAACATCGTTGGGTTGGGTTTTCTTTAAAAACTAAAAACACGTAGGAAAAATTTTTAATTTTAATTTTAAATTCATTTTCGAAACTCATTTTTCTAACAAAATTTCGACAGCATAACAACTGCATTTTTAACGTTTCAGAAAACCTGTTTACAGAAAAACAACACTTCGGCTAAAATTTATCACCAACCCAACTTCTGGTTGCCCGTAGGCCTCAATCATGCATTTGATTTTCAAATCAACTTAAGAAAATTCATTCACATTTAATAAACCGCATTTAATCAAAAGCAATTTAAAAACATTTACAAGCAAATAATTACAAATCATTTATACCCTTTTAAAAGAGATTTACATGAAAATATAACTGACGAAACAAAATGGGCTTCTTAAATGATGTCGTGTCGCGCTGGCGCATCCGCTGGAGGTAATGCTACTGATCGACTACCTGCTGAGAGTACCTGAGGAGGTTTTTATATAAAACAGAAAAATAATGAGCTAGAAGCTCAGTGAGTGATAATTTATCTTTTCTTTGAAAATCTGATTTTCAAAACGTCCTCCTCTGAAAACGTTTGAAAACTATTCTTTGTTTCTAAAACATTTCAAGTTTAAATCTCTTAAACATCAACTTAAATAAGAGAATTTATGTATAAATACAGGCTTGCTTTTATACTCAAAACTTATAACTGTAAATCATAAATAACTTGAATAATACTTTTAAAATTTCTTTTCTCTCAAATATGTTTTTCTCTTTTTAAAACTGTTTCTTGATATCTGTCAAAATTACCATAGTATCCCTAAATCTAGGGTCTCTCGAATCTAACGGCTATGTGCGGAATTTCTCAGCGCTAACCATAGCTCGCCTACTTTGAGACATCTCGTGGCCATGTGCGGAATTTCTCAGCGCTAATCATAGCACACGAAACACTACCCCACATCAGTAATGGCGACTCGACTGACAAACTCTAACACTTGTCCCCCCAAGTTAGTAACTTATCCCTTCCCAGAACTGTGCCAACTGAAGTGGGATAGACCGATCGAGTCTAAACTGGTCTGTAATCTCTGAAAATCCCTGAGGGGATACTTTCTGGTTTTGAAAACACTTTTCTCTTTTCTGCTTTAACTTTCTAGTGCAAAAGCACAAATCTCTTTTCTGAGAGCGTAAAACACTAAAATCTTATTTCTGAGTGCCATAAACACTAAATCTCATTTTCTGAGTGCATTAAGCACTAAAACTGATTTTCTCAATTCAAACTTGAAAACTTAGTTTCTGAATTTCATTTCAACAACTTTATATATATATATGCATATAAAATCACATTCTCATTTCAAACTAATGCTCATGCATATATCAATGCATTTAAAATAAACTCAAGCAATTATTTATCAATTCAAATTTGATAATTTGAAATATTTTTAAAATCTTTAAATAAAACTTACTCACAAAACTGTTGACCGAAAATGGTGTGTGCGGAGCCCCTACTCCTCTCATCTCGATCCTCGAGCTCCCTCGTCACCTACACAACATATTACGTTCGCGTAAACCTCTGGAAACTTGAAATTACACAATCGTCCCTAAATGACCCTTTTTACGCGCAACTCTCCATTTTGATTTCTTATCTTAATATTTTGCTTTTAATAGCTTCAATACTCTTAATTAAACTTATTAGGGTCGTCCAAACATTCAACGGATGTCATAAGGGTCAATTTACGAAATTGCCCTTCAAACTAATTTAACGCGCGATTTGGATTCTCTTTAAATCTTTGATATTTTCTTAGTTCTCTAAGCTCTCAATATACTTAAATCCTCTTGTTTTCCAACTTATTTTTACTCAAAATCAACCAATAAACAAATCAAATTAACATCCATTTCGAATCAACTTAAATCATCAATAAAATCATCGACATCAAGAGTAAACAACTCACCCCTTATCTTCCTCGCGAAATCACTATTTCTCTTCGCTTTGACTTCGTTTAGGGACAGTTTTGGGGGTGGTTTTAGACTGGGTTCGGTTGGATCTTCCTCTCCTTCCTCTCCCTTGCGCGATCTCTCCCTCTCTCGGCTGATTTCTCCTTTTTCTTCCCCGATCTACCTTCTCTATTTTGATTTCAGCTTCAGCTGTACTTGGATCGGGTTTAGGTGATGATTACGAGCTGGAATCAAGCTTGGTTCTGCTCTCGTTCAGGTTTGATCGACGTTGGTTTTGCGGCTGGATCAACGAGCTCGGCGTCGGAATCAGCTAGAGAAGCTCGTCGGCGTCGTCGCGGCAGCGGTCGATGGTTGGTTTTGCTGTCAACGATCTGGTTCAGCCTTGGCGTCGCGCGATCGCATCTGGTGTGCGGGTGCCAATCTGGTCTGGTCGACGGTAGCGCTGCGACGGCGAGTTGGTTGGCGGTCCTCTCCCTCCAGCGTCGCGCGACTGTCTTCTTCTTCTTCTTTCTTCTTCCTTCTTTTCTCTTCTCTTCTTTCTTTCTTCTCTTCTCTTCTCTTCGGCGACAGCTTTATCTCTCTCTCTTTAGATTTTTAGACAAACTTTTGGCTTCTATTTTCCTCCCCAAACTATTCTCAAAATGACGGTCACGTTCTTTAAAAATATCGGTCTCCTCCCTTGACTTTTAACTTAATTCCACTTTAACCACAATTATTAAAATTTATCTTCAAATTAGCCCCTTTTTACCTTAAAAATTATTCGGTTTCATTCACTATTTTATCCTTCCGTTTAGTCTCCAATCGAGTCGAAATCGATTCCTATGGGTTCCATATATCCTTAGGCACTTTCATGAACCATTTACGGTCTCCAATAATTATTTAGGGACTATTTCCGGGAAATCCATAAAATCAAATTCGAGGGCTTACATAGATAGAGAGAAAAGAAATAAGATGGGAAATGAGAAATCCAATCTCATCTAATGACATGGTTTTGGTTGGGATTGAGAAGTCTCAAAAGAATGAGAAATGAGAAGAGCTTGAGATTTAAAGAATCCCAATCTCATTCATTCCAATTAGTCTCAAAACATGATATTTAAGTAGTTTGAGATTTTTGAATCCTAATTCCACTCTCAATCCCATGTGCCAAACGTAGCCTAAAGCTAAATGGTTGGAACTCCAACTGCTAAGTCTCTAGACCTCTTTCCACTGCTCAAGACAGTTGCTTTAAGACATCTTTTGGCATATGGCGAGGTCGGCTCAGCGAAAGTCCTCCATCAACAGTGAGTGTGGTTTCATTCACATATTTACCTTAACAAATTTATAAACTCAGATTAGTTTCTGCCACAAATGAAGAAGTAAAAAAAGATGAATAATCAACTAAGTGATAAGTGGCTAATAATCCATTTCTCAAAAAGTAGCTACTTAATAGTGTCATTTTAAGGCACTGAACAATCATAGAAACTACTCATAAGATGCAAATTCTTAATTGTATATGCTATTGGTTTCATGTGTCATGCATGTATACAAGCAAGTACAAACTCTCATCAATTAAAATGTTAAAACATCAATAATATCTCATCAACTAGAATCACAACCATATTTGAGAAAACTGGTAAAACCAAAATAAACATAAACATTTTTTCAACCTCAACTTTAACATGAATTAACTGGTGTTTTCCTACACAAACCAACCACAACAAAACACAACAAGAAGCAAATGAAAACAAACAAGTAAAACAAACCCACATAGTAAACCACATCACCAAGCAACAAAACCACACAAAAATGTTCAAAACACAAACACATAATTGACAGACAACCAACCAAACCAAATAAAAATTCAAAGCAACTCAACTCCAAAACCAAAATGAACCTATCAGGTTATCACAACATGAAGCAAATGGAATGTGAATAAGTCAACTTATCATAAAACATGAACAATGATTTTGGTTTCCTTAACAACTTATCACAATAAACATCAACCCCTCGCAGAGTCCAAACTTTAAGGGTACAACTAGAATTCAATTAGCTATCCTCACAAGTCACAATATAAATAGTACCAGAAATCCATGCAATTCAGCTTTTTATCATCATGTAAAATGAATTGTGAGGAAAATATTAGGAAATAAAACAACAAATAAACAACTTTAGAAAAGAAAAGTGCACTACAGATTCATGAAATGAAGATCACGATTATATTTCAATATTCAGAAAAGCAACCACCAACTCTTATTTTGATACAAATTGAATATAAAATCAACTCTAATTAAAGCATTCTCTTGCAATTTACTTGTTTCAAGTAACTAATCCTAATGACAGTAGTTTAATTAATTTTCAAGGAAATACAGCCTGTATGTGATGAACTAAAAGAGACCTATATTTAAAGAGTGAAGTTAAAGAAAACCATTCCACTCATTTCCTTTTGTCTTAAAATTCCTTCAAGTCCACTCAGCATCACGAAACTGGAACCGAATAAAGCTGCAAGACTAGCTAATTCTCCAAAGAGAAATACCTGGAATTTGCTCGCCAAAAAGTAACAAAACAAAGCAACTTCTAGCAACAGAAGTTTAAGCCAAATTGAGGACACTAACATATAATAACAATGCAATTTCAAGTGCTTCTGGATCCTTGAATGCAACAAAAGCTGTCTTTGACTGTCCAGCTTTACTGCACCCAAAAAAACAACAAAACCACCTCCATCAACCTTCACTTTCCAGCTAATTCCTCAAGCATACAATTTCAATCTCAATAAGCCAAATAAAGCAAATATCATCCCTTCATTTTTCACAGACCAAACCCACCACAAAAACAAAAATAAAAAATCACATAAATCCAAATTAACAAATTTTACTTCCCTTCCTTCTATTCACTTACATTTTTTAATCAAAACATAACACATATACAAAGTGGTTTCCCTAAAAAAAAAACATAAATACAAAGGTCCAAGTATCATAATCAACACCATAAAAAAATTAATTAATTTCCCATTTATGAAACAAAAAACAAAATCTCATTTTCCCTTCATTAAACCTCCTTTTTCTCAGGATCCAAATACAAAAATCAACAATGATCGACCAAGCAGTAGGCTCAACACCACACAAATTAATTAATTTCCCATTTGGGAAACCAAAAACAACACAAAACCCACGATCCAAAATCCCAATTTTCCCAAACACAGAATCAAGAACACTGCATACCAACCTCAGAATCCGAATGTGTTCAATATCATCAGAGAAGGAGAAGAACTCGTCAATCTCCCTCTTACTAGTTAGATCTGACAAGTTCTTCATTTGCACCGTTCTCGTCTGCTTGACAAACAAACCCAACACGAAAAAAATCACTTCTTTTACTGATTAAGAGCAAATATCAAGGGCTATTTGGTCAAACTTAAAAGAACCAACAATCCCACTTAAAACAAACTACAACTAGAATTTTGGTATCTGGACTTCACTTCATCAACAAGATATCACAAATAACTGCACCTAACAAGTCTCTAACACAACAACAAGCCGACCTGTTCGAAATATTGATTATAAAATACATACCTGTCGACGACAGAGGTGTTAGGCCTCTCAGTTCACATCCTTCAACACCCGCTCCCTCGTCCACATGCGACTCACCAAGCTTGCCTTCAAGACCGGAAACGGAAGCCCCAAATCGATGAAATCGAAATCCAGACCATCATCAATCTCCCAATCCATCATCAGAAACCATCATCGATCTCCCAAACCATCATAAAAAAACCATCATCAATCCCGAAGGATCATCAGTCTCCCAAACCATCATCAATCATCAGACGAACATTATCAATCCAAAATTAAAGAAAAAAAATTAGGGAGAAGGAGATACAGAGGTGTTGAGAGAGAGAGAGACACGGAGGGAGAAAACAGTTGGGTTTCTCCCCAGCACTACTTCTTTACGAGTCTTCCTTATCGAATCTTCGATTTTTCACTTGTGGGTGTGTCAAAAATCAATTGCATGTGCAAAAAACGCTAAGATGCTTGTGGGTTTGTTTGTCTCATCTCTTTCATTCTCTTCTATCTCATTCTCTTGATCTAAGGATAAATTAATCAAAAAAGAATTTCAGTTGCAGATTATTTCAAGGTTAGTATTTGATGTTTTTGTAATTTGAAGTATATTTTTTTTAGGGTTTTATGATATTGTAGTGTGATATTATGTATATACTTTCTTTTTCGTCACTTTTCCGAGAAATATTTCTCATTTATTTTCCCGTGAAAATTTTGCACTAGGGTTTTTAACCTTTGAAACACCGTAAAGGTTGAAGCTTTAGTTTTTGTTTGCTTGTCTGAATGTGGTTTTTTTTTTTTTTTTTTTTTAAATTATTACGGGCAACATTCTGTTTGAGCACGGAGAGAAGGCGGTCTATAGAGGGAAACTTGTTGATGGGGACCGTTGGATCGCTGTCAAATGCTTAAATCTAATGGCGTCCCTGATCCAAGACAGTTCCTTGTTTGTACTCTTAATTTTTTACTTTTTGTTATTCTTTATTTTTTTTTTAACATAGTGACTGATTTTAGTTTGTTTGATTTGAACAATGATGATAAATTTGTAAAGGGTATTTTGCTTTGTGTGAATTGGTGATGGATTTGTTGTGATTTGGTTGGTTGCAGGAGGAGGCACTGGCGGTGTGGTTGTTGGGGAGTGAGAGGTTGGCAAATTTGATAGGGTGTTGTTGTGAAGGAGATGAGAGGTTAATGTGAATGCTTTGAAGGTTTGGAAGCCAAGAATAAGATACTGCTTCTCCCCTTTTTGGATCTTGTATAATATGACTAGAGAGTACTTCAACTTGAATGGTGTGTGTTTGTTGAAAAGTTAGTGTTTTTGTTTGATTTCATAAAATTTTCGTAGAAATTAAATGGAGAATATTGAACTTTGAACTTGCTTTGTGGAATATTGGGTTGGTTGTTGTGTTAAGATAATTGTTGATTGTGTTTGCTCTCAAGGAAAGGTTGTGTGTGTATGATGCAGATTGGAGTGTGTTTTGAAGATTTTGATGAACTTCTGAATGGATTCAAGGTATCTGCCGGTATGACATTGTTGTGATTTATGATTTTCATTTGATATTACTTAGTCACATCTTCACTGCAGTAATATAAACAGAGGTCGAATATTGGTTAAGTATAAAGACAGGAGGAAAGAAGAATTCAATCTGATTGGCACATGCTAGCTCCTCCTCTTTGTTTGTTTACGTTTTTTTTTTTTCTGTTATTGCTTTTTTCTTGTGTGTAGCATTGCAATAGTAAAATGTCTGAGGTCAAGTTATAGCATATGTATTAAAGACTGTAATAGCACAGGCAGGTAATGATTTCTTTTCATGTTCGGACTCGGCTGTTGTGCAACTCTTGGTTACTTTGCTAAGATTGGATTAAGAAAATGTTGTTTGTATGATGGTAGGGGTATACTTTGTATTTTGGATATTGAAATTTGCATTTAAATTAATGAAGAATCCAATTCTTTGTCCAATTTTCTAACACAGTAAATATCTGCAGAGCCTCCAAAGCAAGTATAGCAGAAGCTCTGAGGAGGATCTTCTTTACCAGGTTTTGTTTGATGGAAAGGATCTCCCCTGTATTTGAAAGCAACTTCTCCTATAGTCAAGTTTTTGCTTTTGGCTTTTCTGATTGTTGCTCGTCAGTTCTCTTATTTTTTACTAAAATTTTGATATTGAAAAAAAGTGAAAGCATGTTGAATATTTGATATTTGTAATAATCAAGTTACTTTTTAGAATAATTTTCTCCAAGTGGGCTCCTCCATTGTTTTCATTCTCTCAGCGTTAAAGGCAACTATTGGACGAATGTTTAACGGTGGTGGTATTTTTTCGCCATTGCAAAGGTTTTCCATCTTTCAAATTGGTCTATCGAAGCTGAATGAGAATGGAAACATGATTTGGGTTCTGGAAGGAGCAGAACAAATGAATTGTGGGTTGATAAATATAAGCCCTGTCCCTGGGAGAGCTTGCTGTTCACAAAAAAAAAGATTAAGGCTTTTGTTTCCTCTTACAAAAGAAGGTTATGCTGTTTATATTTTATATTGGGTACGTGAATATTATCTTAGTTTTCTTCCTTTGTATTTTCTGGTTGAAGAAATTAAGATGTGGTTTGAGAAAAGATTGAGAACTAAGGTAATTTATTGGCAATTTGCTGGTTAGATTGTAATAAGTTGAGTTTAAACCTTGTCATGATACTTTGTCATTGACAATTACATGGTTTAACAACTTGATGGAACTGTAAACGAGTGGGTTGGTGCAAACAAAAGGTGTCTGATTGATTTTCCTTGGTTTCTGTTTTATACATATTTTGTTGTATGTTGACCATTGAAATTGATTTGGTTATTACAGCTTGGAGCCAATGCCATTCTTACAGTGTCTCTTGCAGTTTGCAAAGCTGGAGCCCATGTCCAGAAAATTTCTCTTTGCAAGGTTTGTTTTTGTATTCAAATTTGTTGCCCAATTTATTACTTTATTTGGAATTTTCTAGGTGACTAGTATTGACAATTTGATGTTTTTGAGTGCAGCATATTGCCAAACTTGCTGGTAACAGCAAGTTGGTTTTGCCTATCCCTGCTTTCAATGTGATCAATTGTGGATCAAATGCAGGAAACAAACTGGCTATGCAGGTATGTTTTTTGACATTTTTTATGTTTTATGATTATAAGGATTTTTATGTTTTTCTATATTTAGTATCTGGTACATTGTTGTCTACAGGAGTTTATGATCCTTATTTTAAGGTGTGTTAATATTGATAACAGTTTAAATTAGCATTTTGTACATGGAGAGTTGTTTGAGGATATTTGGTGGGTTTTACTTAAATATCCATTATGAGGAGATCTATTATTTTTAATATTTGTTTTTTACTCATTCAGATGTGAGAAAACAGTTAGTAAAGAAAAAAAATGTTACGAGGCGATGATCTTGAGCTTCCAGTTATTATTTTCCGAAGAAACTAGGATAGAAGGAATAAGGTTTTTCATTGTTTTCCTCTTCTTACAGTGAAAGATGTTGTTGCTAATCCTATTCTTTTCTTGTGGGTTTTCATAGTTCTAATCTAGCCTGGAAGGTTCCAAGTGTTTCAGCTCTTATCCAATGGGAGCCACCTAGTCAAGGATGTTTTAAATTAAATAATGACATTGCAATTTGTGTGGAAAGAAAATTGGTTGGTCTTGGTGTGGTTATTCGAAATTTTAAGGTGAACATAATGCTTTCAGGTTTTAAAAATTTTAAGGTCTCTGTATCTCCAGCAATGGCAGAAGCGCAGACTATTTTATTTGGTTTAAGAATATTTAATGTAGACCTTGTGTTTATTCATGGTTGTTTGAAGAACTATGGGAATGGGGGGAGATTTATCATTTTCAGCCAATTAAAAAGGAAATTTTTGTTTTTACCCAATATTTTATACAAATTTGTTTTTAACCTCTCAAACAAATTATTTCCATTCTATACCCAAGATTACTAAATTACCCTTCAAATTAAAATCACCCAATTGCCCTAAACGAAATTACCAAAATAGCCTTCTTCTTCCTCCTACTCCTCCTAGCATCCAAACCTCTCTCTTCTCTTTCTCTTTACTCTATTCATGGTTTTTGTTCTCTTCCATTCACCATTATAGCCGAAAGTCAAACCTCCTAGTAAGGGATTCTTCATTTGAGCTTCTTTGTCCATTGAAGGTTTTTGATCCATTCAAGTGTGATCCGTTTTGAAGCTTCTTCTTTCATTTCAAGTGATTTGAGTTTCGAAGGTAATGTATGTGTTTTTGTTGGTTGGTTTTTAGGTTATTTTGTTCAAATTGTAAGGTAAAGGCTTTAAGAGTGATTTGGTTGTGATAAATATCATCCGAAAGATAGATTTGTAGATTTGCAGTTTCTGCAAAATCTGCGACGAAATCGGTTTTTTAGGTAATTTAAAAACCGATTTCGGTTTTACAGAGGCGTAAAACCGAGTCTCTATTTTGATCGGTTTTTCATGTCTCGCAAAAACCGAAATCGGTTTTTCATGTATATGAAAAACCGATTTGAGCAATTTTTGATGTTTTCGATATTTGTTGTGTTTTGGATGCCGTGTATTAATTTTAGTGTTATATGTGGTTAGATATGATCGTAGGCAGTGTTAGCATAATTGTGATATATCTTTTGTTTTTAATGATGGACATTGATTTATTGTGCTAGATTTTGTTATATATAGTGAGACTAATTAAACATTCTTTGAATGTTATAGGAATGACTCACGAAACGATCGTCATCAACTTTGATGGAGAGTGGAATGGATCTAACTACGTTGGGGGTGAGTCGATCATGTGTGGGGTCTCCAAAGAGAGTAGTTTTTCATCGTTGGTGGATGTTGTGTATAGAGAGACTAGCATTGATAGAAGAAGGTGGGATATTCGTATATATTATTTACTACAAAGCATGACAAATGGTCAAGTGAAAAAAATACGTATCATGTCCGATCTTGGTGTGGTTGGTTTGATGGCGGTGAGAAATGTTGATGTTAGAGAGATTTACATTGATAAGGTTGTAAGAGATTTTGGAGCTGGAGTTAGTAGGCATATCGTTCGTCCAAATGTCACCGACTCAATACCAGACACAAGACATGAGATGCCAAATAGTAATAGACCTGTAGATCCGTATATTGTTCAAAGTCAATTTTATCTGACTTCAGGTGCTGGTAGCAATCAGGTTGATGTTTCGGTCACCCCATTTACATCTATGGAAGGTCCCATTCATGACATTAATAATGATGATATGAATGATGTTAGTGATGATGGAGAGCAAGACACATATGATAATGGTGATGGGACAGAGGATAGTGATGAAGAGGAAACTGGAGATAGTGATGAAGAGGAAGCTGGAATTAATGATGTCGACGAGGATGAAGGGTTTCCAGAAATAAGATTTTCGGGTTTACAATTTCAGAACAATCCTTCACAACCATACTGGATTGTTCCCGGTGTAGAACTGGGCGACATTGAGGCTACTTCAAGCGCTATGTCAACTGTCTATCAACGTGGCACTTTGTATAAAGGTGCATTCTTTGATAGTAAACAAGAAATGTGTACAGCTATTGGAGAATATGCTCTGAAATCCAAGTTTGAATATCGTGTTAGACGTTCAGATGCGGAACGATTTGAAGCTGGTTGCAAGGATAAGAGTTGTAGCTTTATAGTTCGTGCAAGATGCAGAACAGGTTGTTCGATGTGGTTTGTATTGAAGTATGTGGCGGAACACACGTGTCGTCAGGTAGCCATGGAATCACATATGAAAAGTGTGAAGGCTTTTGTTATCGGAAAATTATATGCAGGAAAGGTGGGGAGAGATATTTATACACCTAATCGTTTGATCGGAGAAATGCTAGAGCAGTATGGTGTGCAGATCTTGTACAGTAAAGCTTGGAAGGCTTTACAATATGCAAAGAAACTAGCATATGGACAAGCGGATGAGTCATATCAACAGCTTCCGTCCTACTTTGAAATGTTAAAAGTATCAAACCCCGGCACCATGACGGCAATTGAGAGGGATGAAAACAACCGGTTCTTGTATTCGTTCGTTGCACTTGGAGCTTGTATTGAGGGTTTTCGATCTTACATGAGACCGGTTGTTGCTATTGATGCCACCCATTTGAAAGGTGAATACAAAGGGGTGATTTTTTTTGCTGCCTGCAAAGATGGGTCGGAGATGATTTATCCCATCGCTTTTGGATTTGCTGATGGAGAGTCAGACCGTTCATGGACTTGGTTTTTAAGCAGATTACGAGAGGCGATCGGTGTGTCAAACGATTTGCTTATCGTATCCGATCGTCACAAAAGCATATCAAATGGGATGAGTGTAGCTTTTCCCGAAGTCCCTCACATATTGTGTTTTTTCCACCTGTGGCAAAACCTGAAGCAACACTGTAAAAAGTATTCGAATGTAGTGGAAAAAGCATTTTACAGTGCAGCATACAGTCATGTGCCATATGACTGCGATAGAATGTTAGAAGAAATTCGGGCGTTGCATCCGAAATCATATGACACTTTGGTTCAGGTTGGGGTAAGCAGGTGGTCACGGGCATATTGTCCAAACAGAAGATATGACATGATGACCACTAACATTGCAGAATCACTCAACAATTGCATGATGCAAGCACGTCGTTTGCCAATAACTACCGCACATGAATATGTGAGAAATGTGTTACAAAGATGGTTTAATAATAGACGTGGTGTTGCTGAAAAACTCACGACTTTTGTTACCCCTGCTGCGTACGATCGAATCATGTTGGCCAAAAATTTATCAACGGAAGGTACTGTATATCCTATTACAGAACCGATGACATACAGTGTTCTACATCCTAGCAAAGGCGATGCGGTGGTTAATATTGAAACGTGCACATGCACTTGCTTGAAGTGGAACTTAGATCAGTTGCCATGTATTCATGCATGTGCTGTAGCCAGGTATCATAATTGTACGTTGTTAATTTTTATATTTAATGTCATATCATATTTTTACATTTAAATAAATATTTATGATACTTGTCAGGTTTAAGGGCGTCAGTTGTGATACACTTTGTAGTCATTATTATAGCACAGAGTGGCTGAAAGCTGCATATGCACGTCCGATCAATCCCGTTCCTAAATTGTTTGATTGGAATGTTTCCGCGGAAGTTAGAAGCATGATTGTACTACCACCCATAGGAAAAAGGCAAGCAGGTAGGCCGAAAGAGGTTCGGATTCCTTCCGTTGGGGAAGCTCGTCGAACTAAGAAGTGTGGAAGATGTGGTCAGAGGGGACATAACCGTCTTCGTTGCCCTAACCCTCCAACATCCTTCAGTGGAGGGACGAGCGGAGCCGCAAGTGCAGAAGCCCAAACTAGCGAAGCCGCTACTGCAGAAGTTGGAACAAGTGCAAATGCTCATCCAAATACTGCGCCCTCACGAAGATGCCGCCTCTGTCATGAGACTGGACATAACCAACGTCGATGCCCGCAACGGTTTCCTCCTCCCAATCAAATGATGGGTAATGATCCAAACATTGATGATTAGACACATTAATTAATTGAAGCTTTTAGTTTAATAATATGTATTATGTTATTTCACGCTTGTTTATGTTGATTTAATCTTCATCAGAGTACAATGAAACTTATATTATTTTTTGTTTAATGACGTCTTGCAAGTATTTTATTAATTAGAACACATGTAGCATGTAAATGTTCATTTATTTATTTAGCATATGTTTAAATTTTGGGAACTCAAACTTTTATAATGACACAAGTTTCCTCAGTTATATGACACACATTATTTAGCATATTCAGGCAATAATATACACCAGGTCTAAATGGGAAACAGAAACTGATTTCGTGATTTAGGTTGATCGGTTTTTCAGGGTGATCGGTTTTTCAGGTTGATCGGTTTTTCATTATTGATAAAAAACCGAAATCGGTTTTTAATAGATCATAAAACCGACATTGCTTCATCTGCCATATGCACGTCTGATCGGTTTTTCAGTTAAGGAGAAACCGATTTCGGTTTTTAAGCGCACTTAAAAAACCGATCAGACGTATTGGTAGGACTTGACTTGGAGATTCTCTATTTTAAATAGCAAGATTAAAAATCTGTACATATCAACTAATGGTGTTTGAGACATTAAATCTGAAATATTTAAATATAGTAATCTTATAGACATTGAAGACTGAATAATGATAAAAGTCTGAAATTTAAATGACATTAATTTGTTTTTTTTTTCCCCTTGTTTACCTCTCAATATAGTAATCTTATTTGTTTTTAAAAGTTAAAAATATTTGAAAACTATTATAGTTATTTAAATTAAATTTAAATTTATATATTTAAATAAAAATAAACAAAATGGTTTTAAGTGTATGGTGTATTACAATAAAAGATTATATTTTAAAGAAATTTTGAGGATTAGATGTTTAGGGCTTTTATTTGTTAACAATGTTTGTTATACTGTTAAAAGGAATTTATATATAATGTAAAATTATGATAAATTTAGAAATATATTATTTTAAGGAGGATAGATTTAAAATAATATATTTAAAGAATTATTAAGTGATTTGACATTTATATAGAAATATGAAAATTTTTTAATGTAATATTATTTTAATGTAAATTTTTTTTTTTTTCGATGATTTTTCAATAGTTTTAAATAGTTGGATCACTTTAAAAAACAAAAAAAAAATAATTTAATAAATCTAATTCAAATCCATTAAGTGATAAGTGCTCAAACAAAGAACCATTGACTTAAATAGCTATTGTCATAAATGGCAATATTATTTACACAACATCACCTTATGATCACTAAATCCAAAATGAGCTCAATAATAATCTTTAAAATATAAGTTTTAACACTCTTATAGTATTTGATATAGATAGATTTAGACAGAACTCTAATATGACGTTAATCCCTTAAGAAACGTATCAAACCCAAAAGCTTAAGTTAATAATACATTAACATGCTTCCTCACATTTTTAAAATTTGATCACCTTATGATCACTTAATGTGTAGTATTTAAAATTTGATGTTATAATACATTAACATGCTTCCTCACATTTTTTGTAGATAGATAACAAATGACGGATACATGTTAAACGTTTTTTATTGTATAACAAGTGTAACCGGTTTAAATAAAGAGGGGAAAAAGAGTTTGCACTAAAAACCTCCATACTCTGATACCATAATAGTTAGTTATTATCAAACTCAAAAGATTTGACATAATAATATAATATATGTTATACATATCAATATAAAAATGAATTTAATTGTCTCAAGAAATGAAAGAATTTTACTTGCATCTTCTTAAATATGGTCTACTTATAAATAGACTTCTAATTCAAATTTGGAGACTTCATTAATGATTTTTTGGATAAATTTTATAAAATTAGGACTCAAATGTTAATATTATAAATCAACATAAAAGCACATAATATTATTTACACAAATAATATTATAAATGTCATAAGGTGATATTTATAATAAGGAAGGAAAATTATCTACACAAACTTTTAAAATATGTTTGGTGAGAATTGAACTTAAAACATCTAAATGAATAGAGAGGTGTCCAAAACCGAGGTGACATGCAGATATTGGTATTATTTTAATTTATAATTCAAACATTTTAATTATTATTTTAAAATTTTCATCTTAACAAATATGAACACTAAATTAAGTATCAAAATATCACTTTTTTATTCATTTCACTCTCTTATTTAATAATAATAATAATAATAATAATTTATATTATTACTGGGATATTATAAAAGAAATAGATATTATAGATACAAAGTTTACTCCTACCAAACATTTTTATTGTGAATTTATAGTAACAATATTATTTAGAATTAAGGTTGTTTTATGTTACCTTTAATTCAGGTAATGGGATATGATTTAAATTCACGACTTTAAAATTGCGTTTGATGTACATGATTGATGAACTATTTTTAAGATGTCAAATTGGATATAGTTAAATTAAACTAAATTAATACTTAGTTTGGTATAGGTTAAGATTGGGTAAAAAAATAAATAATTATATAATTTAAGGTGTTTTCTATTGTATTTTTTGGTGAACACCTCTTTTTTTAAGTTTTTGATTAAAATTTTGCATTTGTGGAATAATGCAATTTAGTGGAACATTAGGAATTTGTAAAAATATTAGAAAATGCTCCCATTTAATTACTAAAAATAAATACAATTACTTATATAAATGAATGAATAATTCAAATAAATAAATACAATTACTTATATACAACCTCTCCATCAGAGTCAACCATCCATTTTCCAAATTTATTTACTTTATACAATGGTGTTGAAAACGTATACAGATCCCTTGCAATCTCTGCCCTCAGTGCAATGACATCTGCAACCTGATCCGGTCGTCTTGATTTCCATGTAGTCTCGTTTGATTGTAACAAATCACGTATGTACATGGCCACATATGCTCCACAGCTCGTCCTGTATTAATAACAAATTAGTTAAATGATGTTATCATACCATTAAATATAATATAAAAAAATATATATATATTATATATTCAAATGATGTAAATTTTCATTAAGTTACAAATTTACTCACCCATCGGGTTGCTGGGGCACAACCGATCTATCAAGACGTTCAACTGTCCATCGCTCATCCACAGGTGGCATCTGTATCTGGGTCCTCTCATAAAATCCCACAAACCGCAATAAAATGGGCATCAAACACACAAGCGGCTGAAGTGGCTCAATGCGCAAAGCTAAATCAGTATGTGCAAGAGAATCATATATTAATATCTTCTTCTGTCTCAAGCACACCTGACAAAGGACCCAGTGATTTTGATCTAGGCTACATGGCAGCAACACCTGCAATTTGAAGACGTCAGTGATATTTTTAAAATTTAAATATTTCAATGATCAAATAATAACTTATACTTTTTTATACAACACTCACATTTTCAACTTCCCACCACGGTACTAATGAGTCTAACTTGCCAGAACCGAATGCTAGCCACTCTGAAGGTACATCAGCTGTAACCGGATCAAATGTTTTTCCTTTGAGGACATATTGCTCTCTATAGTATAATGTCATCAATGCCTGCAAGATAAAAAATTAAACATGTTATCACACTTAAGGGACATATGACGATAAATTGTAACGACATCACTTATTAAAATGTAAACACTCACAAATAAAGAGCTCCCATGAACCGCATATCTAGTGTCCTCAACCTCATTCCACTTCTTTCGTAAACACAGCAAATAAGAATCGATGTGCTCAGAAGTGAACCATCTGTTCTCATCTTCAATGGTTCGCAATGTGTCTGGTATCACGCACCACTGACAACGATCAACTGCACGCCTAAAATAAAAAAAAAAAAAAAAAAGGTTAAATTTTTTTTAATAGTAACCAACATAAAGGTATGAAACTACTTATTATCAATACCTGAGATCCAATGACGTGGAAGAAGCCTTGTATTCATTGTAGACAACCTCTACGGGGTCTACAGACTCTGCCACCTCCTCAACCTGCTTTTGGAGCACCTTCTTTTTCTTTTTTGGCGGTCCAGGATCAGTGTATGGTGTACGCAGAGATGCCGCTGGCTTCGTCTTTCGTTTGCCCCGCTCCTGGATGACCTCATCATGCAACTGTAAGGAAATCAAAACTATCAATTACAATAAACATTTAGAATTATAAATCAAACTGTAACACAATTGAAATACTATACGTACCTGGTCATCACCACGTTCATCCTCCTGATGGACCTCCTGCTCCTCCTGATGGATGGCTGTCTCGTCTCTATGGATAGGCGACTGATGGACTACCTCATCATGATGGCCAGGTGACTGATGGACCCCCTCGTCCTCATGTGGTGGTGGTGGTGGTGGTGGTGGGCTATAGATATGGTCAGGTGACTGATGGACCCCCTCGTCCTCATGTGGTGGTGGTGGTGGTGGTGGTGGGGGTGGTGGTGGTGGTGGTGGTGGTGGTGGGGGGGATGAGGGTGGGGGGGGTGGGGGGGGTGGTGGGGGTGGGCTATAGATATGGTCATCAGGGACAATGCTCCCATCATCATCATCATCATCATCATCATCATCATCGTCGTCGTCGTCGTCGTCATCCATAGGCATCTTTAAATATTCTTCCACCTGTCTCAGCCTTCTATCCATCTTACTTACTTTCTTGTAGGTTGCCTTCTGTAAACGCACAAGGTACTCAAATAACTGCATCACCTGCATAAATAAGTCATTTTACACAATGTACACAATTGAAAAAAACAAAATTTCGACAGAGTCTCCCCTGTTTTTTGAGTATCCAGAGAAATATAACCTGCATATATTAAAATTACACTTCATCTATCATGTTTAGAGACTCCGTCTCTCTATCCCACTTCATATGATTATACAACATATCCACAACTTTTCCATTTACTCAAATGCACATTCACTTAAGAAAAAACAATTAAGATTCGTACCTCAGAATGTACTGTAGGTACATCGTGCGCCTTTTTTGCTCGTAACTCCGTAAAGCTATCCTCTGATTCAGGCTGTCCACTTGGGATGTCTTCATGCTGCTCCTCATCATCATCCCTTGCATCATCATCATCATCACGTGCATCATCATCACGTGCATCATCATCATCACCACGTGCATCATCATCACCACGTGCATCATCATCATCATCATCATCCTCCTCACTCCCTCCGCCACCTACTTTATGTACCTCTTCGCCAACCACATGCTTCGGATTGAATGATGTCCAATAATCCGTCTCCTTTTCGGCATCAGTAGGCTCAAGGGTTTGTGCAATACCAACTATCTGCAATATACATATATAAATGGTTAGTTATATTATTATTAAGGATGGTTACAACAAAAAAAATGAAGGAAACCATTTTCAATTACTTTCACCACTTACAGGGGGAAAATCATTCAGGCTGGTTATGCCTTTCGGGGTCCTCTTCAGTGTCCGTCTCCTACACCTTGGCAGTTCATTTTGCAAGGATTGATTATCTTTCGCTATCTTCTCTCGTAAGACCGGGAATATTTCCACCAACCACCACTATAATTTGATTAAACAAATAACAAACATATAGTTAGTGTATATATATATAAAATAAAATTCTATATATCAACCAATTAAAAGGATACTATTATTAATTATTTACCATATTAAGTATACCTGAAATGCCGGAATATAACCATAAAGATTAATGGTCTTCGGTGGGTTTTTCACCCGCTCTTCATTAATCGCCATATGGAGACAATGGATCAGCGTACTATAGCTCAATGTACCCCAAGGGAACGAGTTCCATAACTCTGCATTCTCTATCATGACCCACATAAAATGACCAATGCTAGCTCTGTCATCCTGCCCCATGAAGAGATGGAAAGCGATCCCTACATTTGCTAACTTCAAAAGATCCTCATCATTTAAAACATTTTCACCTGCACGGCCCTGACGTCCTGTATGGCTCCTTGCCTCAACAAAGGTGGCTAGACTGGGGACACTCGGCGACACTCCATCAAACAATCGCCATAGGATGCTCTTTACATCATTTTGCACCGTATTGAAGATTTCTCGATCTACAACCCCAAAAGGAAGTCCTGTCACCAATAAAAACTCCTGTTTCCCAAACCTATATATTCTTTCTCCGATTTCAAACCACATTTCATCACGGCGCCCACCGGGGACCTCCACCTCTCTAACAAGAAACCATAATATCACTGAAGCAGCTGTTGTATTGTTGCTGCTTATCGCTAAAATATGTCCGAATGGGCACTCTCGTATGAACCGGTCGTATAAGCCTCGTCTAGTAATCACCGCAATGATTTTACCAAGCCATTTGTGCCCAATATGTGTATTCCCGCTCGAATTCTTGCTAATTGTTTGTGAACTATATTTGTACTTGAAATCCATCTGTAGAAAACAACCAACAACAGCAAATGATTAGTATAGTATTCAAATGTGAACAAAGACAATCGGTTTTTAACTATGGCTGGAAAACCGATCAATGATATTGATCGGTTTTTCACCAGGGCTGGAATACCGATCAATGATATTGATCGGTTTTTCAGCATGGCTGGAAAACCGATCAATGATATTGATCGGTTTTTCACCAGGGCTGAAAACCGATCAATATCATGATATTGATCGGTTTTCCATCCCAGTGTGAAACACCGATCAATATCATTGATCGGTTTTTCACTAAAACCGATCAATGATAGAAAACAACCTGAAACTGCAACTGACTACAACTCAAATCGGTTTTTAACTATGGCTGGAAAACCGATCAATGACATTGATCGGTTTTTCACCAGGGATGGAAAACCGATCAATGACATTGATCGGTTTTTCACCAGGGATGGAAAACCGATCAATGATACAAAACAACCAGAAACAGCAAATGATGTATAGTATTCAAATGACAAATGTGAACAAATATAATCGGTTTTTAACTATGGCTGGAAAACCGATCAATATCATTGATCGGTTTTTCACCATGGCTGGAAAACCGATCAACATCGTTGATCGGTTTTCCAGCCCTGGTGAAAAACCGATCAATGATATTGATCGGTTATTCATTTCGGTTTTTCACAGTACAGAAGAGAAAAACCGATCAACCAGTTGAAACCGAAGTGAAAAACCGAAGTGCAAAACCCCGAAGTCGAAAACCGAAGTTAACAACCGATTGTGAAAAACCGATTGGAAAAACCGATTGTCAACAACCGATTGTGAAAAACCGATTTCAAAGAATACAAAGGCCGACGATGATCGCAGCGTCATAACAACACAAATCTAACCTATTTCAACACAAAAACAACACAAATCTAACCTATTCTAATCTAATCATCATAATCTAACACAAAACCAACACAATTTAATCATCATAACACAAAACATCTCAAATTTGCAAAACGAAATTAAAAAGTCCCTAACATGGTAGATTCGAGTACCTTGCCAAGCTTGAGAGGGTCGCCGGCGGTCGGAGATGGTCTGCCAATGTCGAAAACGGCGAGAGAATGGCCGGAAACGGTCGAACGGCTGGTCGGGTCGTGCAAGGGGGCGATCGGGTACGGGTCGCACAGTGTGGGTCGAGTTTTTGAATGGGAAACCGGTGATGAAAATGACTTTTCACCGATTTCTTAGAAATATATATAGGAGGGGCTGTTTTGTAATTACATATTTTAGTTTTTTTAATTTTTTTGAAAATTAAGGGCTTATAGGTAAATATATGTAAGGGCATTATGGGTATTTTGGGTATATAATGAAATTAATTTGTTTGAGGGGTTAAATTCAATTTGTTTAAAAATAATGGGTAAAAACAAAAATTGTCATTTTCAAATGGGTATTTTTCGCAATTTTCGCTATATATTTTTAAAGAAAAGCTCTAATTGTTTTAGATTTAGATGGCGTTATTCTTTAATTCAAAATTATGTTATAAATTCAATTGATTGTCTGCACATATTCTATCTCTTTACAAGTGATAAATTTATATATAAGTGATGAATCGCCAAATAGCACTAATTATATATATATTATAATTTTAGTAAACATATTTGAAATAAGTGTATTTAATTTTATATTGTTTAATTTAAGTCTATATGATGGATATATGTTTAAATTTAGTCTTACGTTTGTGTGAAATATTATAACTTGAGGATGTTTCACTAAATTAGATTTAATTGTGGTATACTTATTCAAATCTTGTGTTGGGATGTTAGGTATTAAAAAGAATATTAAATTATGCATACTTGGTGTATAATTGTATTTTATCTTCTATGTTATTCAATAATAAAAAGTAATATAATTAATGTAAGAACTTGTCTAACAATTTTTAATTTTTTAAACAATAAATTATAACTAAATTGCATTTCAAATTTGTATCCAAAAGTAATTATCAATTAATTTACAATTCAATTACAAGTAAGAATATTAATCTAACAAAAAATAAATTTACTATATCTTAATCTCATCATAATGTATGTTCAAAAGTTAAATTGTAAGGATAACGTTTTATCAATTTTTTTTTTTTATTTATGAAAATCTTTTAAATTTTATTGAAGTTCCTTATAGTTTTATTTTATATTTTAATGTATTCAATAATATAAAAATTAATATAATTAATAGAATTACTAACTAACATCAAACTTGACAACTGAACAACTTAGACGTTGGTCTTAACAAGTTGATGTAACATTAATTGTTAAGAATGATGTTGTACTTGTTAAGTGAAAAACTTCGATGTAAGCAACTATCATACATTCGTTTGTGTTAATTTTTAACAACTTCAAATATTACATTAATGTCAAACTTGACAACTGAACAACTTCGATGTTAGTCTTAATAAGTTGACATTACGTTAATTATTAAGAAGGACATTGCAGTTGTTAAGCGAACAACTTTAGATGCTCGCGATGGATAACGGTATTTACAACGGGTCAATGAGCCTGTGATGGAAACTTCAGACGTTGAACTAATTTTTAACAACTTCAGATGTTATACTAACATCAAACTTGACAGTCGAATAACTTCGACGTTGGTTTTAACAAGTTGATGTAACGTTAATTGTTAAGAAGGATGTTGGAGTTGTTAAGGAAAAACTTGGACGTTAGCTGATGCCATACGTCCTTTTTGTTCATTTTTAACAACTTCAGACGTTATCCCAAAGTTCGACTTGGCAAATGAATAACTTCGACGTTAGTCTTAACAAGTTGATGTTACAGTAATTGATAAGATGGATGTCCGAGTTATTAGGAGAACAACTTGGATGTTAGTTGATGTCATACGTCCTTTTTGTTAACGTTTAACAACTTTAGACGTTATTCTAACGTTGAAGTTGATAAATCAACAACTTTGACGTTAGTCTTAATAGGTTAATGTTACAGTAATTGTTAAAACGGATATTAGAGTTGTTAAGGGAACAAGTTGGACGTTAGTTGATGTCATACGTCCGTTTTTGTTAATTTTTAACAACTTCAAACGTTACCCTAACGTCAAACTTGAAAATTGAAAAATTTTGATATTAGTATTAACAAGTTGACGTTACAGTAATTATTAAGAGGGACGTCAGAGTTGTTAAGTTAACAACTTACACGTTAGTTAATTTCATACATCTTTTTTGTTAACTTTTAACAACTTCAGATATTATTCTAACATATGACTTGATAAATAAACAACTTCGACGTTAGTCTTAACATCTTTTTTGTTAACTTTTAACAACTTTAGACGTTCCCCTAATGTTAGACTTGATAGATGAACAACTTCGATATTAGTTTTAATAAGTTGACGTTACAATAATTGTAAAGAGGGACATTGGAGTTGTTAATTTAACAACTTGGACGTTAACTGATATCATACATCAATTTTTGTTAATTTTTAACAATTTCAGACGTTACCCTTACGTCAAACTTGGTAAGTTAACAACTTCGACATTAGTCTCAACAAATTGACGTTACATAATTGTTAAGAACGATGTTGTAGTTGTTAAGTGAACAACTTCGACGTTAAAGTGAAATATTGATAATAAATAGAAATTAATATAATATTATATTTATATATTATTTTAATTAAAATATAATATATATTAATTAATAATAAAATATTAGTAATAAATTAATATTATTATAATATTAACATAATAGTATATCTTACAATAAAATATTATATTTATATATTATTTAATTATTATTATTTTAATATTATTTAATATAAAAATAATATATTTGATCTACAGCAACCGGTTGTAGGTCACATATTTCACTGTGGCTGCCAAAGTGTGTTTGTATGATACAAACAAAATTGTTGTTCGTACCATAGCCAATCTCGTGTTTGAGTTGTACAATTCTTTTGAATCATGTTATTGGGTTACACCTTTTTGATAAACCCTATAATGAAGGGATCCAAGGAAAAAGGGACCTCATTAATTAATTCCACTATAATATTGATAGACCCCTTTTCCTAGGCAATCTGCCGGCACCTTACGGTGACCCTCCAGTTAGCCCTTGCACTCAATTAAAGGATCATCACAGAGTTAAGCCGTGTTCTTTTTGAAACATTTTCGAAAACAACGAAAACGTGGGAAAATTTTTCATTTTTTCTTTCAAACCTTTGTAAAATATTTTATAAAAATTTGGGTAGCATCCTGTCTGTTTTTAGGACTTTGTCACCCTACAGATTATAAAATTTAACACTTCTAAAATATCACAAATCAATTTCCCCAAACTACAAAGCCTCAGACTCTCATTTTTCAACACAACTATAACTACAATTTCACATTTCAATTTATAAACGCATTATCAACTAAGTCATATGTCATGCATCAATTTACTCCAAAACGCAATTTAAATCTAAGTTAACCACAAAATGATATTTACAAAACCACGTAGAGATAATAAAATATATACAACATCTTTTAAAATCGAACAAAAATAAGAGTAGATAATCACTTGAGCACTATCGCTGCAGCTGTCTGATATATTTTCAAAGTAATGTGCAGCTATGGTACCTGTGCCAGAGGAGGTTTATTTAAAAAATACAAAAAATGTTTGGTGAGCTTTAAAAGCCCAGTGAGTGTCATGTAATATATTTAAAACCATATTTTCATAAAAGCCTTCCTAAAACAGTTTTAATAATTCTAATCAAATTCATTTATTCTAAATTGAGTTTCATGCATTAATATTATAAAATACATGTTAAATCATATTTCACTTTTACCAAAACATTCAAACATGCATGAAACATTCATTTATAAATCAAATCAACACAAAACTCATTGAAAATCATTTTGATACTCACCTTAACTAACAATCACTTCCGAATAGTTTTCCGGAAGGCTCCGAAACGCTCCCTATCGCTCTTTCCTTACTCCATCGGCTTGCTTGTCAACTACACAACATATATATTTATATATAATTTATGTTCGCGTCAACTTCTGGAAACTCGAAATAACTAAAATTACATAATCGTCTCTAAGTGACCCTTTTTACGTGCAACCCTCCATTTTTCGTTCCTT
Source organism: Nephelium lappaceum (assembly GCA_021234005.1). Classification (NCBI taxonomy): domain Eukaryota; kingdom Viridiplantae; phylum Streptophyta; class Magnoliopsida; order Sapindales; family Sapindaceae; genus Nephelium; species Nephelium lappaceum. Next base: position 1,686,366 of record CM037996.1, read on the forward strand.
TATCGATTCTAGGGTTTCGAACTCAGTTTTATTCATCTGAAACCTATTTACTATCACTTAGGGATGTTCTGGCACTAACGAAATCGCGTTCGGAGGCCCGAAAAGAAAATCGTTCGATTTCGACCCCTTTAGGTCGAAAACTATTCACAACCCTATTCAGGGCTTTTCTTCATTCCGTTTTCGATTCGAACACCTTTCCAACTGCCATCTAGTCGGTTCAAGTGTCGATATGGAAAGAAACGGTCATTGGGTAAGCATTTTAAGCTAAAAATGCGTTATTTTCACTACTAATTTTTAGGTGTTTTCTTGGTTTTGAGTTCTAAACTTAATCTTTCACTTTTAATAACATCAACACACCTAATTAAACTTGTTAGGGTCATCTGAACACTCAACGGACGTAATATGGATCAATTTATGAAATCGCCCTTCAAACTAGTTTAGCATGCGATTTGATTTCTCTTTAAATTTTTGATATTTTCTTTGCTTCCTAAGCTCCCTATCCACATCAATTCATTTATTTTTCAACTCATTTTTACTCAAAACCAACCAACAAACAAATCAAAATAAAGTCCATTTCGAATCAACTTAATCACCAACAAAATCATCAACTTCAAACTTAAACAACTTACCCCTTTTCCTCTTCGCGTTGACTTCTTTTTGGGGCTAATTTTGGGTTTGTTTTGGACTGGTTTTGGTGATAGATCTGGTGCGAAAATGGATGGGTTTTGGTTGGATCTTCCTCTCTTCCTTCTCCTCTCTTCCTTTCTCTCCCTCTCGACCTTCTTTGGTTTCGCTGTCGATTTGCCACCAATTCTGCACGCGTGGAGGACTGGTTTGGCTTCGGTTCAGCTTAGTCTTGGTGAGCTTGGCATCGAGTTTGGCTGGAGCAGCTCGTTGGCGTCGATCTTGCTCGGTCGGCGGTCTGGTTCGGTCGGCGACAAGTCTGGTTCGGGTCAAGTTCTGCAGCTGGGTTTGATCGTGCTTGGCATCGGTTGTGTCTAGTTCTGTGTGCTGATTGGTGCGACGGCGGCGAGGTCTAGTCGGCATCAGCGTCGGCTCCTTCTTCTTCTTCTTTTCTTCTTCTTTTGTCCCTTCTTTTCTTCTTCTTCCTCTGGTTCGGTGAGACTGACTTTGGTTTCTGTTTTTGATTTTGTGAGTCAAAACAATTTTTGGTGCTTCATGTCTTTCTCCACAAACAACTTTAAAAATGACGGTCAAGTCTTGATAAAATTTTGTTCTCCTCCCTTAGCTTTTAGATCAATTCTAGTTTGACCACAATTATTAAAACTTATCTTCAATTTAGTCCCTTGTCACATTAAATAATTACTCGATTTCATTTACTATGTTACCTTTTCGTTTAATCACAATCGAGTTTAAATCGATCTCTATGGGTTTCCTATAACCTTAGGCGCTTCCATGGACCATTTAGGGTCTCTAATAATTATTTAGGGATTACTTTTGGAAAACCCGTAAAATTAAAATAGAGGGTTTACAAACATACGAACTATCAAATTTATATGAGTTGATGTTTTTTATTTTTCTTATGATTTCCATGGAGAAGCTTAATTTGTAACTTCAAGTAACTCATTATATTTGATTATTTCAGTTCTTACTTTAAACTCAAACTATTAAAATTTCTGCAATTTTATTTTCATTTGAACTTCATACATTAAGAATTGTGTTTTTCTTACAAATAATAGATATGTGGCATCAAACACAAAATTAGAGTATTATAATTTTTTTTTTCTTAGTTAAAGAGTGTCTTAATTATTGAATGCAAAAAATCTCTCCAAATAATTTTTCTATCTACATTTAGAGGTCCAGCTTCACCTTGGAATTTTTCACTTTTATATGCTACCACTTACAACTTAGATTAAACAATCTACATGTTGTGTGGCATATAAGCATATTTGTGGTATCCATTAAATTATACAGTTGGTAGAACAAATATGTGTATCTTTAAGCACGTGTATCATTACAACTCAGTTAAGCCAATTACATCAAACTGCATATCAAGTAATTTTAATGTTAAGGGTATTGCTATTGCATTAATAAAATTTTCACTATTCGTATAAAAGATACTATACCATCGTTTAGCATTTCAGTTATAGTATTGTGTATTATATGGATAGAACATCATTTGCAATACAAGTATTCATATCTCTACCGTAGCTATAATGATATTTGGTAAAGAATGTAAATCCAAAAATATTAATAAAAATTGTCAAACTTAATTTGAATGCAATTTTTCAGATGAAATTTTCAAACCATTAAGATTTGAAATTACTTCGTTTTTTTTTTTTTCTTGTAAGTTAATTAATTGTAATATTATAGTACCAATTATTTGCAATATTAAAGTAAACCTATTTTGTATTAAATTAATTGGAATGTATGCATTTGGGTTAAATAAAAATTTGTCTTCTAAACATCATAACTCTTAGTAAATTGGTTGTCCCTTCATCCTCCGTCTTGTTGAAGGGCGGTTTGGGTTCTAGCTTACTCATCAAATACAAATCTTGCTTGTAGTGATAATTTTAAGCAAATCTTGTTAAAATCTTCACCTATATCATATTTGGTTACTTTTGAATTTGGGGCCATATGTTATAGTAAGGATTCTAAACAATTACATGATAATAGGTGTCCTTTGGATTCAAGTCCAATGCTTTAGAGAAGAAAAAATTAAACAAATTTGAAAAAAATAAAATCTTATTGGTGCGGTCAAAGTTAATTGGTAACCAAAAAATATTTGTTTAATGATTTTTTTTTTTTTTTCAATTGGAGGTTCGAATTTAATAAAACTTCAACTTTAGCTATTAGACAAATCTAACAGTTATATATATATATATATTTATTTATTTATTTTCAATCTTATTAATCAGCTTGTTTTATCAATAAACCTTAGTTCTACTTGAACAAGTAAGGTTTTGGTGTTTAATTAATTTTATATTGCTTGCAACCACGAATTTTTATTTATTTAGTTGTAAAATCTATAAATATACTTATAAGAAACAACCTTTAAAATTTTGATCACTGTATTGGATGGAACATCCAAAAGAAGAAAGAATATACTATAATTAGTTAACGAATTTCCATTTTTCCAATTGGAAACAAGAAACAAATAAAGAATAATCTAAAGTTTTTAATTAATGAGTGGAAAAATGCAATAATTTCAAAATACAGAAAAGTTTTATAAAACTTTTTGATTGGATATAGCTCTTGATAATGTGTTGTGTGGAAGAAAAAAAAAATTCCAAGATGCTATAAGAATTTTGATAGGCTTTTATTGGATGGACTGATAATAAGATTACGAGAGTAGCACAGGAAACAAAAATAAATGAATAAATAAAGGTGATGACAAATTCAAAGTCTATAAGTTGTAAGTGGACAAATACAATAAATTCCAAAATATGTAGAAAAGTTTTGTACATCTTTTGGGTGAGACAACTCGTGATAACAAGGGTTTGAAAAAAATTAACAAATTCCAAATCGTGTGGAAAGTTTCGTAAACTTTAAGAAAACAAGAAAGAAAAGAAATAAGTAGTAAACAGGGAGAGAGAGAGAGAGAGAGAACAATTGACCTAAAGAGAGAGAGAACAATTGACCCAAAAATCAAGTTGACTAATTTTGAGTGGAAAAATGTAATAAATTCCACGATCATATAAAAGTTTGATAAGCTTTTTGAGTGTAACAACTCTTGATAATAAGTGAGTGGAAGAAAGCAAGAAAGTTCAAAACATGTGTAAAGTTTGAAGACTTTTAGGAAACAAGAAAGAAATTGTAATAAACAAGAAAAAAAAAAACAATTGATACAAAAATCAAGTGGACAAATTTTGAGTGGAAAAATGAAATAAATTCCACACCCATAAAAAGTTTCATAAGCTTTTTGAGTGTAACAACTCTTGATAATAAGTGTGCGGAAGAAAGCAAGAAAGTTCAAAACATGTGTAAAGTTTGAAGACTTTTAGGAAACAAGAAAGAAATTGTAATAAACAAGAAAAAAAAAAAACAATTGATACAAAAATCAAGTGGACAAATTTTGAGTGGAAAAATGCAATAAATTCCACACCCATAAAAAGTTTGATAAGCTTTTTGAGTGTAACAACTCTTGATAATAAGTGTATGGAAGAAAACAAAAAGTTACAAAACATATAGAAAATTTGATAGACTTTTGAATGGATACAACTAATTGTAAAATTCTAAATACGTACAGCTCGTGTCAAACAAGCAAGAAACTAAATGGTAGTTGATGTAGAAAGTTTAATAGACTTTTGAATGGATACAACTAATAATAAAATTCTAAATACAACTATATCAAACAAGCAAGAAAAATAAACGATGATTGATGTAAAAAGTTCAATAAACTTTTGAATGGATACAATTAATTATAAGATTCTAGATACAGCCGTATCAAACAAACAAGAAAATAATTGATGGCTGATGTAAAATTGAAGTTGAAAACCCAAGAGTAGAAAAATGCAATAAACTCCATACACGTAGAAAAATTTGATGGACCTTTTTAGTAGAATAACTCTTGAGAAGAAGTTTGTGGAAGAAAGCCAGAAATTCCAAAACATTAAAAAGTTTGATAGGCATAGGCCTCACCCCCATAGGCATTAAAATTTTTTAAAAAAAATTACATATATAAAAGATATATTTGTATATATAATATCTGTAAATAATTAATAAAAATTGTGAAACTTTTTTATAGTTTTTAAAATCAAATTTTTTAATTGTAAATTTATCCCTTATGAAAATTTGTTAATTTATTAATTCATAATATGTATGTATATTGGAAAAGTCAAATACATACATACGTATATATATACATATATACATATATATATGTGTGTGTGTGTGTGTGTGTGTATCCTTACTAAAAAAAAATTGACCCCCAAATTCTTGCTTTCAAAAAAGAATATGACATGATGGGATTTTTTTAAAAATAAAAAATAAAAAACTATAATTTGATTTCATAAAATTATAGATTGTATATAATTTGTTGGGATTTCATTATCATTAACACGAATTAAAGTAAAATGTGTATACATAATTTGTTTAACGGAAAAAAATAAATATATAAAGTAGATAAAAGAAAAAGTATTAGGAAATATCATCAAGTTCTCATTTTTCATTGATGGAAATATAATGAATATTCTATGGATATATTTTCTATGTTTCATGGAAATTTTCTCAGTATTGTACAAAATTACATTATATGTTCACCAATAATGATATTTTCTCAATATTATCCCTGCTCATGCAACAAAGATGTTGTTATCAATTTAGTATGAATATGTAATAAAGATGAATTAAGAAAGTTAATATGTGTGTATCCATGCTTTTCCTAGTATACACTCATGTTTTGTATGATGGATAGACTTATCATGATGAACACTTATCATCTGTGTCCATAATTTTTGTTATGTATATTGGTATACTCAGTTATTAGACTTTTTATGTTTTCTCTTTCTTTTTTTTAATTTTTTTTTTTAACAATATTTACCTTATAATGATTTTCTTGATAAAATTTATGCAATTAATTAGCATAGTTTAAGCATCAAAAGTACATCATTTCAAAAAGTACAAAAAAAAAAAGGCAAAAACAAAAGCAACTTAATATGCGAATTTAAATAAAATCCAAAAGTTTGTCTTTGATTCTTAAATTAACGCAAGGCTCTATTGTTTCAAACTAATTACAATGGCCAATGGGTCACCACAAAGGACTAATTTTCATGGACTCTTTCATCAATCATCATAATTAAGGTTGATGAAAGTCCGTCAAAAGCTCTATTCTCGGGGTGGTATTCAATTTCAGAGCGTTTGGGCATTCAATGGTTTGAAGTTAAATTCGATGGAAAGTTCCGATTTCGTGATATAGTTTGTTCGTTTGTTTTTTTTTTTTTTTCTCCTTAATTGGTGATTTTTTAGTATAGTTAGGGTCTAATTTGATGGATTTTTTTTTTTTTATTTTCATGAGGTGTGATGGTGTTGGATTGATGTGTGGTGATAGGAATTTGGGTATGTGGTGTACTGGTGTTTCCGATTTTGAATGTTGTTTTGTGTGGGGATTAGGTTTTGAATGCTTAAGAGTGATGGTTAGGTTAGTGTTTGGGAAGTGATTAAGGAATGTTTAAGGCTGTTTAGTAGCTACCTTAAGTGCCCTCTTTGTTTCTTCATCAAAGATGAAGAGCTGTTGATGAAGCAATAGAGGCCACCTAAGTGTCCCTTTTGTGTCTTTAGATTTTTTTAATTTTTTTTTTCTTTTATTATTATTAATTGAAAAAAGTTATTTTTAATTTAATAAAGCAATGGCAATTTTGACCTTTCACTTTCAAACATAACTTTTTTGTTGGAATTGTAATGGAATTGTAATGGAGAGAGTTTTTTAACTCAAAATAAAACTATAGGGTGCCTTTCACATTTGCGGCAAATGTTGGGGAATTTTTAGAAATAGCCCTTAATTATAGCTACTCACACCACATTTTCATGACAAGTAAGCACTTCATGCATATTAATTGCCAAAAACAAGTGGCCTGAAACACACCAAAAACCAAGACATTATTTTATTCTAGAGGCCAATGATGTCAAGGCACTTGCCTTGTCCTGGAAGCAACTTGATAGCTTAGCTTGTATTGAAAGTAACTTGACTTCTTGATATTTACACAATGTCATGTATCAAGACAAATGGCTTGATATATCCTAATCTAGGATAAGATTAGTCTATGGAAAACCAAATAGTGATAAAAATTGATTGTGTTTTTGTTCCTTGGCATTTATATTTTTGTACAAGACAAAGACTTGATTTAATTCTGTCATATTCAGAGGTTTATTAGGCTCTTGATTGGTTGTTGTCTTGATAAATTTGTTAAAAGAATTTTCCAAAGGAAGTAGTATGTCTCAACTTTTCTTGAATAATATTATTTTTTATAGGAATTTAAGAGATAGGCATATACTAATTAACTAAAGCTCTTGATTTCTGAGAAGGAAATAAAAAATTGTGGTTAGTGGTATTTTGTATTATTAAAGAAGCTTTTCCGTAGACTAGCTAGCTTAGATTTTCAGAAACTAATTGGTGAAAGTGTTATATGTGGCAGCTTAATTGTGTGAGAATAGATAACATCTTAAACTATTTTGTTACATGACCTGAGTAAGATGTGAAAGTAATTGAATTAGTTGAATTTTAATTGTAGTCAGGGAAGTTCATGACCATATCCAATTATCCATCCTGTATGAGTTAAATTCTTCTAATGGATTAAACTTTAAGAAAACTTAATATATCTCATTTGTTTATATAGTTAGGTTTATAGTATATATATGAATTAGAGGAACTATTGTATGATGCGTAGACTTAATTACCGTGGTGAACACTTACTATCTATGTGATATATATTCATGCTTTCTATGATATGTACTTAGACTTTTCCTAATGTATGTCCATATTTTCTGTGATGTCTATTGGTATACTTTGCTACTAGACTTTTTATGTTTTCTTTTCTTTTTTTTTTTTAACAAATACTTTACCTTATAATGATTTTGTTGATCAATTTAAAATTTATACAATTAATTAGCATAGTTTAAGCATCAAAAGTACATCATTTAAAAAAAAAAAAAAAACTTGATTTGTGAATTTAAAGAAAATCCAAACATTTTTAGACCTAAATTAATGTAGGGCTCTATTGTTTTAAACTAATTTTATTGGCCAATGGGTCACCACAAAGGACTAAATTTCATGGATTCTTTCATCAATCATCTCAATTAAGGTCGACGAAAGTACGTCAAAAGTTCTATTCTCAGAGTAGTATTCAATTTCAAAGTTGACACTAAATCGAAGTTCTAAATTTTCTATTGTTATGATACAAGCAGCAGCTGGTCATTATCTTATAGCTAGTGTAGCTTGTATCACTTGATCACAAATAAATGTTGTGATCAATCAGTTGAAATTAGTATATAAAGACTACAACAGTGATTGAAAACTTTGCTTAGATGCAAGATTCTTGAAGCTGACCTTGCAGGTTCAGGTTGTTAAAATTTACTTATCTTTCCATGATTTACGGGCATATAAATTAAGTATATTCTACAAGGAAGTCATACAGAATTAGTGGCTGTAATCAACTTTTTTTATTGAATGAGAAGTTACATTTTGCAACTCCATTGACAAACCAAGTTTTACTTTGTTCTTGGTTGATTTTTCTCTTGATCATATTTACAAACAATTTTGCATTTTAATTAATTGTATATGTCTTGCTACACAGAAAAGAAATTACAAAAATTATTTTCTTAACACGTACTAAAATTTAATCACGTTAGTACAAATCTCCTTAATTGAATTTTGTTCCAATGAGATGGTCTTTTATATATATACATAAATATATGTAACAGGTTTTTCATATGAACTCAAAAGACACGTTATGGGAATATGTTATTAACCGAACATTATAATGCACCTGTATTAAAGATTATTTGTAGAGTTGAATGCAAACAATCTCTCTAGCTCTTTCCAAGTAATTGATCTCTAGGACCTTGACTGAGAACAAGAGTCGTTGTTGTCTTTTATCATTTCCATTGTTCCACCTACAAGTATAGCTTTATAGAATTATAGTTCAACTTGTCATTTTTTCTATCACCACTCTATACGTCGGAATCAAACTTTAGCAAAGACTTTGAATTTTCATTTTCAGACATAGAAGTTTAGGGTAAGTTGCCCCCACATAAACATCTGAGTCCAAAAGTTTATATGTATTTGACTGATTGACATTGGAGTAGTCTACACTTATATGTTGGAGTAGTCTATAATCATATAATTTGATTAATTCAAAAGCTATATATATATATATATATGTAACACTTTTTTTTATATGAACTCAAAAGACACACTATGGGAATCTTTTATTAACCGAGCATTATAGGGCATTTGTATTAAAAATTATTTATAGAGTTGAATGCAAACAATCTCTCTAGCTCTTTCCAAACAATTGATCTATAGGATCTTGATTAAGAACAAGAGTCGTTATTGTCTTTTATCGTTTCTATTGTTCCACCTACAAGTATAGCTTCATAAAATTACAGTTCAACTTGTCATTTTTTCTATCACCACTCCATACGTCGGAACCAAACTTTAGCAAAGACTTTGATTTTTCATTCTAGACATAGAAGTTTAGGATAAGTTGCCCCCACGAAAACATCTGAGTCCAAAAGTTTATGTGTAATTGACTTATTGACATTGGAGTAGTCTATAATTATATAATTTGATTAATTCAAAAGCTATATATATATATGTAACACTTTTTTCATATGAACTCAAAAGACACGAATGTTTTTATTAACCGAGCATTCTAGGGCATTTGTATTAAAGATTATTTGTAGAGTTAAATGCAAACGATCTTTCTAGCTCATTCCAAAAAATTGATCTCTTAGACCTTGACTAAGAACAAGAGTTGTTGTCTTTTATTATTTCTATTATTCCACGTACAAGTTTAGCTTTATAGAATTACAGTTCAGTTTGTCATTTTTTCTATCATCATTCCATATGTCGGAACCAAACTTTAACAAAGACTTTGATTTTTCATTTCCAGACATAAAAGTCTAGGGTAGGTTGCCCCCACATAAACATATGAGTTCAAAAGTTTATGTTTAACAAACTAATTGACATTGGAGTAGTCTATACTCATATGTTGGAGTAGTTGGAGTAGTTGGAGAAGTCTATACTCATATGATTTGATTAATTCAAAGTTACTTTCCTTTTCTTTTTTAATTGTTTGATCTAGTTAGCAAAGCTTCATTGTCTTATTGATTCTTTTAGATGAATTATGTTGCTATGAAAGAAAGTATTTTATTGATACTTGTTACAAAGAATGGTGAAAATGCATTACCAAAATTTCTGTGGTTGTTATGGTTAGGTTATTGAAGTTCAATTACGTTGTTTATTTAATTTATTGCCAATTAACTCAAACAATTAATGAATATATACAGTATTTTAATCTAAATAGAAGAGTTTAAAATATGTAAACTCATGAATATATATAGCATTTTAATCTAAAGATTAAGAGTTTAAAATGTACAGTAAATTTGATTTATGATAAAATAATAAGGTTTATATTAATATAAGTGCAAAGGATAACTTATTTTCTTAGAAATTATTTTATCTTTTAATAATACTACTCAATCCAAACAAAATTTTAAGAAGCTATCACAACATGAAATCAATATTATATCATGATCTATACAACAAACTTACAAAATTTTGATTTTATAGATTACTCTTTATTGTCCTATATAATAATTTTGTTTGAAAGTTTTTTTTCCTAAGTTAAAAACTTTCATCAAACAATGTTAGATATACATATTATTATTTTTATTTCAAAGATTGTAATGGTTAGAGTCATCATTGTGTTGCAAGTTGTCGATATAAAGTATACAAGCATAGGATATATAGCACTTGGTTGTCAATTCCAATAAGAGTAACTATATATCACATTAATTATTAGAAATCTCAAAAGAGTATAAATAACGTATCAACGAGTAAGAGTCAATTCTAAAAACATATTATAATATATTTTATACTATTGTTGAACTCTTTTTTATCGTCTTAAACTTTTGAATTTAATAGTCTATTTTCAAACTTACCATCTTTAAAACTAATTTGGAAGGTCTCACTTAAGTTTTTCTAATCTCGTAATATATAAATATTACAATAAATGATTGGATGTACTTTTTTCCCACTTTTACTTTACAAATAATCAATCACATATTTTTTAGAAAACTTAAAAAACACTTAGGTATGGAGAAAATCTAAGTCCCTTTTAATCACAGTTATAAAAAATATAATTATATTCATATTGCAATATTTTAATTTGTGTAGTAAAATGTAGTATATGATAATAAAAAAAAAAAAGAAGAATTATTGTCTGATTTTTCTTATACATACATACATACATATACATATATGTATATATTCTGTGTGTGTGTGTGTATGCACGTAGTATGTATATTTAACTAGAATGATAAGACTCTGAGAAAATGCTAGTTTATTATATGTAATATCCCCCAAAAAAAATAAATAAATAAAGTGTCTTATGGAGATCAAATTAAAAAGAAACGAAAACTTGAAGAAAGTTTGTTAGAAAAGAGATTCAACAAAATGTCATTCCAATTATTATGTAATAATTCATTATGTCATATTGCGTAGTTTAGACAATTGGAAAATTGAAAAAAAAAGATAACTATAATATTGTTATTTTATTCTAATTTTCATTTAATAATTTTATGAATTACAAATTAAAAATTTATCAATTTTTAAATTTAAAATCAATGTCACGTGTCACATGCACAAATTAGGGTGAGTAGACTTTAACATTAGATCCGATGTTATTATCTTTGTTTGATTAATGAAAGGATCAAGTGAAGTATTTTTGGATAGTTGAGAACCTAATTGACTAATAAGCAAATGTCATGTAAAAATGTGATATTATGTGATGAGTTAGGAATGAAAATACAATTATCCTAAAAGAAAAACTAGTGTAGTTTCATGGAAAATGGGGAAATGACTAAAAGTCAGTTGACTCATATTAATGTCTATTCACAATAAGTGCACGAAATTATGCAATGAATTTTAATATAAAGAAACTTATGTTTTAAATTTTAAGTGAATATATACATACCTTATTATATATTTGTGTCTTTTTCATTTTGAAATAGATATTTATTTATTTATTTGTTCTTATCGAATATGATTTTAGTAAATTGTTATACTTGGCTTTCTATCCCTTTTTTTTTTCTAAATTGATTGATTTTTTTTATGATACAACTTGATAATGCATAACATTACTATATGTACTTGAAGTTCTATACCTTATTATATATTTGTGTCTTTTTTCCTTTTGAAATATATATATATATATATATTTATTTATTTATTTGTTCTTATAGAATATGATTTTTGTAAATTGTTATATTTGGCTTTCTATCTGTTCCTATTTTCTAAATTGATTGATTTTTTTAATGATACAACTTGATAATGCATAACATTAATATATGTACTTGAAGTTCTATATTTTAATGGTATTTTTCAGAAAGTTTCATCGAAATTGATTGTATTTTTAGAAATTTTCAGGATATTTTTTTTAGGTGTTGTTGATTTCACATGTTACACATTGTTCATAATATAGACTACTTTTCAAATTTGAATACTTGAATGTACAAATATGTCTAATAGGTGCCAATATATTTACCCTTGATACAATGGTTTTGTTATGCATATATTCTTGCAAAATTTTCTTTCTAGAAAGATATAGAATTTTCATAGAATTAGTTACTATCATATCCAAAAGTTTAAGCTAATAGAAAATTAATCAACTATAGTATTTAAGACTTGAGGTTGACACATGACACATGAATTTACAATAATTATTGCCTTAGTGGATGTAACTCTAGTATATTGTCACATATAAGTTAAACTTGAGGTTGACACATGACACATAAATTTACAATAATTATCGTCTTAGTGGATGTAACTCTAGTATATTGTTACATATAAGTTAAAAAACTAGTTTTGCTTAATTATATTTCCATTTTACAGGAATAAATTCAAAAATATTGTTAATCTCCATGCATTATAGTATAATATCATTAAGTAATTTTAGTTTGTAGACACAATAGCTACCTCATGAAAGGGCATATACAAGGGTGATTTAGCATTGATAACATAATAGTACAATTCACATATCTTTTCAATTTCTTACCTAAGAAATTCTCTCTCACTAATTTTGAATTTAATTTTCTATTATTTGTGTAATGATTTAGTGGTTTAAATGCTTGATATTGACATTTATAATTGTACATGCTCATTTTAGTTGGCTCAAAAACATAAGATTTCATAATTAGTTTTTAAGATAATAACATTATATTACACACACCTATTTTTTAAAACTAATTTCTAAAACGACCAAAAAGAAGTGAGGATTTTGAAAAACCATTTTAAGTTCATGTCGATTTTCAAACATCACATAATTATGAGAATTTTTTAAAACCATGAGTTATGAAGACATTTAAAACCATCATAAAACTATTAGGATTTCTAAAAACTATAATAGCATGATGAGAAATTTCAAAACAATCATGATTTTATATAATTTCTTTTTAAATGATTTTGTGTAATTAACATGTATTTTTCTTATAGTGTGAACTTTAGAAAAGATAGATGCATTTGCACCTAAATCAAGTTCCAAAAGATGTATTCCATATATTGTTGGGAAGATGAGAAATGTCAAACTCTTAATATTTGCCCTTTCATCATATGAGGGTATGACCGCAATAAAATTATTAGCAAATACAAATTGCATAATTATTTGTCTTTGCCATGATTTTCATCAAATTTACATATAGTGACAGACCCTTTTCCCTAGGCGATCTGCCAGTATCCTATGGTGACCCTCCAGCTAGTCCTTGTGCTCAACTAAAGGATCCCTTGCAAAGCTAAGTCGTATTCTTTCTTAAACTTTTTCGAAACAACGGAAACGAGGGGAAATTTTTCGTTTTTACTTTAAACCTTTACAAAATATTTTATAAAAATTTGGGTAGCATCCCGCCTGTTTTTCAGACTTAGTCACCCTGCAAATTATGAAATTTAACACTTCTAAAATGTCACAAATCATTTCCCCCAAACTACAGAGCCTCAGGCTCTCATTTCTCATCACAACCACAACCACAAGTTCGCTTTTCAATTTATAAATTCATTATCAATAAAATCATAGGTCATGCATCAATTTACTCCCAAAAACACAATTTAAATCCATAAAATGATATTTACAAAATCATGTAGAGATAATAAAATATATACATCTCTTAAATCAAACAAGATAGGAATAGGAAATCACATCAGCACTATCGCCGTGGTTGCCTAGTATTGTCTCTTGGTAATTCCGCAGCTATGGCACCTGTGCCTGAGGTGGTTTATTTAAAAATACAGAAAATGTTTGGTGAGCTTTGAAAGCCCAGTGAGTATCATATAATATGTTTAAAACCACATTTTTATAAAAAAAAACCTCCCTAAAACAGTTTTAATCATTCAAATCCATTTATTTTAAATTTAATTTCATGCATTAATATTATAAAACACATGTTGCACAATTTTCCTTTTCATAAAGGGATCATCTATGATTGCAGGGTTTTTATTCTAAAACCCTTTTTCTTTTTATAAATCGGATATGGTCCGACTTCGCTCAAAGGTGTCCAGCCAACCAATCCGGCTCCCACCAACCTATAGTGACCCGTGCCACATGGCACCCTAGTATAGAGCGGAATCCTACATCGCTCTATCCGGTTCATGTAGCGGAATCCTACATCGCTACAGAGCGAAACTCTGTCTCGCTTGGGTAAGCTAACTAATAATATACCCTGTACATGCATTGGGTTAATCTCTCAAACATCTGACTGACACGACTCCTTGTGTGTACCTCCCACGGTTAGTAAAGTTAGTGACATACTGACACTACTAACTCTACCAATGCACGCTTTGGGTACTCAACCCAAACCAGTAATAATCTGATACTCTCTGGGTAAGTCACAGGTTTTATTTTCATCTTTATAAAATTACAATCCATTATATATATATAATTCAAAACGAGAAATCATTGTTTTAATGAAAACACAAAATCATATTATCTATTACCGTGCCATTTATCATTTAAATCATATTTCGCTTTCATCAAAATATCCAAACATGCATGAAACATTCATTCATAAATCCAAGTAACACAAAACGCATTAAAAATTAGTTTGACACTCATCTTAATTATCACTTCCGAATAGCTATTTGGAAGGCTCTAAAACACTCCCTAGCACTCTTCCCTTGCTCCACCAGCTTGTTCGTCACCTACACAACATATATATATATATACGTAAAATTTGCGTTCGCGTCAACTTTTGGAAACGCGAAATAATTAAAATTATATAATCGCCCCTAAATGACCCTTTTTAGGCGCAATCCTCCATTTTTGGTTCCTTAATTTAATCCTTCGACTTTTAATAATCTCAATGCGCCTAATTAAACTCATTAGGGTCATCTGAACTCTCAACGGACTTCATATGGGCCAATTTACAAAATTGTTCTTTAAACTAGTTTAGCGCACGATTTGCTTTCTCTTTAAATCCTTGATATTTTCTTAGTTTCCTAAGCTCCCAATCAACACCAATTCGCTTATTTTTCAACTCATATTTACTCAATATCAATCAATAACAAATCGTAATAAAGTCCAATTCAAACTCAACTTAAATCACTGATAAAAATTGTCAACGCAAAACAATTTCGAATTGAATAACTTACCCCTTTTTCCTCTAGCGTTAACTTCGCTTTGGGACTGATTTCGAGCTGTTCTTGGGGCGTGAAATAGCTGGGTTTTCTTCTTCCTTTCTTCCCTCAAGCGATCCCTCTCTCTCGCGATTGATCTCTCATTCTTCTTCCCCGATCTACCTTCTCTATTCTGGTTTCAGTTTCAGCTGGGTTCTTTACTGGTTTCGAGCTGAAATCGAGCTCAGTTGCAGCTGAAAATGGCGTGGATCGGGCGGGTTTCGCATTGGGTTCTGTAGGTGGTCGGACGGTAACTCATCGCCATTCTTTTCCGCTCTCTACTTGCTGTAGTTCTGGTGGAGCTTGGTTGGTCGGTCGGCGAGCTAGATTCGGCTAGACGAGCTAAATCAGCGTTGATCTTGCGCGGTTGGGTCAAGTCTGCAGGTTAGGTCTGTTTCGTTCGGTCGGTCGGCGACGTCAACGGTTGACTTGGTTGCTTCGCAACTGTCTATGTTAGCTCAAGCTGATTCTGCATGCGGGTTGGATGTGCGACGGCGACGGCGAAGTCTGGTCGATCGGCCAGGGTCGACGACTTCCTTTTCTTCTTCTTTTCTTTTCTTTTTCTTCTTTTTCTCTTCTTTCTCGTGCGACAGTCTCTCTTTCTCATTCTGCTCACTGTTATCTTTTTTATTTTTATGAGTCAAACAAATTGTTTTTGGCTTCTAATTTCCTCCCCAAACAAATCCTATAATGATGGTCACGTCCTAATAAAATTGCGGTCTTCTCCCTTAGCTTTTAACTTAATTTTACTTTGACTACAATTATTAAAACTTATCTTAGATTTAGTCCCTTTTCACCTTAAAAATTATTTGATTTCATTTACCATTTTATCTTTCTGTTTAATCTCCAATTGAATCGAAATCGATTTCTATGGGTTCCATATATCCTTAGACACTTCCATGAACCATTTAGGGTCTCTAATCGATACTTAGAGACTATTCCTGGGAAACTCGTAAAATCAAATTCGAGGGCTTACATATAGCACTGCCAAATAATTTAAAATTTGATATGAATTATCAAGTATAGAATTTTTGAAACTTTTTTTTTTTGACCTGATTAATTTTGTTATTTAAATAACATTGTTCTATATTAAATAACTAATAAAAAATTTAAAACTTTTAAAATTACTTGTTTAGCTAAGGAAAGAGTGAAACTGAGTGGCAATAGAGTCCAAATTGACGAGAAAATACAACCAATTTTTGTAACATATACTAACATTTAATGGAAACAAACCAGTAGGCGCATTAAAGATTGAATTTATTCTTTAATAAGTAATTTTGATTTTGAAAAAAGAAAAAAAAAAAAAAAAAGGTAATTTTGTCCGAAAACCATGGAATTGGTGCAGTTTTTGGGTTGATAGAAATTCAAGGTCTCCTTTGAGTTATCAAAAAATATAAATTTTCAAGACATTTTTAACGAAAAACTTTGATAAAGTTTGTAATTGATTCATCAATAGAGGAATTGAAAAGCCACGTTTTAAGATGTTAAGTTAGAAAATTTTATGTGGAAATAAAAAATTATAAAATTTAAATGAACATATAAATTTTTCAGAAGAAATTGATGGTCCTACATATGCAAGTGTCATGAATCAAAGGAAAAATTGAATATGTTTACATTTTAATACAATGAATAAAAAATATACACAATTTATATATATATAGTGTTTCTAACATTAATACCTTTTAATTTTAAAAAGTTAGGACGAACTAATCGAATTCATCCATTGTATTATATCTCCTAAAGCAAATCACTTTTTCTATTTAATTCAAATATAATGGATGAATTTGATTAGTTCGTCTTAATTCTTAAAAGCTAAGAGGTACTGATGATAGAATTACTATATATAAAGAGAGAGTTTCCTTGTGTTGAGAAATGTGAATTGAACGAAAAATTTCAAATATTTACACATAAATCTACATGGTTAAATTAAGAAAAAAAAAAAAAACTATGTGGTTAAAGATAAATTAAGACATTTAATGGATATGAATTATGGGTACACAAGCATCAAGGGAAAAGCAAAGACTCTATAGTGTACACATTGACGCGACCTGACCCGGATACCTCTAACTCTGATCCAGTAGGTCACGCCGGGTACCCCAACGGATCCCTCTCAGACTCGACTCGTCGGGCTAAGCGAAACCCGTGGAGCGAACCCTAAACTCTTTGATGCTTTCTAAAACATTGTTGGGTTGGTTTTCTTTAAAAACTAAAAACGCGTAGGAAATTTTTTTTTTTTTTTAATTTTTAATTCATTTTCGAAATTCATTTTTCTAATAAAATTTCGGCAGCATAACAGCTGTATTTTTAACGTTCCCGAAAAACCTGTTTACAGAAAAACAACACTTCGACTAAAATTTATCACCAACCCAACTTCTGGTTGCCCGTAGGCCTCAATCATGCATTTGATTTTCAAATCAACTCAATAAAATTCCAACACAATTTAATAAAACACATTTAATCAAAAACAATTTAAGAACAATTACGAGCGAATAATTACAAATCATTTACACACTTTTAAAAGATATTTACATAAAAATAACTGATGTAAAGTCAATTGCTCAAAATATCGTCGTGTCGCGCTAGCTTGCCCGTTGGAGCTGACGTCACTGCTCGGCTACCTATTGAGAGTATCTGAGGAGGTTTTTATATAAAACAGAAAATATAATGAGCTAGAAGCTCAGTGAGTGATAATTTATCTTTTCTTTGAAAATCTAGTTTTCAAAACTTCCTCCTCTAAAAACATTTGAAAACTATTCTTTGTTTCTAAAGCGTTTCAAACTTAAATCTCTTAAAACTCAATTTAAACAAGAGAATTTATATATAAACATAAGTTTGTTTTTAAATTCAAAACTTGTAACTGTAAATCATAAGTGACTGGAATAATACTTTTAAAACTTCTTTTCTCTCAAATATGCTTTTCTCTTTTAAAACTGTTTCCTGATATCTTTTAAAATTACCATAGTATCCCTAAATCTGGGGTCTCTCAAGTCTAACGGCTATGTGCGGAATTGCCCAGTGCTAACCATAGCTCGCCAGCTCGGAGACATCTCGCGGCTATGTGCGGAATTGCCCAGCGCTAACCATAGCTCGCCTGCTCTGAGACATCTCGTGGCCATGTGCGGAATTGCCCAGCGCTAACCATAGCACACGAAACACTACCCCACATCAGTAATGGCGACTCGACTGACAGACTCTGACACTTATCCCCCTAGTTAGTGACTTATCCTTCCCCAGGACTGTGCCAACTAAAGTGGGATAGACCGATCGGGTCTAAACTGGTCTGTAATCTCTGTAAATCCCTGAGGGGATACTTTCTGGTTTTGAAAACACTTTTCCTTTTCTACTTTAACTTTCTGGTGCACAAGCACAAATCTCTTTCTGAGTGCGTAAAGCACTAAAATCTGATTTCTGAGTGCAATAAACACTAAAACTCATTTTCTGAATGCATTAAGCATTAAAATATCTTTGGTAAGTGCAAAAGCACAAAATAACATCATTTCAATCTCTAAATTCATGCTCATGTCCATGCATTTAAAATAAGCTCAAGTAAACAATTAATTTATCAAATCAAACTTGATAATTTGAAATATTCTTAAAATCTTTAAATAAAACTCACTCACAAAACTTATGACTGAAAATGGTGCTTGCGGAGCCCTTACTCCTCTCATCTCAATCCTCGAGCGCTTTCGTCACCCCTTTTTCCTTTGCGAAGTCACTCTCTTTCTCTTCACTTTGACTTCGTTTAGGGACTGTTTTGGTTCGCGTTAGGGGTCTGGTTTGCTTCTAGTTTGGCAACTATCCTCTTCCCTTTTCCTCTCTCGCTCTTTCTTCCTCTCGATCTACCTATTTCTAGCTCAGTTCTACATCTTAGTTTCAGTTCTATTTCGATTACGTTTGCGGTTGGATGAGCTTAGATCGGCGTCGGGTCTTCGTGGTCATCGTGAAGATAGCTCGCCGTCGCCGCTTCTGCTCCGGTCGATCTGGTTTCGCAGCGACAGATCTGGTTTAACAGCTTCGGGTCGAGCTTCGCGACTGATCTACGACGATTTGAGCTGGTTCCAAGCGACGATGATGGCTGGATACAGGTCGGCGTAGCTCGAACGAGACGGCAACTCCTTATCGATCGTCAATCTTGCGCGATCGGAGCTGTTCGCGCGGCAGTTCTGCTCCGTTTGGCATCACACGGCAGCGGTCGGCGGATCTGCTTTAGTCGTCGCTCAACTCGGCTTGCTCGCGAGATGTTCTGTCGTCGGTCGGCGTTGCGACAGAGGCTGGTCGGCAGTCGGACGTCGACGGTCTTCTTCTTCCTTCTTCTTCTTTCTTCTTCTTTCTCTTCTCTTCTCTTCTCTCTTCCCTCGGCGACAGCTCTCTCTCTTTAGATTTTTAGACAAACTTTTGGCTTCTATTTTCCTCCCCAAACTATTCTAAAAATGACGGTCACGTCCTAAGAAAATATCGGTCTCATCCCTTAACTTTTAGCTTAATTCCACTTTGACCATAATTATTAAAATTTATCTTCAAATTAGTCCCTTATTCACCTTAAAAGTTATTCGATTTCATTCACTATTTTATCCTTCCATTTAGTCTCCAATCGAGTCGAAATCGATTTCTATGGGTTCCATATATCCTTAGGCACTTCCATGAACCATTTAGGGTCTCTGATGGTTACTCAGGGACTATTCCTGAGAAACTCGTAAAATCAAATTCGAGGGCTTACACACATCATAATTGTTTAGTTGACCTAGGGTGTCCTCTAGAAGTGCAGAGATTTAATGATGAGACTTGGAAGAAGACAAAAATAATTACATGTAACATCAAAAAATTAAGAAAAAAAAAAAGTAATTTGAAAAGGTGTCCAACAAAAAGACACAATAATGTATATATATAATGGGTCTCAGCCATCTAGTATTTGTAGTTACTAGTTGTTGAGCGCATTAAGAAGATGGGTTCAAAGTGGGCGTGGGTTTTGATGTTTGTTTCACTGGCATGGTGTTTGAGTTAGGGCTGTTTGGATGACGAGAGAGTTGCTCTTTTGCAACTTAAACATTCCTTCAATACTGGTCGTTATGACCATCTTTCAAATTGGACCGATGGAGAGAAGAATTTCAACTGTTGTCAATGGAAAAGAGTTGAGTGCAGCAATAGTACTGGTAGAGTGATCAGCCTCAGTCTTTAGGGAACAAGAAATGAGAATTCAGGAAAATTGTATCTAAATGCTTCTATGTTTTCTGTCTTTGAAGAAGTAGAGTCACTTGACTTATCGGAGAATAATAAAGCTGGTTTTATTGAAAATGAAGGAATGAGAATAATGTTAATTATCATGATAATATTTTTATAAGCAATAATAAATATTTTTGTTTTATATTAAAATTATATTTTTATACGTGACATACATGACTATTATTGTAATTAATTTTGCTTTCTCCCTATTTTTCAGTTTAGTAAACAGTAAAAAGAAAATTTAACTTGATTCCAATTTTCATTTCTAAAAGTTAGCAACAAAGGAATGTAATATTATAATTTAATTTCAGTTTATCTTCATTCCGTTCATACTGGAACTTATTTACTTTTCCTTTATCCTTCTTGATTAACAAATGCCCCCTAAGTTCATTTATTTATTTAGATGAATCTTCTTCTTTTTTGGATAAAGTAATTAATTAATTTAGATAATATTCCTCCCGTTCATATTTGGTATTTTTAATTCATAAATATTTATTTAATAAAATTAATATTTAATATAACAAGAAACTAGAGATGGCAAAATCGAATTTTAAACAAACTACGAACGATTTTTGGGATCATCCTTAAAATGTTATTGATTTAGTATGTTGAAATATCATAGAATTATTTTGTAAATTATGTTTTTAACTGTGTATTTCAATTTGGGTCAAATGGGATGAAATGGAGATGGACAAAATGGGAAAAATGGGGAAACAAGGATCGAGATGAAGGAAGCCACCCCAAGTACCCCATCCTCATTTCTCCACACAGGGATACGGAGGAAGGGGGAAGGAATGAGGATGGGTTACAAGGTTATTTTGGTCATTTTAACTTTATTAATGGGTGTAAATATATTCATCCTTTGTCGGTCTCATATGGGCCATTGAGTGGCCTGTTTATTTGGGCTCTAACATTGCAGGAACTGGGCTTGATATGTTTAGCTCCCAAGAGCTGGTCAGCACGATACCGGACATGGCCTTTGAGGGTCATTTGGTAATTAGCTAAGCATTGAATCTCAAGTGTCATCACCGTGCATTGGTCTTGGAATTGCATCTTCACGCGGTGTGACCAGGACCACTCTTAGTTGACTAGTTCCTTCTCCGAAAATACCACTACACCCTACCATACTTAGAATCAAATGCCTTTCATAAAAAACGTGTTTGGAAAAATGCAATAAAGTGAAAAACATGTAAAACATTTAAGTGGATACAATTATTATAGTGTTATTTATCATCTTTAAACCTGATCTTTATAGACCTGACTATTTTAGTTGGTATCATATTATTATAATGAATAATATATATATATATATAATTGTGGAATTTTGTTGTCTACAACTATTTTTGTAGGTATTGAAACTATTATTATTAAAAAAAATTATTTTAATTTTGATAAGTGCTTTTATAATTAAGTATTTTTAATTTTAAAAAATTAAAAAAAAAATCAATCAAATTTATTTATTTTATTTGAATTAAATATAAAAGATAATTTATTTTATGAACAGAAAAAGCAATGGGATTTAAATGATGCATAAGAATAAAAAATTTAATTGCAATTTGGATAAGAACTATATGCAGGACAGTTTCCTTGTATTGAGAAATGTGAATTGAAGGAAAAAAATTATAAAAGTTTACACA
The DNA here is from genome assembly GCA_021234005.1 of Nephelium lappaceum. Lineage (NCBI taxonomy): Eukaryota > Viridiplantae > Streptophyta > Magnoliopsida > Sapindales > Sapindaceae > Nephelium > Nephelium lappaceum. The sequence goes on from CM037996.1 coordinate 1,708,566, forward strand.
TAAATCTACGTGGTCAAAGATGATGACTTATGGGTACCCGTGTATCAAGAGAAAAGCAAAGATTCTATGTGTGCAACTCATGTTTGTTTAGTTGACCGAGGGTCAAGCGCAAGTGGTCCACTATGCGTGTAGAGATTTAATGATGGGACTTGGAAGGAGACCAAGTTAATTGTATGTCGTAACAAAAAAACTAAGAAAAAAAGAAAAAAAAAATTGAAAAGACGTCCAACAAAAAAGCAAAATAATGCATATATAAAATGGGTCTCGGCCAGTGTATGTGGTTACTAGTTGTTAAGTGCATTAAGAAGATGGGTTCAAAGTGGGTGTGGGTTTTGATGTTCGTTCCGCTGGCATGGTGTTTGAGTGAGGGTTGTTTGGATGAAGAAAGAGTTGCTCTTTTGCAACTTAAACATTTCTTCAATGCTAGTCGTTATAACTATCTTTCAGATTGGATCGATGGAGAGAAGAACTTCAATTGTTGTCAATGGAGCAATCTTGAATGCAGTAACAGCACTGGTAGAGTGATCAGACTCTATCTTGGATATATAAGGAATAAGAATTTAAGAGAATGGTATCTAAATATTTCTTTATTTTCTGCCTTTGAAGAACTAGAATTGCTTTACTTATATGAGAATCATATAGCCGGTTTTATTGAAAATGAAGGTAATGTATTGCTTTCTATTGACGTATATCTTGCAACATCTTTATGATGAAATTTTACTTTAAATTTTAGTTTAGTTTTGTTTCTTTTTCTAATAAATAATATGAAAATGAATATTCATTTTTCATGTGTGTTTATATAAATTTAGATTTTTTATTAATATTCATAATAAAGTTACTTCAATTGACATTTTAGCTATTTTATTGATAACTATAAAGAATGTTAATTAATAATTTATTCTCATAATATGTGTTACAGGTCTATCAAGATTGAGCAACTTGAAATATCTGGACTTAAATTCTAACATGTTCAACAATGATATATTATCATCTCTATATACTCTTTCATCACTAAAAGAGTTAGACTTATCTGATAATAAATTGAAAGGAACAATTGATCTTCAAAGTAAGTTATTTAATTTGTCATAAAGGAATTGGATTTATGACTAATTCAATGATACAAAAGCTTTGAATTTAATTCCTTTTTCATTGTCTAGTTAAGATAAAATTTCTTTTGTTTCTTTTGTGAGTTGCTGGCTTGAGTCTGACTCGACCCCGTGTCCCTGGCCTCACATTCACTATTCTAGAGTTCATGGAGGAAACTCCAACGTTGGTTCAAGTCTGCTTGCTATCTTAAATTATTATCGATTTTATTAATGTTCAAGTGTTAATGGTCAGGCAATGACGGATAAGACGTGAAACTCCATGTTTCTTCTCTGTTTATAATGCTCTGTTTTTGTTCATAAAATTAAACAAAAACATTGTCAGACAAAAACTGAGATAGAGACAGAGACAGTTCACCTTCGCGAACTGAGTTTGGCTCCAACCCATCTGGTTCGCCTTCTGGTTCTTTGTTCTCCACCTCCTCTACAACAGCCAACAAAGCCTAAAAGCCAGTCCACTCTGGTCCAGTTTCATCATTTTGCATATTTTTGTACAGTCTACCCGATTATATTTTCTTTGTTTTCTTGTTAAGTTGATTATTAAAAATACTAATTTCCCAAACACCCACCTATATAACTTTTTAGCGAATTATCTCATAATTTAGCCCATTAATCATTATTTTGTGGGTAGAAGCAATCTCAAAAGTCTTCGTTAAAAAGGAATTGGATTATGACTAATTCAATGATAATAAAAGCTTTGAATTTGATTCCTTTTTAGTTGTCTATTTAAGATAAAATTTCTTTTATTTCTTTTGTGAGTTTGCTCTTTTAATCATATTTGGACCACTCTTCTCAGGTTTAGACTTGTCTAACGATTTGCAAGTTCTACGGTTAGCCTCTAATGAGATTGAAAAAATTGTATTCCATAAAGGTAAGACAAAAACACAGTTTGGTCAGTTTATTAAATCAGCATTTCTTTTAACAGCACCATCATTCACTTTTAACCAATTTTAGGAAAAAACTATGAATTCAAAAACTGAAAGCCAGTCCACTCTACCATGTTCTGCTTTCATTGCTTCTGCTTCGACTCCATTAACCAGTTTCTTTGACTTTGTGGTGGTTGTTGTAGCGGCATTGGTGGTGGTGACTGGTTGATGAATGTTGATGGGTTGATGAATTGTTTTGGGGAACATTTGGAACTCTATAAGCGGTTTGATTTCTCTTCTGTGACAGGTTTAAACAACTTAAAAGAGCTGTATTTATTCCACAACAATTTGGACAATAGCATATTATCCTCTATTGGTGCTCTTTCATCATTAAAAACATTATATCTAGATGATAATGGATTAAAAGGAATTATTGATATTTCAGGTAATTAAACTTTTCTATCTTTCTATACATCAATTTCCAACTTTAATTAGTTTGTTTTGATTATTGGATTATAAGAAAAGTTCTCATGTGCCTTATTTTTGTTTTTCCATTAATTTTATTCAACACTTTTAGAATTACACTCTTTGAACAATTTAGAGACTTTGTACATGGCCAACAACAAGATTGACAAATTTATTTTCTATGTTAAGGATAATAGTAAAGTTGACAAAAGTTAAAATATTAAATTAGACTTGTAGTGAAAATTGAATTCGTATATAAATTGAAATGGAAATTATGTATATTATGAAAGAAAATATAGTAGCTATTTAGCACTAAGGCACAGCTCTCATTATTATTATTATTATTATTTCATGTTAGGGGAGAAATGATTAAAATTAAAGAAAATTATTCACACATTGTGTTTTAGGACAAGGGTGAGATTAAGGGAAGTATTTGACCTGTTCTCACATGAACAAATCAATTTGAAGTACGAATTTCTCCTAAAAAATTATTGCTTTCTTTGTTGCAATAATACTTTAATAATATAACTTTTAATTTATTCTAACAAATGCTGCTTGCTCCTACAAAAAGTTTTATTAGGGTACAACATCCTTTCCAAACAAAATTTGTTGCTAAAAGCTTGTGGTTCACTTAGTAATGGAGAAAATATGAAAAAGAAAATATGGAAATTGAATTGAAAGAGCAAAATTACACAAATATACTATCTTGATTTTTGTAGTTTGGCATAGAATAAACAGTTAAATGTAAGTTATTATTATTTTTTTCTCCCTTCCAGTTAAAACAAAATTTCTCCAATATTTTTGTCCAAAATTTGGTTGGTTTCTTTTCAGGTGTAGTCTTTCATAACAAATTACAGCGTCTCAGTTTGGAGTATAATGAGATTGAAGAAGTTATAATCTCCAAAGGTACAACCAAAACATAAATTTATTACCTTTTACAGCTATGTGATAATTGTTTTCAAAACAAATTACAAACTCAATATCAACATTTATTATCATCAATATTTACTATAAATGTAATTTAAAATGCTATATTTGGAGTATAGTGAGATTGAAGAAGTTATATTTCCCAAAGGTACAACAAAATCAAGGAATCATTTTTTGAAAATAAATTATAAACTCAAATAACAACATTTATTATCATCATCAATGATTTGATCAATACAAAAGTAATTTAAAGCGCCAACTTTTTTGTAAGATTTTAATTGAGCTCCTCCAACACAAGGAGGAGGCCATCTACATTCTCCTACAATGATAACAACAATCGTTAGATTAATTTAAAAAGTTTAAATTCCAAAAAAAAATAACAAGGACAAAATTTTATAAAAGATATAGAAGCTGACAGAGAGGCCGGTGCGCCACTGATGTTGTCGTAGACTTGTAGACAGTGTGGTTGCTGGAAGCCCCCTCAGACCTGTATTTTTTTGGGGACCTTCTTTTTTTTTAAAAAAAAAAAAATAAGATAGTTAAAAGACCTCTATACCCTTACAGTTTTAGCAGCTAATGGATATCTAAAGAATATTCATAAAATAATATATTCTTTTATGTGTCACAGGTTTAGATAAGTTATCAAGATTGAGCAATTTGGAGTACCTAAGCTTAAAAGGCAACAAGCTTATTAACAATGACATTTTATCATCTCTAGATGCTTTTCCATCATTAAAAGAGATAATTTTAACTAATACCAGTTTGAAAGGGACAATTGATCTTCGAGGTAAGTGCATGACTCTCTTATTTATTTATTTTTTTTAAAAAAAAAACATGATTATTTGATGTTTCCAAGAAAAACAGATTGAAAAAAATTAAATTATCTAACTAGAGTGCGTCTAGGATTGCTTCTACTAATGAATTTATTTTGTTAAACCTTGTATAATCAATTTATTTTATAATCTGTTTATCTTATAATTGAAAAATTGATTGAGGGTTGCTTTTGAAATCTAATTATTGCAGAAGTTAATTCATGCTAAGGATAATAGTAATATTGATACTAGCAAAAATATTGAGAATACAATAGAATGATGATAATAGTTTAAGTATATCGTAATCGATAATAATATTTAAACTATTATCATTATTAGTTTGTTTGAGGCGACACCAGAAGAGTAGAATAATGATTGGTTTTCTCTTGTAAATCCAATTGTATATTATTTTACTATAAATAAAAATAGTGAGATCACTAATGGATCATCCTGGTTCTGTACATTTCCTATTTGCTTACTACTTTATCTATCGGAAACATTGAAATTTTCACACTATACTCCCTATTTTAATGGAAAAATAATGTTTAACAATTTTTTTTTTTTAAATTGCTGTTCAAGTAAAGTTTTTTATAATCTGAAGTATTGAATATTTAAAAGTAAAAATTATAAATTATTTTGAGTTAGAATTAATTAATATATTGAAAATTTATGAAAACCCAATGGTGGCACCACCGGTTGTTGATGCCAACGGGAGGAGAAGGAGCCTCCTCTATTGTCCCTCAATTCGAGAATGGAAGAGGAGGAATGAATCCAATTCCAAAATAGAGGAGGTGTCCATTGCCGGAGAAAAATCAGTCTCTCTCCTTCGACCACTATAATCTTCAAAATGCTAGAGATAGTCTTCGGGTCCTTCAACTTTTGTTTTTTATTAATTAGTTAATTGATATTTACATTATTATTTAAACATTGTTTAAAAACAAATTAGGAAATATGATGAAAAAATGAGAGAAATAAAATTGATTTAAAACAGCATATATTATTTTTTTTAAGGTCCATTTTAATCATTTTGTTTATTTTTGTACGGTCTACCAATTATATTTTCTTTGTTTTCTTGTTAAGTTGATTATTGAAAAAACTAATTTCCCAAACACCTACCTATATAACTTGTCAACGAATTATTTCATAATTTAGACCATTAACCATTATTTTGTGAGCCAAAGCAATCTCAAAAGCCTTGGTTATAAAGGAATTAGATTATGACTAATTCAATGATATTAAAAGCTTTGAATTTGATTCCTTTTCAATTGTCTAGTTAAGATAATATATATACATACATATTTATATATTTCTTTCTTTCTTTCTTTTATGAGTTTGCTCTTTTAATTATATTTGGACCACTCTTTTCATGTTTAGACTCATGTAACAATTTGCAAACTCTGCAGTTAAACTCTAATAAGATTGAAAAGATTGTATTTCATAAAGGTACAGTAAAAACACAGTTTGGTTACTTTATTAAATCAGCAATTTTTTTTTTTTGGACAGTACCATCATTCACTTTCAACCAATTTTAGGAAAAAAGCTATGAATTCAAGAACATAATTTCTCATCGAAATAATTTTATTGTGCGGCTCTGTGGTTAGATTAGGATTTTTATGTGTTCATTTGTTTGAACAACGTCTGTAATTTTCAAAAAATAATTATAAAATCATGTAATAGAAAACAAAATCCATTGTCATAATATTAGAATTTTTATACTGATCCAATTGGAAAGAAAGTCTTGTGTATTAAATGAAGAAGAAATCTTTTTATATGTTTCTTGGGGACTTACTTGACCAACAGTAAATAACTTAAGTGTGCATATCATGTCACTGTTCACGAAGGAAAAGTCAAATGCTTGTTCAAGTCTGTTTGCTGTCTTAAATTATTATTAATGTTCAAGTTTTAATGCTCTGCCAATGAGGGATAAGACATGAAACTCCATGTTTTGCCTTTGTTTCCTTTTCTAATAAATAATTCAAAAATGGATATTCATTTTTCATATACGTCTATATAAATTTAGAGTTTTAATTAGTGTTGATAACAAAGTTACTTCAATTGACATTTTATTACTTTATAATTTATTCTCATAATATGTGAAATAGGTTTACACAAACAGTCAAGATTGAGCAGTTTGAAATATTTGGATTTATCTTTAAATAAATTAAAAGAAATAATTGATCTTCAAAGTAAGTTATTTAACTTGTCATAAAAGAATTGGATTTATGACTAATTCAATGATACTAAAAGCTTTGAATTTGATTCATTTTCAAATTTCTCATTGAAGATAAAATTTCTTTTATTTCTTTCATGAGTTTGCTCTTTCAAGTTTTATGAACAAAAACAGAACATTTGTGAACAAAAACAAACTCAGCATTTTCGAACAAAACAAAAACTGAGACAGAGATAGTTCGGCTACAATCCCATCTGGCTCGCCTTCTGGTTCTCTGGTTCTCTGCCACCTCTACAACAGCCAACAAAGCCTGAAAGCCAGTCCACTCTACCATGCTCTGCTTTCTTTGCTTCTTCGTCGACTCCATCAACAGTTTCTTTGACTTTGGTGGTGGTGACTGGTTGATGAATGATGATGGGTTGATGAATTGTTTTGGGGAACATTTGGAACTCTATAAGCAGTTTGATTTCTCTTCTGTGACAGGTTTAAACAACTTAGAAAAGCTGGATTTATCACATAACAATTTGGACAATAGCATATTATCCTCTATTGGTGCTCTTTCATCATTAAAAATATTATATCTAAATGATAATGGATTAAAAGGAATTGTTGATATTTCAGGTAATTAAGCTCTTCTATCTTTCTATGTATCAATTTCAAACTTTAATTACTTTGTTTTAATTATTGGATTATAAGAAATTTCTCATGTGCCTTATTTTGTTTTTCCATTAATTTTATTCAACATTTTCAGAATTATACTCTTTGAACAATTTAGAGCTTTTGAACATGGGCAACAACAAGATTGACAAATTTATTTTCTCCAAAGGTACTTATGCACACAAGACTTGATTGATACTTGAAAGGGGAAATAATGTCCTTTCATTTAGGTTAAATCATTCACACAAATGATAAATTTGGACTATTATCTTTTTAAAAGACTTTTTTTTTTTTTTTCTCCACAGATAACACAAGTCTGAGAAATTTGAGCCTTCTTTATTTATATAATAATAGCATTCGTGATGGGAACAACTTATTACAATTATTCGGCTCATTCCCATCCCTAGAGAGACTTTACCTTGGCTATAATAATTTTAATGAAACAACTACTACTGGAGGTAAGTCACTAAGTACTCAACTCCTTTGAATTCAGTTTTGTAATATATATATATATATATATATATATATATATGTTCCATACATAATAATTTTAGTGAAACGACTGCTGAAGGTATATATATATATTTTTCATTAAAGTACTCGTATAATTTTTATTGAAGCAGAAGAGTTGTAATTTGATGGTTCTTCTCTACATATAAGCCTTCCTCATAGCATTGTGGCTTTTACTCTGCTCCTAGCTTTGTCAATGCAGAGTTGTCAAATTAGTGGCACCTTAACATTTCAAATTACATTACTCATTGTTAAATATAATTATAAGTCAAGAGAGAGATTTGTATGCTTATTCTTGACTTTTTTTTCCCCCTATTTGATATTGATTGTAGATTTTCCTCATTTGAAAAATACAATGAATCTGAAATCATTGTACATGGATCATACAAATCTCAACATCACCTTCCTTCAAATCATTGGGCTGCTGACATCTGCATCACTTGAGGTTTTAACATTATCAAATTGTGGACTGCACGGCACTATATCTCAAAAAGGTTAAATTCTCTCCCTCCTCTCTCTTTGCAGTAGTAACAAATTCAAACTAATGAACTTTTAGGAATGATATTTCCATTGACTCTGTTTTAGAAGTTCTTGTAAGCAATAATTCCTAGAAACATCATCCAAAATCCTAGAAACAAATTTATAGCATCTGAAAATTTGGGTATTAGATAATTTTTTTCACTCACTTCAATTTTACTTGAAACTTTTACACTTTATAATTATAGTGTAGATATGAAAGAAATACCATTAGACTAACCTCATCTCATCACTTATATTAAACTTACCATAATGTAATTTCGTGCATGGTAATATTAAATGTGATCATTTTAAATTGACAAGTGGTTAACCGCAATATAAGAGCAGCAGTCTACAAATATGATTATTGTTGTTGGATTGGGAAAGAAGTAGCAAGTGCAACCACTCAAACCATATCATATAATATAAATATAGTAATATATATTTATTACTTTAATAACATAATTTTAGTGAGACAAGTCGATTGTTTTTGTACTCAAGATTTCTCCCTATTAAAGTTTGATTGAAAAAAGGAACTGTTACAAATTTGAAGGTTGATTGATTCCATTTTCATTAAGAAAAAAAAAAAAGTGAATATATATATGGGAAATATTTGTTATTAAAATTAGATTTTACTTATCAGAAAATATTATTACTAAAATGTCTATAGGATAATATATGGTCTACTTGTTCAGGAGGAGAAGAAAGAAATTGATTGTATCCTTACATGAATTATGAAGCCAATAAATAATTAAAAACAAATAAATAAATAAATAAAAGGACCTGGAGCAAAGGGTTACCAAAAGTTAGTAGTACATCCTCAGAATGTTGGACAATATGTAGGCCCATAGGAGTTGGACAAATCAGAAGCAATTGGTCCCCATTTTGGTAAACAACCTTATGGTTGTCAAATTAATGGCATCTTAACATTTAAAATTACATTACTCACAATTAAATATAATTATAAGTTAATAGATAGATTTAAATGCTTATTCTTAACTTTTTTTTTTTCCTGTTTGATATTGATTGTAGATTTTCCTCATTTGAAAAATACAATGAATCTGAAATCATTGTACATGGATCATACAAATCTCAATATCACCTTCCGTCAAATCATTGGGCTGCTGTCATCTTCATCACTTGAGAGTTTATCATTATCAAATTGTGGACTACAAGGCACTATGTCTCATCAAGGTTAAAATCTCTCTGTCTCTTTGCAGTAGTAACTTAAATTTTTAATAACCTATTCAAGCTAATTAACCTTTTAGGAATGATATTTCTATAGACTCTGTTTTAGAAGTTCTTGTAAGCAATAAATCCTAGAAACATCGTCCAAAAATAATCATAACTCCTAGAAACAAATTTATAGTATTTAAAAATTTCGGTATCAGATATTGTTTTCACTCAATTTAATATTACTTATGACTTTTACACTTCACATCATAATTCTAGCCATGTCAAGTTTATGAATCTCTAAGAGTTATATCTTAGCTTTACATAGTGGTAGACTTGGTGATTTTCAAACTTGAAATTTTATAGTGTCAATAATAAAATATATGTAAATCAAGTATTCTTCAAGAATTCCTCTTGGTAAGCATTGTATTATTTTGTTGCGCAGATGGTGGTACACTTGCTGAATTTCTCTACCATCAGCATAACTTGGAATATATTGATCTTTCATCTAATAACTTGACAGGGGAGTTTCCAAATTGGTTGTTAGAGGATCATCCAAGATTATATGAGCTTAATCTAGCCAATAATTCTCTTGGAGGACGTTTCCAGTTGCCAACTCATGCTCACTTGAATTTAACTTCATTAGATATTTCTAAAAATTTCTTTCATGGGCCTATTCCAAAAGAAATGGGAGGATATCTACCAAGCTTAATGTTTTTGAACCTTTCCAAAAACTATTTTGATGGTAGCATTCCCTCTTCAATTGGAGACATGAACTCACTGGAAATTTTGGACTTCTCATACAATCAAATGTCCGGTGAGATACCAGAGCACTTGGTTGAAGGTTGTTCCTCTTTAAGGTTGCTTTTGTTATCAAACAACAGCTTTCAAGGTCAGATGTTCTTTTCCAATTTCAACTTGACAAATTTGGAGAGATTACAATTGGATGGTAATAACTTCACTGGAAAGATACCAGATAGCTTATCTAATGCTTCTAATTTAAGAGGATTATATCTCAGTCATAACAATCTCTTGGGTAGGCTTCCAAGTTGGTTAGGGAATATGTCGGGTTTGGAAGATATTATATTGCCCAATAATTATCTTGAAGGTCCAATTCCATTTGAGTTTTGTCAACTTGAAGTTCTTGCAATTTTGAATCTTGCAGATAATAATCTCTCTGGCAGCTTACCGTATTGCTTCAATTTTCCAATTATCAAACAAATTCATTTGTCTAAAAATAGTTTTCAAGGGCAACTAAGTGATATTTTGGTTAATAGCTCTTCTCTAGTGACACTAGACCTTAGTTATAACCAATTAAATGGTACCATTCCAACTTGGATGAATTTGAATTTTAACTTGAAGTACCTTATCTTGAGAAATAACAATCTTTCGGGTGAACTACCAATACAATTATGCCATTTGAACCAATTACGCTTGGTAGATCTTTCTCATAATAATCTTTCTGGTCATATTCCTCCTTGTCTAGAGCTAACTGCACTCCATGATGATAATAATAATAATAATAGTGATGTAGATATAGATTCTACACATATTAGTGCTTTCAGAGGAGGCACAAGTGTTTTCAGAAGAGACACAATGATTCAAATAAGGAGAGAAGAAATAGTAGAATTCACAACGAAGACTTCATCTTACTCTTATCAAGGAAAAGTTCTCACCTACATGTCTGGGGTTGATCTTTCTTGCAACAATTTGAGAGGTTCGATTCCTCAACAAATTGGAAATCTTACGAGGATTCACTCATTAAATTTGTCCTATAACAACTTGACTGGATCAATTCCATTGACGTTTTCTAATCTCAAACAAATTGAGAGCTTGGATCTTTCATACAACAAGTTGAATGAAAAAATCCCTTCTCAACTAGTCGAGTTGAATTTCTTGAGTTCTTTTAGTGTGGCACATAATAACTTATCGGACAAAACCCCTGAGAGAATTGCACAATTTGCTAACTTTGAAGAAAATAGCTATGTGGGAAATCCTTTTCTTTGTGGACCACCATTAAACAAAAGTTGTGAAATAATTGGACCACCATCACAAATGCCAGGAGCCTCAACTGACAATAAGAAAGATAGTGATTTCATTGACATGGAAACATTTTATATGAGTTTCATGGGGTCTTACATAATTGTACTAGTAGGAATTGGTGCAGTTTTGTATATCAATCCATACTGGCGACGAACATGGTTCTATCTTATTGAAATGTGTATGATCTCCTTCTATTACTTTATTGTAGACAAAATATCTTGGTGATTCTATCATTAAAATATAAAGCTGCATATTACTTTTTACTTTACCTATAGTTTTTTTCTTTTTTTAATATTTAATGTCATTCATTATAGTAGAAAAATGTTTTTAGTAATAAAAGTTGGTGTGTTATAGAGTCAATTAAATATGTGTCTTTTACTTTAATTATTATTATTATTATTATTATTATCTTTTAAACTAACAAATATAATTAAATCTTGTGTACGGTTATTTTTTTATATTGTTTTTATTTTTTGTAACTTTTTAGCTAGAAGAGTACCATGTTTAGTCTAATTTTTACATAGTTAAAAATTACTAATTAATGAAAATAAGAAATTGTATAAATGTTTTTAGACAGTAAAAATACATCTGATCTATTGTAAAAAAATAAATTAAAATATATGAAATATTAGAGAGAAAACAAAAACAAGAGATTAAGAGAATTGAGAGAGAATTTCATTTATTTAGCCTTGACCAAGAATCTTCTTTTAAACAAGGGAACACATCTCATAAATTAAAGAAGTTTGGAGAAATATTGTTAGATGCAAATCAACAAAGGAACAATAATTAATGATTCATGAGTTGTTCACTGTTGTTCCTACATTGATGTTGACTCCAATATCATATTCGAAGTGTTAACTACAATGCTAAATGCATGTCCAAAGTTATTTACAAATTAAAATAAACATTGTCAATGGATAACTTGTGGGCTAAATACTTAATATAATATTGGAGTTAACATCAACCAAGGGACAATTGGTAACAACTCAACATGTATGCATATATACATATATATATATATATATATGTATGTAAGTAGGAAGGTATGACTCACTATATCTTATTTTGTACATTAGCACTACGTCAATAATTTAAGTTACAATAACACCTAAAATGCCTTTAAGTTGAAAATATCCTTAATTATGAAAAATAGTCAAAATAATTATTCCTCTTCCCTTTCAATGCAAAAACAAAGAGCTTGAATTTGGGAATAGAAATGAGCATAGACACTTATGGTGCATTTGGTATCATTTTTTAAATGGTATTTTAGATCACTATCTTTAAAAAGGAAAAATATGTTTTAAAAATAACATTTTTAAAAGTGCAATGCTTTTTGTTGAATTTCTCAAAAACTGAAAAAAATAATTAGCATTATAAAATTAAAATTGTAGCATTGTTGCAGTTGTTCAATGTTTTACAAGATATATGTTACTATGCTGGAGGATGAAAAATTGATATCCATAAAAATATGGACACTACAAATTAGTTGATATATCAATAAAAACTGACATAAAATTTATAAAAAGGCTATGGATGTTTAAATAAATAATACAAATTAAAGTAAAAAAGTAAAAACAATCAATAATCTAATAAAAAACACATATTTGTGATAGAAAACATATAATAATGAACAAATATATAATATAAATATAAATATTATGCATATATTAGTAATATAATTAAAAAAATCTTTCATTACAACTTCATTCTCCAGTAGTTTAGTACCAAAAGGAGACCTAGCATATATAATGTGATTATTATCTTTTTTTTTTTTTTTTTTTTTTTTTTTGAAAAAAACATACATAACACACAACTAACGTCGACAAGCGACGCAAGGAAAAATACAAGCGGCATCCACCTGGTGCCAGGTAAGGTCCTCCAATGCGGACAAGGCCAAAGCGGCTAAATCGTGTGCCAAACGGTTCGCAGACCGCGGAATGGCTTGGCACGATCTTACGTTAGCCACCCTACACAAAGCCTTAACATCACTAGCCAGAATATCAGAGTCTCCACGCAGGCCACCTTCCGTGCAAACCTGCGACGCCACATTCAAGGCGTCAACTTCTACCTCCGCAAGCTGAACCCCAGCAGAGAGAGCCAGCAACAGACCCTCCCGCAGGGCGAGCAGCTCACCCACCTCCGGCAAAAAGGAACCACGCAGAATCTTAGCAGACGCTACTGTCACAAACCCACTAGAATCCCTGATAGCAGCCCCAACGCCAGCCATACCCGAACCTGGTTTGATAGCAACATCCGTGTTCAACTTGAACTCACCCGCCTTCGGGGGAATCCAGGCAGCTGGCTTAGGCACTGCAGACCGATAGGAGGAGGTAACATTGGTCTCTTTAGCACGATGGAATTCCTCCAAAAGCGATACTGCCCGCTCAAAGATCTGCGATGGCGATTTAACCAACCCCCCATGCATCTTAGCGTTGCGATTGCTCCAGAGCAGCCACATTACCATGCCACAGATCGCTGCTTCTTCCCTGTCATGAAAATCCATCCAACTGCAGCAGACCTCCAATACCGACTGGATATGAAACCAGCGGCTGAAGGAGGAGAAGGAACTAACCTTTTGCCAAGTCTTGCGCGCCAGGGGACAGCCAAAGAGGATGTGGTGCCCGGTCTCCACCCCAACGAGGCACATGGGGCAAGAGGACTCATGCAAGACCCTCCTACGCACCAAATTGACCTTGACCGGCAGACAATCCCGACAGGCCCTCCACAAGAAGTGTTTGACTTTGGGGGGAACTCCAATATTCCACACGTAAGACCACCAGCGGGATTTACCTGAAGAAGAAGCATGGACCCCCGCAGAATTTAGACAAGCTAGCCGGTAACCGCTTTTAACCGAGTAGACCCCTGTTTTATCGAAGTGCCAACGCCACCTATCCGGAATGCTTCTGAGACTGAGGGGAATAGACAGGATCAACTCCTGATCCACAGGCAGGAAAACGTGCTGGAGTTTTCGGCGGTCCCATCTACCAGTGCCGGGTTGAATAAAGTCGGCTACCATATGTTGAGCAGCAGTGGGAGGGGTTATCGGCTTGAAAGAGGTGGGACGTGGGAGCCAAGGGTCTTGAAACGCATCAATGTCCAGACCATCTCCTACCTGGCGACGGAGACCTGAAAAAAGCAGCGACTTGCCCCAGACTAAGCTGCGCCACAAATGAGAGGCTCCTACTTTACACGATGCTTGGAGGAAAGAAACTTTAGGATGGTACTTAGCCTTCAAAACCCTTGCCACCAGTGAGTCAGGCTCCAATAGCAACCTCCAAGCCTGCTTCGCTACCAAAGCTTGATTAAACCGCTGTAAATCTCTGAAACCCAGCCCACCCTCATCTTTCGGTTTACACATTTGATCCCAGGCAACCCAGCTGATCTTCCGCTTTCCTTCCTTTGTCCCCCACCAAAATTTAGACGCTATCGCCCCAAGTTCCTGACAGAGACCATTAGGGAGCTGAAACAGACTCATAACGAACGTTGGAATGGCCTGCAAAACTGCTTTGATAAGGATTTCCTTTCCGCCATGTGAAAAAACCAAGCTCTTCCAACTCTGAAACTTGCTCCAGACTCTGTCACGGATTGAGGCAAAAGTTTGAATCTTCCGTCTGCCGACGAGCGAGGGCAAGCCCAAATACTTGTCCTTGGTCTGGTGGACTCCCACCTGGAGGATGCCCAGCAATCTCTGCCTGGCCTGCATATCCAAATTAGGACTAAAGGTGACTGAAGACTTACCCATATTAACCCGCTGGCCCGAGCCTTGCCCATACACGTGGAGCAACCGATTGATGACCAAGCAATTTTGGGTGGTGGCCCTACAAAAGAGGATACTGTCATCTACATAAAACAAATGGCTAACTAGAGGACTGTGCCTATTACATTTGATGCCAAGACCCCTTCCCTCCAATTCTGCTCGTCTAAGACTGCTGGAGAAGGCTTCCGCGCACAGTAAGAAAAGGTACGGCGAGAGCGAACATCCTTGCCGAAGGCCTCGAGACGGGGTGATGCTACCAAGCGGACTACCATTAAGCAGGAAGGACAAGCGGGGCGTCGTCAAGCAGTCCATAACTAAATCAATCCACTTTGCCGGGAAAAGCATTCGGATCATCATCTCTTTTAGAAACGGCCATTCTATGCGGTCATAGGCCTTACTTAGGTCAATTTTGATCGCCATATTAGCCTTCCTGCCGCGTTTCCTATTGTTGATCGAATGGATGAGCTCAAATGCTACCATAACACTATCAAAGATCTGGCGTCCGGGAACGAAAGCCGACTGATTTGGGGAGATGAGGACAGGGAGGCACTGTTTTAATCGATTAGCCAGCACTTTCGCAATGATTTTATACATTACATTAAGCAGGCTTATGGGCCTGAAGTCCGTTAAACGCTCAGGAGTTTTTGACTTTGACTTCGGAAGGAGCAGTACGTCCGTTTCGTTATATTGTTGGACGGAGGCCTCACCCTGCAGGATTTTGAGGCATTCTGCGCTGATATCTACCCCCACTATTGACCACATTTTCTGGAAGAAAATGGCATGGAAGCCATCCGGGCCCGGAGCTTTCGTTGCACCTAAGTCGAACACTGCTTGACGAATCTCTTCCTCGACAAACGGCCTATTAAGAATTGCCTGAGAGGCTGCATCCAGCTTGGTATCCATCCCGTCACAGGCTGCCCGTATATCAGTGGTTGAGGGCTTAGAGGACTCGAACAGAGCCCCAAAGAACTGTATGATCATCCTCGATATATCCTTGACGTTTTCAGCTACCTCGCCATCCTCACCCACCAGCCTAACTATCGCGTTCTTCCTTTTCCGCATGGTTGCACGGGCATGGAAGAAGCGTGTATTCCTATCGCCCGCCTGTAACCATTCGCAACGAGCCCTCTGTCTCCAATATGATTCTTCGCGGGAGAACAGCTGGTCGAGCTCAGATTCAAGTGAGTGTATCTCTTGCATGCACCCAGGTCGAGCCGGTTTTCTATATAGGACTTCGATCCTTCTTTGTATTATGCTTATGTGTCTACTGAGACATCCAAATTTCTCTCTACTCCAAGCCGTGAGAATCCCCGCACATCCTTGAAGCTTGGCCCTAACCGAGTCCTCCCCCCGCTGGCGATTCTCCCGAAACCAGGCGGATTTAATTACATTCTCGCATTCCTGCTCCTGTAGCCAGAATGGTTCAAACTTGAACCGCCTTTGAGACCACATCTTCTGATTCATTTCCCCCTTGAGCTTCAACAGAATTTGACGATGATCAGACGCCCCAAAACTTAAGTTTTCCACCAATGCCGATGGGAACTGGTCCCTCCAATTGTTGTTCGCCACAAACCGGTTCAGTTTCTCCTGGATATTATCAGCGCCCTCCCGCCTGTTGTTCCATGTGAACACAGGACCTACACTGGGTAACTCTGTGAGCTCACAATCCTCTAGCGCCCTGCGAAAAGCCGCCATCCTTCCAAGCATTCGGACGGAGCCACCTTCCTTTTCCCTCAGGCGCAACACCTCATTGAAGTCACCGCCTATAAGCCAAGGTAATGTATTAACCTGTCTTAATCTTCGAAGAAGCTCCCAGGAAACGGCCCGATGAGCCCCTCTCGGATTTCCATAAAACCCAGTAAAGCGCCAGACAGGGCCGTTATTCGCGCTCACCTTAATATCGATATGTCCAGCAGAAAACGATAACACCCAGACATTCATAAAATCAGCCCATAGAAGGCCAAGTCCCCCGCTCTTACCGTTGCAGTCCACAAAAAAGCCACTAGGGAAACCCAGCTTCTGTTTTAAGGTGTCACCCAATTGTCCGTTGATCTTCGTTTCGCAAACAAAAACTAAACCTGGGGAGTGTTTCCTGATTACCCGTTGCAGGGCTTTGAACGTACGGGTATTCCCCAACCCCCGTACATTCCAGCATAGACAACTCATAATGTCCGGCGGGCCTGCCGAGCAGGCTCCGCCGTTGGGTAGACCACATCCATCCCATCGTCCGCCCGCTGCTTGAGCTTTTTGATTCCAGGGACTTCCTCTCCTTTAAACTCGACCTTCTTCCTTTTCTTGACTACAATCAAGATGCTGTAGCTATTATCCCCCCCTGCCACCCAATTGCACCTAGGAGGAGTCAAAGAACGGGTTGATCTCATATTTATACTTCTGCACTCAGGAGAGAGGCTCCCTTTACGGCTCCCCTGCGTCCTACCCTTTGAGCCCGAGGCCAGTCCGTACTGCGTGCTATTTCGTACTCCCCTCGCCGCGATTCCTCGCGCCGCCCGTTTCCAATTTCTTATTGGCTCCGTGTGGGTACTGATGATCATTTCCTCTGACTCTGGATCTTTTGACTCACTTTTATGTGTGTCTCATTCGGTCGCTGTAAGATTCCCCTTTACACCTATTATATTAAAGACATCTCCACTTAAATCTGTCCCCGCCTTACTTACGCCTATAGAATCCCCCCTCTCCTCGTGTCCTTCCCCGTCTGATGTGGTCCCCTGCACTTTACTACCACCCTCTTTATTGATTGTAGAAGGGTCCACAAACACTGTACTAACCTCCTTTTGACCCTCTACTACCTCAACACAAGATTGTCTAGATGCCTCTTTCACACTTCTCGGGTCTACATTCTCCAAGTTAGTAGCAGTATTCCTAAATACCGCTTGCTGCACGGCATTGAGGGTCGCTAGTCGCCCTTCCTCTTGATCCCTACCTGCTCGTCGCTGACTCTTATTGAAACTCTCTTCCCTTTGATTTACCCATTTCGCAGGGCTAGCCCGCAGACCGGACCCGTACCTAACCTCTTTTCCTTCTGTCGCTGCCGCTCTAGCGCCTTCATCCTGGCAGTCTCTACTGCCATGACCCACTCTGCCACAGTAGCCACAAAACTCTGGTAGCTTCTCATATTGTAGCGTTACCCACACCACCTCAGTGGTTCCTGCCAAGGTAACCAGTAGCCCCCTACGCAATGGGTTGTTAATATTCAGCCGTATCTTCGCCCGAAGGAACCGCCCTCGGCAGTCTCGAGTTTCCTCTGGTAGTCTTACAATGTCTCCAACTTCACTTGCCAACTTCCTAGCCATTCTTGTGTTCATGCATACCAACGGTAAGTTATGAAATTGGACCCATATTTCCATAGAGTTGAACTCCAGTTTGGATATATCCCCCATTCCTTGTGGGACGGCTAGAGCTAATAAATGATTGTTGAAATGCCACGGGCTCCTATTCCACACCAGAGCTCGATCCTCCTTCCTTTCGAAGTAAAACATAAAGACATTCTGACCCACTGTTTCCACCTCAACCTTCCCTATCATCCCCCACAACTTTTCCATTACCTCAATAAAGGCTTCTCTATTTATTCTTTTAGCAGAGAGGACCTTCCCAACCAGGCAATGGCTAACATTTTCGAGGCCAGCTTCTTTGTCCTCTCCGTCTATGCAACATACATTTCCCTCTATAGCTGATAACGCGAACTCTGTACACAGCTTCCCTATATCCTCCGAATCCATCACTCCCCGCTTCCTTTGCCCCTGAATAAACTCAATGTAGAAGACAAACAGGAACCACAGGAACCCTAACGTGTGAAGATTAAGAACTGCTCGCCAGCGAGACACACTGCCCGATGGACATGGCTGCCCTAAGCTGTCTTTTCAGAGAAAAAACAGAGAGGGAAGAATTCTTTCTGTGATTATTATCTTAATTGATTACAAAATTGACAGACACGACATATATTAAAAAATAAAAACAAATTATGAGATTCTTTTTTTTTAAACAAAAAAAGAAAAAAAGAAAATCTTGTTGTCACAATAAGTTAATACTAATGTTTAAAAATTCAAATTGGGAACAACTTTATGTCCTCTAACCTACTAGAAGAGGATCCGACACTCCCTTTCCCAAGCCATCCCCATTTCTAAGATCTCCGGAAGCTTTAGCCCAATGTCGGGTTCTGAATGGAACTAGAATGTTTAGAAATATATTATGACGTCTCAATCTTATCAAAGCTGCAAAATTCAAACAAATGTTTTTCACCTGATGATTTCAACATGACAGAGCTGGTATTACGTGGTCAAATCTTAAATAAAACAAAGTATCATCACGTTGATTTTATAGCTATATTTAGTTAAAATGTTGTAACAATATTCCAAATTTTAGATAGACATCTTCATGTGAATAAAGCATTATCAAGTGAAGTTTATTGCCTATAATTGGTTACAATATTGTAGCTTACCAAATTTTAAACACAGCAAATATTTTCACATAAAATATTAAACATCATCACGTGATGTTTATTATCTATAAGTGGTTAAATAATTATAACTTCCTTAATTTTGAATAGAGCAAATTATCGTCATAAGAAGTTTATTATCTATATAAGTAATTAAATTACTACAACATTCTACTGCCAAATATGGTTTTATGGTATGGAATACTCATTTAACCTGGTCATGTCTCAATCTTAAATCATTGGCACCATGAATAGTATCTCAAAAAGAAAAAAATTACATAAAACATCTCCATTTATCACGTTATCAAAACCTTGGGCGACAAAATTACAAACTTCTAATTTATTTTTGGACTTCTACATGTTATCAGTGAAGGATATTTGGGCTGCTAATCGATGGGTTTAAATTTTCTTAAATAATCTAAATCTTACTTTATGCACCCATTACTTGTACACCCAAACTGTCGTAAACTCTTAAACCATAGTAACACATATAAAATCAAACTTAATGTCATAATAAGGAAATAAAATTTTCACATATAAGTGAAGAATGACCGAACAAAGGATTGACTTGATAGATTTTGAATGCCTATGAGTGTGTTTATTTTACTTTTCATAATTGATTATTGAAAAAATGACTTTTTTTTTTCAAAGAAATTAATAGACTCATGCTTTGTTCGTTTTGGTACGTTTAACAATTTAAGTTTAGATTTCTTTTATGTTATTTTATTATTATTATTTTTTTTGTATGCTTTATTAACGTTTTCTTATTGGAAGTAAATGAGCAACTACTGTTTTTGGTATACAGCCTGTTTATGCTTGTTTAGTTATCATTACTATCTTTCTAATTTAAAAGAACAAAATCGTTGGTTTTTTTTTTTTTTTTAAAGAATAACAATTGTGTTTTCTTTTTTTATCTGATAAATCTCATAATGTTCTGGTCATCATCACAAAGAAATTTAAAAAGAAGAAATCAAATGAACATGACAAAGTAAAAACTTGAATTACAGAAGGAAAGAAGAAGACACAATGGGAGAGAGATGGGAACATTAATAGAACAAGTAAAAAGGAACCCATAAAAGTTAAAAAGTAAAAAGGAACCCGGATAAAATTTTTATGGATATTAAGTAAGAGTAACCCAAGTAACTTGAATGGCCATATGTCGCGTAAAAACAATACAAATTTTCAAGCATGGAATTATGGCTAAAAAAGAAGATATGCTTGTTGTGGATGGATTCTTAATATCAAGGGAATCGAATGCATTGATTCCTTCCTAAAATCAAAGAATTTAATGCAATGAGATATGGATTCCTTATATCAAAGAATTGTTTCCTAAAATCAAGAATGTATTGAATCAAGGGTGAATTCTAAAAACACCCCCAACTTTTGCATGAAAATGAAAAAAAAAAAGAAACACCCCAATCTTTTGAAAATAAAAGCTTTGCATCCTACCATTACATTTTCCGTCTACTTCATCATTTACTATCATTCTGAGAGCTTTTATTTTCAATTGAAATTCACATAAATTCTAATGGTAGGGTGCAAAACTTGTATTTTCAAAAGGTAGGGATTTTTTTTTTTTTTTTTTTTTCATGCAAAAGTTTGAGAGTGTTTTAAGAATTCACACTTGAAACGACTATATACAAAATTAGAAAACTCAATAATTATCTATTTTGACAATTGAAAAATTTGAGATAGAATTGAGAGAAAAAAGTGGTGTAAATGAAAAACGAAGTTCTCTTAAGTGTTAGAAAATTATTTTTCTCTCCAATGTAATTAAGATTTAAGTTGTCAAGATTTGACTATTTATAAACACTACAGTAAAAATCAGCAATACTTCCATATATATAGTCTATTATAGGTGAACCACGTAAATTTTATGTGTTGTTTTATCGGTTTTTTATTTTGTTATTATTTTTATATTATTTTATTGCTTTATTAATTTGATGTTTTGGAAATAAGGTTTATTTCCTAACAATTATTAAAATAAAAGGATATGATAAAGAATCCAAAAGTAAAGGTAACCTTTTTTTTTCAATCTCCACATAATGTGTGCACATTGTAAATGAGTACAATGAGATAAATGATATGATTAAAATGATCATAGTATTCAAATTTCAAGATATTTTTGATATTTCGATATGTGTAAGAAACTAACCATGAATTTTAGTGTAAAATCTAAAAAACCCTCTGAAAAGATAAATAACGTCTTTTTCAAAATATTAATAAAAAAACCCATTCCGTCAACCAAAAGTAATTTTTATCCAATTTTTTGGAGGTATTATGATCAAATGATTAAAAGACCGTAATAACTTTCTTGAACTGTTTACCCACTAAAATTAAAAATAAAAAAATAAACATAAATATATAAATAATTAAAAATAGAAAAAATGACAAATTTAAAAATAATTTTTTTAGTTAACCATAAAAAATATATATAATAATTAATTATATTTAAAATTATTAAAAAAATCTTAACAAGATCTGGGTTGGTTTCCTAGTATGGACTTTTTTTTTTTTTAAATATAATTTAATATATTTATTTGTTTAAAATTTTTAATTTTTTTTTAAAATACTAAATTTTTTTGTTGATTGATTTCCTTTTTTAAAAAACCATCACAATCAATTGTCGATTTCCTTTTATACGGTGAATCTTAAAGATCTTCGCCTCACAATCACAAGCCAAAAACGACAAAAATCACCAGCATCAAAAACAACCAAAAATCAAAAACCGAGAAAAAAACAACCGCCATAACAACCCAGAAAAAAGGGTTTGTAATTGGTTTTTCCATTAATTAAAAATCAACAACAAAAAACCCGGTGTGGGTTCGTTCGTCTTCTTGGTGCGTTGCATGTGGATAGAGAGTGTGATTGTGAATGATAAAACACCTCAAAACCTCTCAGTTTTCAAACTCCACTACAAAACTATTTTGTTTTTCTTCAACCAACCAAATTAATCAAATCAAATTCAACAACAAAACACAAAGGTGAAACAAAATCCAGAGACAGAGCAAACAATATTCACAATTTGGGTTCTATCTACCCTCACCTTCTTGAAGAAACTGGGTTCGATCTGCGAACAACATCCACAAGATTGAAGAAACCAGGTTCGAATCAAACCCAGGCACCTGGATTTGTTGAAGAACGAACCCAGGCTCCTCCATATCCGATCCATGGAGATAGCAGCGACGGAGGCCCCGTGGAGGCAGGGACTAGAAGATGAAGTCGAAGGGCCTCTGCGACGGAGATTTTCAACATCTGGGTTCAATCAGCGGCGATGGCGAACCCATCCAACCACCAGCGTCGGCAGACCCATCACCTTTCACAATCGTCGGAGACAGCCTCTGCATGCGCTGTTCGGCCATGGATGCTTCGTGGTGATGTTGTGGGTTTGGTCGGAGATGGAGCCGTCGCGGGTCTGGTCGGAGATGGGTCAACGGGTTTGGTTGGAGATGGAGACTGTGAAAAAGATGAAAAAGAGCGGTGGTGATGTTGTGGGTTGGTTGGAGCGACCGTTGTGACTTCGTGCTGAGAAAGAGAGTGGGGATGAGACTTGAGAGACCGTGAAAAAGTTTAAAGAGAGAGTGGGTGACGATGAACATTTTTTATTTTTATTAAATTTATTAATTTTTTGATGAACATTCTAAGTGATCCAGCTGGAAATGTTCAAACCTCTATGACCTTTTAAATCTCAGATTCCATGGAACAATTTCTTAATTGTCTGATTTGCTATTCTAATACACTGTTGGGTTTTTTAGTTAATATTTTTAAAATCAGAGATAATTTGATATTATTTTCAATTTTAGATGGTAAATTGATAATAATTTTTAATTTTAACATTTTAAAATGGATGTACAAAATAAATAAATAGGTGTAACAAGAAATTTTTTGAGTAGCAATAGAACCAGTCATAATAAATTCATGACTTTGATAATAAATAATCTTCATAATTATTATACTGTTTTATAATATAATAACTAGGAATCTTGGGAAGCCTTTAAATTGTTTTACTTTATTGAATTTTTCTTATAAATTTAGAGCCTCCAATGATAACTATATTTATGGATTGTGAAACAAATTTCTGAACTTGGGAAGAGATCCTTTTAGATTATTGTTACATAAACATACTAAAATTATGCCAAATGATGATTTGTTGAATTAGAGGAGCTACCATCAATTTGGACTAGAGTTCAAATGGGCTTATGTGAAGAGATTAACTGGGGACCATTTTGAGACCAAAACTAGATGTAAAACAAGACCCTGATTTGGACCTAAAGTTGATCATTAACAAAACAATCATAAAGAACCTGGAAGCCATAAACAGATCTTTACCCTCAAACTTACTGTTACAAATTTTGTTATTAATGGATTGGTATTAACAAATGTGTAGCATTATGCATTAGTTGTTAGGAAATTGGCAAAAATAAAAGTGGAGTCAATCCTACATCGGAAACAAAAGCAAAAATAAAAGTGGAGTGAATCCCAAATCTGAAATAAAATAAGGGAGAATGGATTCTGAAGGCTATAAAAAGAGCTCAATGTTTTGGTTTCAAATCGCCTCAGTCAAAGACACTTTAAGCATTGTTTTTTACTCTTCTTAAATTCCTTTCTTGTTCTTATTATTTTAGAGTGTAGGAAGGTGTGAGTTGATGTATGCTTTGGAGAGTGTGGGTGTATTGGGGTCGTGGGATGTGAGAGAATAGTCTATGTGATTGTAATAATTTTTCACATAGTGAATTTTTTTCTGAGGGCCGTGGTTTTTTCTCCTGTTTTGAAGTTTTCCACGTAAATTCTTGTGTTGTGGTGATTGTTATCATTTTCTATTTTATTCCTCTATTATTTCTGATATTCTTACAGGAGGTAGGTCTTTTTTTGAAGAAGAGGTTTTGGGAGGTGAAGTTTTCCCAACAAGTGGTATCAGAGCCTAGTTGCCTGGTTGGTAAGGTGTCAGATGTTTTAGAAAATTCCTAGTATGATCTGTAGTTGCAGCATTGTCTGATCTTCCACATCAGAAAAGAATTGTTCTTGGTTGCTGGAATAAGTGTGGTGGTGTGAAAGTGCATGCTTAGGGAAGGTTCTGGCTAGGAAAGATTTGATATTTAACTGTGTCCATTGTGACCGACCTCTCTTTCCTTGGAACTTACCTGATGTATTGTTCACGGACTATAAGTGCACTATTGCAGTATACAGTTATGTCAAAGTTTTCAAGCCCTATGAGGTTTGATGTGGAGAAATTTGATGGAAAGATCAATTTCGGCTTGTGGCAAATGCAAGTCAAAGATGTGTTGATATAATTCAGGTTACACAAAGCGTTAAAGAAGAAACCAAGTCCTGTACTCAACGAAGATTTCAGTAAAGACAAAGATTCTGTGAAGCCTAGTATGAGCAATGAAGATTAGGAAGATCTAGATTTGAGAGCTGCAAGTGCAATTTGCCTGTGTTTGGCCAAGAATGTTCTTGCAAACGTGCATGAAATATCAACAGCTAAGGAACTCTGGGAGAAGCTTGAAGAGTTGTATCAGGCAAAGGGCATCTCAAATCGGTTATACCTAAAAGAACAGTTTCATACTCTGCGTATGGATGAAGGTATGAAAATCTCAGATTACCTGAGTATTCTCAATGGTATTATTTCTGAATTAGAGGCTATTGAAGTTAAAATTGAAGATGAGGATAAAGCATTAAGACTCATCTTGTCTCTTCCACATTCCTATGAGCACATGAAACCTATTTTGATGTATGGGAAGGAGACTCTGAAATTTGTAGAAGTTACCGGTAAACTCCTTTCTGAGGAGAGAAGGCTGAAAAGTGGAGATCGCACTTCATCAGCGGACATAATGTTGGTAACTAGAAATGGGAGCAACTGGAAGAAGAAGAACTCCGGGAAGAATATAATTTGCTGGGGGTGTGGACAATTTGGGTACGTCAAGAAAAATTGTCAAGGTGGAGCGGGTTCAGCAAAAAGCTCTGAGGCAGAAGCTAACAGTATCTCCCTCATAGGAGAAGGAGATTTCCTTTGAGAAATGAGAAGTACATCCTCATGGTATGTTCGCGTTACCATGGAAAAGGATGTGTTGTTAGCGGATCCACAATTGCACACGGGCATGGGTTTGACATTGATGCAAGGTGTGTAGTGGAATGTATGTCGATGGCTGATGAACTTCCGGTAAAGCCAAACGTTAAAGTTGCACCATAAAATTTCAACAGGTTTTTCAACATGTGCCGAAGTGAAATTCTTAGAATGTGGTAATTCTAAGTGAGTGTACTCTTTTATGGTGGAGTATGACAGTTCTCTGGGTTGAGAATTATGATTGTCGGTATAGACAATGATTGCGTCGTAGCTGCAGAAGATGTTTCTTTTATTTTGCTAAGGTGGAGTTTGTTAGGAAATTGACAAAAATAAAAGTGAAGTCAATCCTACATCGAAAACAAAGGCAAAAATAAAAGTGGAGTGAATCCCACATCTGAAACAAAACAAGGGAGAATGGGTTCTGAAGGCTATAAAAGTAGCTTAATGTTTTGGTTTCAAATCGCCCCAGTCAAAGACACTTTAAGCATTGTTTTTGACTCTTCTTAAATTCCTTTCTTGTTCTTATTATTTTAGAGTGTAGGAAGTTGTGAGTTGATGTATGCTTTGGAGAGTGTAGGTGTATTGGGGTCGTGGGATGTGAGAGAATAGTCTATGTGATTGTAATAATTTTTCACATAGTGAATTTTTTTCTGAGGGCCGTGATTTTTTCTCCTGTTTTGGAGTTTTCCACGTAAATTCTTGTGTTGTGGCGATTGTTATTATTTTCTATTTTATTTCTCTATTATTTCTGATATTCTTACAGGAAGCAGGTCTTTTTTTGAAGAAGAGGTTTTGGGAGGTGAAGTTTTCCCAACATTAGTAACTAGCAAAAACCAATTCTCATTCTTACCTTACCATGATAATGTATGTAACTAATTCAATATTGAAAATATATTAGATTTTGGCTCTTCAAAAAAAGAGAGAACATAAAGAGAGAGGAATTGAGGGCAAAGTTCCAATTGGTGTTGAAAAAGAAACAATGCTTTCTTTATCAGAAGATGAAGACAGATCTACGAGAAAGGTCAAAATACGAGATGGATAGGCTGGGATTCTCCTAGGAGTATCATTCAAGAACAGTTTGTTAGTGAAAGAACAACACAAAGTAGGGACGTTTGAAACTCCAAGAGCCAACTTCACCTTTTTGAATGGTGATGGTATTTTCGAGAATGTAAGTGAGGTTCTCTGGACACGTTTCTTTGATAGAGTGCATTAGTTGATAGCTATATCTTTGGACAATGCTGTGATTGTTAAATTATTAATCAAACTTTTAAGATACAATGCTTTATGTAGTCGTATCTAGACCTTGTGGAAATCGGATGGGAAATTTGAAGTGGTGGATCTGGAAAACGCATACTACTTGGTCCAATTTGAATTACTATCCGATTGTAATAGTGTGCTAACAAATGGTCCGTGGTCCATTATGGGACACGGTTTTACGGTGCAGCTATGGTTTCCTTCCTTTGATTCGGGAGAGCATCAACCATCAACTGTTATAGCATGGGTATGTTTTCCAGGATTACCACTACAATATTATCATAAAACGGTGTTGCGAGCAATAACAGAGGTGGTGGGACAGGTATCTAAAATTGATAACACTACTGAGGGAGCACAACGAGGCAAATTTGCGAGAGTAGCTATTGAGATAAATTTAAAGAAGCCTCTTATGTCATGGTTCAGAATAGATGGAAGAAAATAGAAAGTGGAGTATGAAGATCTGCCTATTATATGCTATAGTTGTGGTATGTATGGCCATGTGAAGGAGACATGCCAAATGCAAAAGCCAGTTTCGGGGGGTGACCTAGAGGAAGCTATGGTTGTTGAAGAACCAATTCTGAAGGAGGCTAACCAGATTTACGAAGGCAAAGCCTAGAGCCAACGATGCATGTGCAGAGACGGGGACGGAAAAAATATGGAAAGAATGATGAGCATGGAAAGAGTGGGAATATGAGGCGTGATTCTAGCAATGATAGGCGTGAATATGGTTATCCTGGATTTTCTCAGTTTGATGTTTTGAATGACCTGAATGTGGACAAAGATTGTGGGGATGTATGTGCGGAAAGTAGTAATGTCAGGGAAGTCAACGGGGAGACAATCCCGACTTTGCAACAAGTCAATCTTGAGAAGACTTTTGAGAAGCAACGGAATAATAAAGAAAGGGGTAAGGGTAGTGTCAGTAGTAGTTAGAGGCAATTGGACAAGGGGGGTGCAGATAAAGAGAGCGGTGAAGCCCAAAAACCACAACGCCCAGCCCAAGAACAGCAATGACGTGGCCCTCAATCAAAACCACTGTAGCTCCAAGTCAGTATGGAAACTTTTAATAAAGAGAAATATTATTATTAACATAAATTATAGTGTGCTGGATAGATCTAAGCATATGGTAGTGAATCCCTCTCATTATGACAAAAGTGAGGTGGTGCGAGATTATGGGGATTGGGGAACGCGGAAATGATTCTATGGTTGGTAGAATTGGAAACCATGGTCATCCACCTGACAATAAAAAACAAGTTTTCTTAAGAATAAGTTCGTAGTTATGAAAATTCAAGGGAAGAAAACAAAAAATACCACCCAGTTGGGTGATCTTACTATCTTGCCTATGAATGGGGAAAAGGAAGATCATAGTGATGTTTCCAGTTTACGAGTGAATTTTGAACGGGATGATGGTGGAAACGGGGATAATACCCACTTAGGTGATTAATCCCTTCGTTTTTCATAGATTTAAAAATCTTAACATGAAATTGCTAGGGAGCAGCAAGTAAAGCCTTCCTTGCAGTTTTGAAGACGTATATTGAGCAATACAGACCTAAGATGGTAGTGCTCCTAGAGCCTCGTATTAGTGGTGTCAAGGTGGATTAAGTTATTAAAAGACTGAATTTGCCTCACTTGCATAGAGTTAAAGCGAGTAATTTCTCAAGCAAATTTGGGTGTTGTGGGATGATGATATAGAAGTGGAGATTCTTATAAATCATTCACAATATGTGCATATGAAAATCGATTTGCATCGAAACATGTTTTGCAATTTCACAGCTATTTGTGGCTGTCCTCAATCAAAGTTTCAAACCCTGTTGTGGCAGCAGTTAGATATGAAAAGTCCTTGGTTAGTAACGAGATATTTCAATGCCATTTTGTCTGCTTCGGAGAAACATGGAACTACTGGAAAGGTAATTAAAGGGTGTCGAAAGTTTCAGCAATGGATGGAAGATAATGGTACATTTGATATGAAGTTCTCATGTCCTAAAAGTACATGGAGGTGTGGACTGGTTCAAAAGAGATTGGATAGGGTGGTGTGTAATGAAAAATGGAAATCGATGAGCATCACTTCAAAAGTTGTTCATCTTCCTCAAATTCAGTTTGATCATTACCCTATTCTCATTCAAGCGATTGTTGTGGCTCAAACAAATAGTATGAAGAACTCTACATTTTTAGCATCCTAAACTTTGCATAAGGATTGGGATGAGTTTGTAAAAAAACAAAAGGTGGAATTGCAATAAGTCAATTACTAAGGCTATTGTAAATTTCCAAGATAAGGTGAGTGAATAGAATAGACTGGTGTATGGTGATGTGTGAAGACGGAAAAAGAGGATTTTATTGCGGTTAAGTGGCATTCAATGCGGGCTAAAGACACACACCTCAACAAACCTTGTCAAGTTAGAGGCTGAGTTACGTGAAGAACATGCATGTATTTTATCTGAAGAAGAACTGTTGTGGAAGCAATCGGCAAATGACAAATAGATAAGGTTTGGAGATAGAAATACAAAATTTTACCACTCCTTGGCCAAGGCAAAGTCAAAATGGAAGCGTATCGGTATGCTTCGGCTAGATAATGGAGATTGGTGTTGTGATGATGATATTTGCGAAGAGAAACAAGAAACTTTTGTAATGTTTTGTATTTTGAGGAGGGAGTCCAGCGTAACACCTTTCCTGTTCGTGGTCTTTTTCCTCAACTATTATATGAAGATATTAAGATGCTAGCTAGGCGGGTTGATAAAGAGGAGGTACGTATAGCTCTTTTTCATATGGCAAAGTTAAAAGCCCTTGGAGTGGATGGCATCCATGCCATGTTTTATCAAAAACATTGGAATATTGTGGGTGACTCTTTGGTTGATTTGGTTACATCAATAGTTGAGGGAGGTTCTATGAAGTATGAGTTATGTCGAGTTCTCATCGTTCTAATTACGAAAGTGGACAAGCTAGAAAGTTTTCACCAATTGAGGCCTATTAGCCTGTGCAATACCACATATAAGGTGATTACAAAAGTAATTGTTAATCGGCTGAAACGGATCATGGATAAAATAGTCGGCCCAACCCAGTCTAGCTTTGTGCCATGGAGGCATATAATTGACAATATTGTGATTGCTCAAGAGGTTGTGCAATCTATGAAGATCAAAAGGGGCGTAAGGGTTGGATGGCAATAAAAGTTGATCTTGGAAAGGCATACGATCATTTGGGTTGGGATTTTATTTGGACACTCTTCTAGATATTGGATTGCCACATGGTATGGTGAATGTTGTTATGAAATGCATTACTTCATCAACGATGCAAGTTTCTTAGAACGATAAAGTCTCTAAGCCTTTTTCACCATCTAGAGGGGTTAGACAGGGTGATCCGCTCGGTCCATATATTTTTGTTTTGTGTATGGAATGACTGTCCCAATATATTAATTTGCAAGTTCAGAATAGGAGGTGAAAGACGATTGATTTGAGTAAGAATGGTCCTCATTTATCTCATTTATATTTTGCTGATGATTTGATTTTATTTGGCAAGGTGAATGAGGAGCGAATCAAGGTTATTGATGAAACTATTGAGTTATTTTGTCATTGTTCAGGCCGTAAGGTTAATAGAACAAAATCAATGATTTTTTACTCCAAGAATGTAGGGAAGGAGGATTACTACTAAGTTCAGCAGAGATACGCAGATGGATTTGAAGGAGGACCTGGGCACTTATTTGGGTGTCCCGTTTATTCATGATGTTGTGAATAAAGATACGTATGATTTTATAATAAACAAGATGGAGAAGAGACTACATTTACCATAGCCATAGTTTTGAAGCTTCAATTTTGGTTATGTCGTTTTGCATGCACTTATAGAATAAGGAAGTGTGACAGTTGGCCTGCGTGTTCCAAATTGAAGTCTTTGAGATCACATGCATGTTGCTTTCAAGTAATGCATGCGCCGTTTCTGAATTGGAAGCCACCCCCAAGTACCCCATTCCCATTTCTCCAAATAGGGATACGGAGGAAGGGGGAAGGAAATAGGAATGAGGATGGGTTAGGAGGTTATTTTAGTCATTTTAACTTTATTGAAGGATGTAAATATATTCATCCTTTGTCGGTCTCATATGGGCCATTGAGTGGCCTGTTTTTTTGGGCTCTAACATTGCAGGAACTGGGCTTGATATGTTTAGCTCCCAAGAGCTGGTCAACACGATACTGGACATGGCCTTTGAGGGTCATTTGGTAATTAGCTAGGCGTTGAATCTCAAATGCCATCACCGTGCATTGGTCTTGGAATGTCATCTTCACGCGGCGTGACCAGGGCCACTCTTGGTTAACTAGTTCCTTCTCCGAAAATCATCTTCACGCGACGTGACCAGGACCACTCTTGGTTGACTAGTTCCTTCTCCGAAAATACCACTACATCCTACCATACTCTCTCCTCTCTGTATATATTTAACTCACACATCCTTGTTATATATTTTCAGTTTAATCATCAAACACACCAGTCTGCTTGATTTGTTGAAATTATAATAAGATGGGTTCCTACCACCATAATCAACCTCCAGGTAACATTATAATCCTTTTAAAAAAAAAAAGTCGTGTCAAAATCATTCAAGTAATTTTACTAGTGTTGGTAAATGAACATTAATTAACATTGTGGTCTTATTTATGAATCTTTGGGGGTTGAATATATGTAGTAGTAACATACCCTCCACCATCAACAGAAGGAGGTCCGCACCTGGCACCACCACCTCCAGTTGGTAATCCAACAAAAGATGGTCATGGATACGACTATGCATATTCTCAAAACACTCCTCCTATTCACACCAGGACCAGAGGTGACAGCCTCTGGAACCGATGGTAATTCCTCTATCCCTTTCTCTCTTTTTAGAGTGAATTTTTTTTTTCAAATACGTTTTACAACCATCCGGTCTCGATGTAGGTTACCAAAGTCTTCATTTATTTTTAGTCCATTTTTTTAGCTCGAGAAACATTTCATGTCAATGAATTTATCATATGTGGAATATTGTAGATTTTACTTATGTGAAATATCTTACGGGTTAAAAATGAATAAAAAATAATTAAAGTTTATTTTGGACTAAAGATAAAGTCGTCTTTTTCATTGGATTTATCCTTTATTTTTTCTTCATAATGAAAATTGAAAGAATGTTGAATTGGCAGTTAATTTTCTTTTTGATTGTTTTTGCAGTTGTGTTGCCTTATGTTGCTGCTGCCTGTTGGACCAAGGGATGGGAGTTCGGGTTATTATGTCACATTTGTATAAACCTAGATACGATCATGTAATTTTTCATCAACCTGAAAGTGAATAATTAAACTAATTAATGAGAACTCATTATAACTCTTTTAATATATACATATATATATATATTTTGGAAGAAAATATGAATTTCATTTCAACATAAATAAGAGGGCATCCTCAATACTTCATTTTGAAACAAATACATCAGCCAGTTTGAAAAAATTCCAGACCAAACAGTTGAACTAACATAGTTGACTGCCCATTTTGCTACTCCATGAGCAGCATTGTTTGCTAACCTGGATGCATACTGCAGAGAGCTGAATCTTGAGCTATTCAGAGCAGTTTGATGTCATGGATAATGTTGTCAACATCCCCTCTCACAACTAAAGAACCCTTAGCACATATTGACAATATTCTGAGCATCTGACTCCACCAAAATATTCCTCAAATCTTTGCTTTCAGCGAAATGCAGACCCTTGAGGATGGCAGTAGCTTCTGCTATTTCTACAGATGGTCTACATCTTAGACTAAGGCCTGCTGCTATCACACAAACACCCCTTCCATTCCTCACTACAATGCCGATTCCAGCCTTTTTTTTCCCAGCATCTACTGCTGCGTCAATATTCATTTTCAGAAAATTTGATGGAGGGGGAAGCCATGCAATTGCTCTTGGAACAGGGTCTGTAATTGCTTCTGATGTGTTAGACGTTGCTGTGGATTCCTCCATGCTTCTCAGAATTGTTTTTGCATACTGCCAAAGCCCGCAGCCTGTGTCACCATCCTCTCCTTGCACTTTGCTAACATCCTCCTGGTAGGCAGAATTTCTTTGCATGCTTTCCAACTAAAAATTCTGACCTTGATTGGTACGTTCAAACTCCACAATAATTTCCATAGAGGAGGTGGGTTGTGAGAATTAGAGCCTGCATCACTGCTCAAGGTCTGAATGGCAAGTCTATAGGCACTCTCGACGAAAAACAAACCTCTTTTATCAAACTGCCATTATACTGAGTCTTCCCTTTTATTTCTACTAAGAGGAGTCGAAAAGATCAATTCAGCTTCTTCTGAATCAAAACTTCTTCTCACGAGTTCCTCATCCCAATTTCTTCCATCTTTGATGAGATCGGATACCATTGAACATTTGTGGAGTCCTTTAGAGGACAACACCTTTCGAAGATATTCCCTTGGAATCCATGGGTCATCATATACCAATATTGCCATCATCAACCCTCCATCTAATACCCCTCAAAAAGATTTCATGACCCCACAATATGCTTCTCCAAATCGTTGAGGGGAAAGTGTTATTTTGCACATTTTAGAAAAGAAGTGGAGGGTAAAAATCTTGCCTGAAGTACTCTACTCATAAGTGATGGCAGGTAGAGAAGTATTCTCCAACCTCACTTTGCAATCATAAAAAATTATTGCTAAAAAATAAAAAATATAAAAAAGAAAATTCCTATCCAAATCTTCAAAAACTTTAAAAAAAGAAATTAAAAAAAAAAAAATTGTTGCCAAAAAAAAACTTAAAAAAATCCTAGATTCTCAACTTAAAAATCTAGGTTCAAAATCATCATCTTCTCTCTCCTGTCTCATCATCTACTTCTTTATCAACCTCACCCTTCTTCATCATCTTCATCATTAATCAACCTCACACAATTCATCTTAACATCATAAATCCATCACAATATTGGAAAAATAAATCCATCTCAAACTAAAAAAATCCATCAAAAATAAATTAATAAAAACTACTAGGTCTCCACTTGGGTCTTCAACCAAAAACTCCAAGTCTCGACCAGAGACCTCGAGTTTCTAGTTAGAGACCCAACTGATCTCTAATGGTAGAGACCACTAAGGTCTCCAACCGTTGGATACCCAAGTGGTCTCTAATGGAGACCAATCTTGATTTCCATGGGAGACCATCCTAACGGTGGAGATCATCCTAGATGGTCTTCACATCAATTGGTCTCCATCCTAGTATTTTATTTTTTTTATTTTTTTTGTTTTTTTATTTTATTCAATCGTTTTGGTTTTTTTAATTATTTTGATCTCCACTGTCCATCTTTAAAGATGGACGGTAGAGATCCATCTGTTTTTTTTTTTTTTAAAGTTTCAAAAATTATTTTTTAAAAGAAATAGAAAATTATTTTAATATTTTATAATTATATTTTCATCTTATCCATGGGTATTTTACTCTTTTAATCAAAAGCTTTGGTTAACTATCAAAGTTAATGGAAGTTAACTAATGGAGTAGAGGCTTGATATGATAAAAGGATAAAGTTGTTTCTGCGAAATACCTTAGAGGGGTGTTGTATAATTTGTTCTTAATATTACTAAAATGTTAAAATAGTTATATATACAGTGTAACGTTAGACATTTTAACTTTTTATTTCAATCTATGATGTGGCAATTGGATTCACATTATATGTGCTAAATGAAACAAATTATCATTAATGTGTATCTATTTGTCAACTATCAAAACATAGATTTGAATGCAAATCGAGATATAAAGTTGGAAATCTAATATCACTCGTTATACTAGTACAATATTTAATAGCTTGAGCATATTTAATAAAATATGCTGCATATTGTTATATCTTTTGATCTAAAACTTAGCTACTTATAAATTAGAAAAATTAAATGATAATTGTAATAATTTATAAAAAAAAATTAAAATTTAAAAAAAAATGTTGAATACATTACCAACTAAAATTTTTAAATTTCTTTTATAAGGTGTACTTGTTTTTTATTTTTTTATTTTTTATTTTTACATTAAGGTGTACTTGTATTTTTTTCCTTGGATAAAAAAGAAAAATAAGTACACCTTGATGTTGATTAAAAAAAAAATACACCTTAATGGAAAAAAAAAAAAAAAGAAGGTATTTTATTGCCATTCTTGGTTATCATATGAGCCATTAAGAGGGCCCCTTTAAAGGGTTCATTTAAAGGGCTCACAGATTACAGGATTTGGGCCTGCCATGCTCGGCCTTGGAACTCTTTAATTTATTATTATTATTATTTTAATTATTAAAAATTAATAATTGAAAAAGTTAATACGAACCCAAAATTCGGTTGATATAGATGTGACGTATTTATTATGATTTAGTCACCTTAACATTTATACTATCGAATACATTTTAATAATATCAAAGATACAATTTAAAAAGAGCACATTACCTTTTAACAAGATGGTTGGGTACCCACCTATTCCTAAAAGTATTGGAGTTCAATTCTCATTAAATATATGTCAAAGCTTGTGTAGGTAATTTTCAATCCTTAGAGTTGATATCTGGGGCAGTTTTCTTTTCTTAGAGTAAAATAATATATGAGTTGCGCTATTAATATTTGGAACTTCTAACCTATGAAGATACAATTTAAGATGCTTGATTATGTAATATATTCTTATAAATATTTTTGAATCACAAATCAAATGCGGCCCAGGTTTTTCTAAACAGAATCTTATTGCTGTCTTGCTTTCATTCACATGCTTTCGTCAGATATAACTAATTTCCACACATTAGTTTCAAACATAGAGGACCAAAAAAATCAAATGAGTCGCCCTATTTGAACAATTCAATGAATAACTGTTTGTTGAATAGACTACCACCAAATCAAAACAAATGCATGCTAAGGAGATTTCTTTTGACGATAAAACAAAAAGCAACATTAAAAAAGAAAAAGAAAAAGAAAAAAACATGGTACCAAAAAGGGTGAATTGATCCCATTTTGGAAAACTTCAAATTTTGTAACAGTGTTCTGATGTTAAAGTCTTTTAAGTCATGTTTGGCACACCATAAGGTGTTATAAAAAGGAGTGGAGGCAATAGAGGCCTGAGCCAACCTACAGCTGGGGTTGGCCCTCAAAAAAATGACTTAGAGGTTAAAGCAATTTAAAAATTTGACTTAAAATGATATTTTAATATTCATTTATTCATTTTTTTTATTTAATGATAAAATAAATAAATAAATTCAAAATGGATAACAATCTTTGAAGTGAGTGAAAATGGATGAATGAATATTGAAATCACTTTTTTAAATCAAATTAATTGGTTTACAAGTGTTAGAGGTATCTTAAGCAAACTTATGTTGCGTGCCAATCATATTGATCCAGCTGGCTTTATTAACCAATCATAGAATGCCAAGTAGGGTCAGGTTAGTTGGACAATGACCAATCATATCTTGCCAACTGTGTAAAGGTAGTTATAGTCTTCAGATGCTGTATATATACACTTGAAGCAGAGTTGTTGTGTAACTCAGAATACAAGCAAGACAAATACAAAGTTTTTCATTCATTTTATCTGTTTTGGAGCTTCCTTCACAACAATAGTCAATTTGATAGATAGATTTAAGTAAATCTTGTCACAATCAATTTTAACTCTAGTAAAACAATTGATTGGTTTTACCATAGGCTATGACAAAACCAATTAATTGACTCCCATGAACCAATTAATTGTTTTTAAAGCTAAAAAGGCAATACATTAAAATTTAAAAATTGAAACAACACTCTTGAGATTGTGTGGCGCGTGTTTTGTGTGACTGAAGAGGAAAAAGTACAGGTTTACAAGAGTAAATTAATTGGTTTTATCATAGCCTATGATAAAACCAATTAATTGGTTTACTAGAGTCAATTTGAAGATTTGTATTGTTTAGTCAAACGTATGTAGAGGTAACATTTTACGTGTGTGGTATGTATTTGTTTGATGCCATAAAAAAGGCATTTGAAGATTTGTATTGTTTTGTAGCTGTGATGATTCAGATTATTATACATGTACTTGATATATCTAGAGCATGTCTAGTATCTTTTGAAGCCTATATATGCAAGATCAGCAATTGTGTATATTCTGCTGCTGAGACTGTCTTCTATCATTGCTCCTTTTTACACATGAAAGCTATCTTTGGCTTTGGATTTGAGTTGACCATTTTAATAGCAGTTATTAGAGTTTGCTTCTTGCTCTCAATATGATCATGCTCAATAAAAATTAAGTAAACCTCTTGCAACATCCTGATAGTGTATTGATTTTCAACAGTATAAATGGAAATCCTTGAATATCAAACACTATCTTTACAAATTACTTCTCATGGAATGCACCCATACATCTATATTGCTTGGCTCTAGTGAAGTTGTAATTGTAGTGAATGAACTTTTTTTTTTTTCTGAAAATGAAAGAATATTTTTCATTATCCATGTATCTTCACTACCAACCTGATTCTTATGAATAACAATGAATACAACATCAACCTTGCAACCCACCATATTGAAGCCGCCAATTCACATGATTAGACTCAGTACGATCCTCATCATCATGGGGTGAACATCTACGGCCAGGATTTCTTGATATAAGTGCATTTCAAAGTCTAATCAACCGCTTTGAATGTGTGTTCCACAGTACCACAGGAAATAAGAATGAGAAGGGCAATGGCGAAACCAAGAATGCCCAAAGTGGGCGCAAGTGGGTCGAAACGCTTCAGTTTCCGGAAGAAATCGAAGTGGTCATTTTAGTCTTTGACTGACTGCCGTGGAGTTGTGCCTCACTGTGTTTGTCTTGTAGTTCGAATGAAGATACAAAGCAGAATATTGCCCTAAAAAGGGTTGGATTATGTTTTCCACCCATTCGATCAATAACGTTATGAATGAAGTCACAATTTTGCTGTCATTCATATAAGACTTTTTAGTGGCTTAACAATGTTTATTCTCTCCAAATCCTTTAATATATTTATTATATTTATATAATTTGATTAATAACTAAAAATAAAAATTAAACTATTATATAAAATACATATATACTGTTGAAAATATTTAATTGAGATCTTTAAAATAAGTATAATATTAAACACATTTTAAGAAAAATGTTTAACTACTTTTATTAAGGGATGATATTTGATGGAAGAGGGTTGTTTGCTGAAATGCTTCGGAGAGATGGTGAGAAGCTCCGTTTGATGAAACAGTGTGGTTGTTTGATGAAGGGAGCTGTTTCATTTTCAGTATATGCTTTTTTTCTTTTTTTTACACTTCTATTTCCATTTTGCTTTGCATTAATTTGGTGAGCCTTTCTTTCTTTTTTTTTTTTTTTTTTTTTTAAGGGATGAGATTTATCAACTCAAACGCTCAACTTCTACAAAACACAGAGACATCCACACTGTTCTCTTCTCTTCATCTCTTCGTCTTTTGTTTTCTTTGGTTTGCTCTGTAGATCTGACTCCTCATTCTTCTTCTCATTCTATTAAGACATATTTAATTGTCTCAACATTCTTGGCAACAATAGTAATAAGTGTTTCCGTTGTTTTGATGATATGCGTGAAATCATAATGATCTGATTTGTTTACGTACACACACACAGATTGTAATCATCAACTTGCTTTTCTCTTGTTTCAAGCTAGTGACTGACAATAATATTATATGTTTTTTTTTTTCACTTCTATTTTCTTTTTGCTTTGCACTAATTTGGTGCAAGAACTGCTGCTGCGTTTTTTTGACTTAACTTATTGTTGGGACCATACCATGTTATTGTTTTGGACGGTTGTTTGTTAGACGTAAGGGCCTTTATTAATGGGACCGGCTCATGTTCATTTAAGATATTTTCTCAGGTTGTTTCAATGCTCGTTCTCTTCCACTTCCCATTAAGTAACTTATTTGTTTGTTCTATTAAATTTAGATCCACTTAGTAAGCAAAATGAGAGAGCTTTGTATATTGTTATGTTGGCAAAGTTTAGTTTAATTTAATCCTAATTTATTTTGATTGAAGGCAAAGAATAAAACTCATTTACTATACGTATTAAGTTTCAAAACTCATTTAATATGTTGTGATTTCATATAATTTGATATTCTTATTGAATATAAGATAAATTGATATGTCGATGGTATTTTTTGGTTCTTTAGAAATTAAGTTTATATTGTTTGAATATTCTTTAAGAATTTATTTATTTTGGTTTAAGAATTTTGATAATCATATTTATTTATTTTTTAAGTTAATAATTGTATTTATTTATAAATATATTTTTTAAAATGTTTAGAAATTATTTGATAGTATGTTAATTTATGTCATGCCATTTGGGTGAGGTTGTGACAAATTAACTAACCCAAATTCATAAAGGGCAGATCTTTCACGCATTGAATTCTTCTCCCAAATAGATATAAAAATTCCGTTGGCAAGGCAGCTTGTATTTATTTATGTGTACGGAATGGCTTTGGTACAAACAACCATGTTGTTTCCTTATTTGTATAGTCTGACACTGTAGGCTCATGTTGGGACCACTGACTCTCTGAACCTACCCTTTTTGGCACATTATACTACGTTCTTTTGGGACCACTGACTTGCTGATCCTCGCCCTTTTTGGCACATTATCCCACCTTCTGTTGGGACCACTGACTCTCTGATCCCATCCTTTTTTGCACATCATCCCACCTCCTTTTGATCAAGAAGCCAACACCCTTTTTGGCACATTATCCCACCTGTGTTTGAACTTTTGGGGTTATTCAATTACAATATCAAGAGACTTACATATACTTTTTTTTTTTTTTTTAAGAATTTTTGAAAAATTTCGTAATCTTATGATGTCTTTATAGATTTATTAAAGACTCTCACTATTTTTTATAAATTATTTTTTAAAATACTTTCATTAATTTTATTAAATTTTTAAAAAGCTTCAATAAATTTTTGTAAATTTCATATATATTCATAGACTGAATTTTCACTAATTTATAATATAATATATACTTTATAAGTTAATAAAATTATATTTATCATGTCAATAATGATGAAAAAGCATGACAGTAAAAATAAAAATAAAGTCATCTAAATTATATAAATTGATAACCAAAACATCATGTATTTTAAATGTTTCATTATTCATTTTATATCTTCAAGCTAGTTAATTTTATAATATTTTACAAATATCAAAATTGATTACTATACTAATCAAATTAATTAATTATAAGTAAAAGTTCAAGAAATTTCCCAACAAATATGTAATAAGAATAAAAGTTAAAAAAAAAGTCATATGTATAGATATAATTAAATATAATTTTTTTTTTAATAAATCACTAGCTAAAAAATCTCCAAATGTTAATTTTTTTTAAAAATTTGAAATAGAGGTTTTTCCTCTTATTTTTAGTATAAAAAATAAAGATTCTATTGATTAATTTCATCGATTTTAAAACAATGGACTTTTCATCTATAGAATTGTGAGTTTTATTTTCATTATTTGTACACAAAAAATGCTAAAGTACTCTTAGCTTATAACATAATCGTTAATAATAATTGTACCATTTATCATAAGAATAATAAAATGATTTAGATCAATATCCATCTAAATTTTTTTTTGGATATTGTATATGTATAAATATAAAATATAATATGTTTTCATTTCTTAAATTTATTTTATCGAGATCTAACTCCTCAATTTTAATTTTAATTTGAAATCTTCTGCAGAATAATAAATTGATGTTCTTTGAAAAAGAAGGAGCCTAATAAGATTCAACAAACTAAAAAGCTAACAATTTGAACATAGGAAAAAAATATTGACCATTATCATTGAGTTTGAGGAGATTTAAATGTAAAAAAGATTGTGATGTTTGCTTTTTATAATCAACAATAAAAATCTATAAAAAATTTTGAGAGGAGTGAAAGAGAATTTAAGAAGTTTAATTATTATAAATTTAACATAAAAATCTATAAAAGTTTACCAAAGTTATAAAAATTTAAAATTTCATAAAAATCATTAATGTTTTGGATACTCCGTAACCTTTATAAATTCTTTATAAATCATGATATATTTTAAAGTTATAAAAAGTTTATATTGAATATTACATCATTTTTATATTTGAAAGTTAATATTAAATATATTTAAATTTTTAAATTTCATAAAAATTATTAAAAATTTAGGTTGAATAAACCCCCATGAAAGACTTTCTTGGTACCACGAAGAAGCAGAGACTGCAACTTGTACCACCATCATCAACTCAATCAAAGTTTTCTTTTTTAACCGCACAAACTTTAATGAGGTGTTCAAGATAATGTTTTTTTTTCATCAATGAAAGGACAATCTGTATTTCAAAAAAAAAAAACAAAAAAAACAAAATGAAAGGGCAATCTGTGCTCTGATACAGAGGACACTTGTCATTCGAAACCCAGGTACCATCAAACCCTACAACCTGCACCAAATTCATCAAGAAATCCTGGCCGTCGATGTTAACCCCACGACTATGAGGGTGGTACTAAGTCCAACGGACCGCATCCAAGAAGCCTCTAGATGAAGAATGCCCAAAGAGGGCTCAAGTGGGTTGAAATGATTGACTGGCATGGACATGTGACTCACTATGTTTGTCTGCTAGTTCAAATGACGATACAAAACAGCATATTGCCCAAAAAAGGGTGGGAATAGGATTATGTTTTCTAGTAGGGTTATTATCAATTTAACTCTTAAAAATAAAAATAATATCAAACCACCACTGATTTTAAAAATATTAACTAAAAAGGTCCGACCGTCAATTGAAATAGTGAAACGGTTAGAAAAATGATGGATCCGTTAATATTGAGAGTAAAAAAGTAATTGGATGTGATCATAAATAATGGAATACAGTTGGTATATAATATATAATCTTTTAATTAAATAAAGAATAAATAAATAAAAACCACTTGAAAATAAATTAAAAGAAAAAACTCTCTCACCCTCTCTCTTTCTCTTTGTCATTCACCCCCTCTCTCTCTCATCACTCCATCTCAGTCTCTTTCTCTCTTCCGCTTACCCTCTTTCTTTCTCTTTATCACTTACCCCCCTCTGTCTTTTTGTTACTCCATCTTAGTCTCTTTCTCTCTCCTGGTTACTTACCCTCTCTTTTTAGCTCCGTCACTCACCATCTCTCTTTCTCTCTCTC
Organism: Nephelium lappaceum; assembly: GCA_021234005.1. NCBI lineage: Eukaryota > Viridiplantae > Streptophyta > Magnoliopsida > Sapindales > Sapindaceae > Nephelium > Nephelium lappaceum. Next base: position 1,750,423 of record CM037996.1, read on the forward strand.
TCTCTATCACTCCAACTCAGCTGATTCTGTTTCTTTTCTTAAGTCGCCGATAACCAATTGATGATGAAAGCGGAAAGAGATTGGTCGGAGGAGAAACGATGTCGCGGCGGAGATCATGAAGAGGACGGTGAGGAACGACGGGCTGTGTGCTGTGGCGTCAAGGCATCAAACAGTGCAATGATGCGGAGATGGATCAAATCGTGTGGATACTATTCTCGACACGATTCGTGAAGAAGATGAAAAGGATGAAGAGGACAGTGAGGAACGACGTGCTGTGTGTTGTCGTTGTAGAGCGACGCGACAATATGGAGGTGGATCTGCGGGCATCTGAAATTTAGGTTTGATGTAATCGATGAAATTTGGGTTTTGATGTAATTTGATGCAATTGATGAAATCTATGTGCTATTGTTGTGAGTTGTTGTCTTGTGATCTGAGTTTTGGTTGTTGTAAGGCTAGGAATTGGATTTGTTGGATGTGTATGTATGTTCTTGGTTGTTTTCTTTAGATTTGAGATATATATGTGCTTTAAATGAACCCAAGCACTGGGTTCATTTGTTTTTTTTTATTTTTTTTTTCAAATGTGGAGATCTATTAGGAAATTTTTTTAATTTAATTTATTTACTTTTTATTTAAATTTACTTTTTTTAATTTATTATTTTTTTAAATTAATTTCCACCATCTATCTTAAGATGGATGGTGGAGAGTAATTTAAAAAAAAAATTAATTTTTACTTATATTTTGCTTTTATTTTGTCAAATTTATTTAATTTTTTAGTTTTTTCAAATTAATTTATTATTTATTTATTTTTTTTTTTTATTTTGGTTATCAAAAGATAGTTTGGTAATTGATTAATTATTATTTTTTTATTTTTAATCTTTTAATATTATAAGGGTATTTTGGTCTTTTATTATTTTTATCATAAAACCACTAAAAATCTGGATTAAAACCGCTTTTCGGAGACGATAGGGGTTTTTTGGTTAATAATTTCAAATTATGGGGTAAATTGAGGTTATGTTCGTTTTTAGTGGTTTTTTGGATTTTCCCCTTTCTAGTATTCATTTGGATCAATAACGTCATGAATGAAGTCACAATTTTGCCATCATTCAAATAAAACCTTTTAGTGGCCTAACAATATTTGTCCTCACCATATCCTTTAATATATTTAATATATTATATAATTTAATTAATAATTAAAACTAAAAATTAAACTATTATATAAAATACATAACATTGAAAATAGTTGGTTGAGATGCTTAAATTGAGTATAATATTGAATATATTTTAATATTTTTAATAAATATAATAAAAGTTAAATATACAAAATTCTTCTAAGATTAAGTCAAATACAGACATCTTAATGTTTTGCCTTTTGTAACATGATAGCCCTCAATTAACGGTCAATATTAATCAACGTTAACAGATTGAAGGATGGTTTGATCAATTTATAAGGACGGTAAAGAAAATTAATAAAATACATAAATAAAAATTTTAAGATGGATAGTAAAAAAAAAAATAAAGAACTAAAAAAAAAAAAAAAAAAACTTGATCAGCCACCCACTTGATAGCTTTAAACCTAAACAAAAAACAAATTGAAAAAATAATCAGCCACCCACTAGTCCTTTCCCTCATCTTGCACCTTTCCTTCCTCTTCCTCTATCTTCAACCAAAAACAAATCATTCATCTCCAAACCCTCCATCTTCGACCAAAAAAAAAAAAAAAAAAACCTCCATCTCTCTTCATCTCTTTGCTCTCACCGACATTAGGCCTCCATTTTGATGTTGTAGAGATGGAGACCCACCGTTGCTATCGCGACGAAGATGGAGACCCATGGCTAGAGACCCCATTTTTTGTGTGGTTTTTGCATGGATATTTTTGTGATAGATTTTTTGTTGTTTGTTGATGAGAATGAAGAAGAAGATGAAGAATGAAGGGGAACAGTGCATGGTTTTTTGTGTGGTTTTTTTGGTATGGGTTTTGTGTGGTCTGTTGATGCCGAAGAAGAAGATGAATGAGGAACAATACACTATCTTCAATGATTATTTTTCTCTATATATATATATATATTTTGGAAGTTCAAGGTTTGAAACCTTAAAGATCTGGGTTTCTTCAAACCACTTTTTTTTTGTTTTTTCCATATATTTTTTAGACTTTTTGATATATACATATATATATATATATATATATATATTTAGATAGATATATATTTCTGGAAGTTCAACTTGAAGATCTGGATTTCAAACCCAACTCTTCAAACCACTTTTTTTTTTTTTTTTGGTTGAGTTTTTTTAGATTGTTTGATATATATATATATATATATATATATATTGGAAGTTCTGGATTTGAAAGCCAGGTTTTCAAGTTGAAGATTTGGATTTCAAACCCAAATTTTCAAACAATTTTTTCTTTTTTCTTTTTAAAATTTTTTCATATTCTTTGATAAGTTTTTTTTTTTTTTAATTTTTATTTGAAAGTTCTGGGTTTGAAACCCAGATCTTTAAAACCTGGATATTCAAACATTTTTTTTTCCAGATTTTTTTGAGATTCTTTAATATATATATATATTTGAAAGTTCTGGATTTAAAACCTAATCCTTTAACTCGAAGCTTTGGATTTCAAACCTAGATCTTCAAACAACCTTTTCTTTATCCATTATTTTTTTAAATTTTTAAGAAAATTTTAAAAATTAATTTTTTGAAAAAAATTATAAATATTATTCATCACTGTCTCTCTAAGAAATTTTAAGAAAATTTTTTATTTTTATTTTTAATCATTTATTATAATTAAAATTTGAATTAATTAAAATTTAAAAGGTTAAGGGCATTTTCATCATTGCATTAAAAATCTTGGTCAAGCATGCATTTTAACACCTGTTATCTAGGGGTCATGGTGTTACAAAAACCTAATTATTTAGGCACTTGTAGTTTACTTAACCTCAGAAGAATTTTGTGTATTTAATTCATATTATAAATAGTATATTAATATAAAATAAATTAGTTTTTTTAATGTATATAAAAATTTAGTATTTCAATAAATACTTAACAAAAATGTTGAACAAAAATAATTCTAAACAACCATTTACAAATTTAGAAGGTCATCTTCGCTTCCTTTATTATAACCAAAAATTAGTTGAAAAAATTAAGTGACTAAAAATTTTTTTGGGAAATTAATTAGAATAACGTTTTGTAAAAAATTTTTAAAAAAAATGTGAGTAATTAATAACTTTTTTTATGAATCTTGTGGTAGTAATTATTTGAGAATAAGAGTTTATATCAAATTGATTAAATAATTTTTTATTAAATATTCTTTAAAGATGTTTTTAACACTAATTTGGTATAAAATACATTGGAGTGCAAAAAAATTTGGTGTAATTATCTTTTTGACATCAAAATGGTATGAAGTTTGGTGTACAACATTGGAGCTTGCTCTTACATTATCTTTGAAAAAGTCTTTTGTCAATAGGTTTTTGATTAATTTTATAAAGTTTTGATTAAATAATTAAAATATTTTAGAGTTTTTTTACTAATTATAAATTTGGTGTAGATGTCTTTTTGACACCAAAATGGCAAGATCTTGCACCAATGTTGGTAAAATTGTAGGCTTTCGGCAAATGGGCGGCTATGAGATTGATTGGGTCGTCCGTTGGGTGCTACTAAGCTGGGCCATAATGCTTCCCTTTGGATCAGCTATCAGTCTTGTGGGTTTGGGCCATATATGAGTAGCACACGGATATATTGGCCTCGTATGAGATTTGACACATAAACTCAGATTTTTACCAATACAGCATTTTTTATATCAATTAACACAACTTATTTTTTAATATAAGTCTGATGAATTTGATGAGAATTTTAATGTTTATGGGTGAATTCATTGAATTTAAGAAAAATAACGGTCAATTTTGGCTAAACTTTGAGAAAATTGGTTGAAACAAATGTGTTTGTTGGTAGCAGTTGTGCACCTGAAAATAGTTATAATTATATTTTTCTGTCTTTTCTAGCCTGATTTAGAGAAATGGTACACAAAGCTGTTACAAAAGGACATAAGGAGCACCAACTGCAAATAGAGGTTTGTTTTCAAGAAACATCTTTTTTGGTTAGCAATTCCGTGCTTAATTTCCGTTTACATTTCTGTTGCTGCAAGTATCTCTGTGAAGATCGATATATATTGATGTGTCTAACTTCCATATATATATATATATATATTGATGTGTCATTTGAAGTTCTGTTTGATGTTTTTCCATGCTTGAGCGGTCTAATAAATTATTGTTGCATCTTATTGCTTTCAGTTTCTTGTTTTAATAGCTTAGCTTCTTTACTTTCAGATTTTAATCATTGCTTCTGTTTGCAGCAACATATTGTTTACAGCAGTGGCTCGTTGTTAGTACTCATGGCCTGATAATTTTACTTTGACACATTAATATGTAAATGGAGTGAATACTACCCTCGTGATGCAACATATCACAGCTGGCTTAAAATTGAAGTAGAGACTGCAGACGTTTCTCCTCTTGAACTCTCATTAGAGGAAAAACAACGAGCCAATATTGTTGCTACCCAAGAGACACTGAATTTGTCTTTGTTATTGCTTTGAAGTAAGTAAAGTTCATTTCTTTTCCTGTATATACAACAATTACATAGTTAGACTGAGGAAGATGTTAGATTGGGCTAGCCTTCTGGTGAATCTATGTGTCCAGATGCCACCATTTGTGTTGCATTGATGAGTGCACTTTATTCTACACAGTGAGCAAGGACGCTGTGTTAAAGTGCCAATGAATGGTATGTTCATTTGATATGCTACAATTTATATGTAAAGTCTGTAAAATATTCACGTTAGAGTATAATGATCTGGGAATCTTGATTCAGATATATTTTGTTCACCTCCACTCATTTTACAAAAAACAAATTGCATTGGCTTTCACTACAATCAAAGCAAATATATTTTTTTACATGTTTTGCATAAGCCGTTTTAATGAATGGAAATCTCATTTATGTAAACTCTGCTGTTGACCTCTTATCTGCTTGAAACAAGGATACTATTTATAATAGCTTTACATTAATAGCGTATACAATATGCTCTTTTCTGTCATCCGTGGAAATAATGGATTCAATGAATGAAAGAAATCAAGAACAAATACCTTTTGCCTGAGAGTCTGATATTATTAATACATGTATGATAGACAAAGAGGCAAAGTCTGTTGATTGAGTATGCTGCTGGCATGGTAGACTCAAAACTTGATCTTGCTGAATAAGTGACTATCGTGGTAGATTCAATTTGTCATTAATTATTAGGTGGGTTGGATATTCAATATATTTGAAGGTTAATGTGATCGAGTACAGAGGATAAAAACCTATCATACTTACACAGGGACTGCAGGTAGGGGAAGCTGAAGTACTCTAGTAGTATTGTAGATTTTTTATTTTAGGAGATTAAGATAATGGAATACACTTATAATGGAATACACAATTACACTTGTATCTAATCAGGATTTAACTTCTGGCAGGTAAATGTCTCCATCTCATCAAGGAACAATTACTGCATAGAGGTCGTGCTTCGGTGTTTGGCAGTAGAAGGTGATGGGCTTGGGACAGATGATCTTGATGATGGTGGCCTTCTTGGTACTGTTGTGGCAGCTGGCTTCAAAGGTAAGGATACACTACTGAAGCTAAAGCTCTTGCTTGCTTTGGTTGAAACTGTGCATTGAAGAAGTAATGACTAAGTAAAATTCAATTGTTGATTGAATTAGTTGCCTGTACTGAAACAGGGTTTCTGCATTGGTTTAGCCAGCAACAATTGCAAGTAAGCAAATGCCTAGTTATCTTATTGTTTGTGCATCCCTAGTTTGAGGTTTGTGACCATATTAACCATTCGTCATTGGATTCAGTCCCAGTTCTTATACCTCTACACTTCCTATCAACTCAACTTCTGTGTACAATTGATCTGCTATGTTTCTGCTTTTTCTTGGTACACTTAGGTTATATTGACACTGTAGCTTCTCACATTCTTAAAGCAACATATTATAAGGTTGATCTGTTACTTTTACCAATGTTTTATTTTGTTTTTACCCAAATGTTGATCGAGTGGCATATTCTCACTTGTATAAACATGTTTTTCCTGTGTAAATCTTCTAACAGTTAAAGTGGATGTAGATCAGTGTAATCCTCAATCTTGTTCATTTTCTTCAGCACAGTCAGCAAGATACATGAATGACTTTTCTTAACTGCCAAAGTTTCCAATGTTTTTGCTCATTCTAATTTGTCACCTTTTCATGTATGGTTGATGTTCGTATTTAATTGAGCTTACATGTCTCACTTTGTAGGAGTTTTTATTGTTTGAGACGGAATATGCAGTATGCAAAATGGAGCTGCAAGAGGAACCTTCTCGTTGACAACAATCCCTATGAGAAATTAAGGTGTACCTGATGCATTTGGAAATCAATGAAGAGCCACAAATCTGTTTTTCTTTGGATGCATTATTGTGTAAATGTTGTAAATTGAACAATTTTTTTAGATAATTTGAGAAGAATCTCTCTGATAAATTGTATTAGAAAGTCATTTTTATTAAAAATACATGTTATAAATTTAAAGATGAATGTATACATAAGTTATTCAAATCGACAATTTTAAGGTGATAGCAATTCACTTGATACATATCAATTCGAAACATGTATACATATCTGCAAACTTATTTATCCTATCAACCTTAAGTAATTCTATCAAGTACAAATGTAGATGCATACATTGATTCAACTAAACCGAAAATATACAGATCTGCAAACTGGTGACACCAAATTCTGAAATAACGAAATAGGCAAAAGTCTAAATGAAGCAAGATTTGAGATATTCAATTCACTCGAGCTGATCACTCCAAGAGAAAATAACAAATATGGGTTTCATTAAAATAATTTCACACACAGATTGAGATGATAAAGAGAGATCAACAAAATGCAACAATTCTTTCACATACAGTCCTTGATTGAATGTCTAAAACCTCATCAACATACAGATTACTATATTGTACATACATTTGAGTTATATCAAAAACAAGCTACCTGCATAACATGTAGTTGTGCCAACTTTCGTACGAAATCAAATTCCACTCCTATCTTTAATAACAGAAATGCATCTCTAGAATGCAAGAACGAAAATTATATCTTCTTTATTTCTTAAAATATAGAATAAACAGTTGAATATTGCAAGCTATACATGCAAAACAATTTTTTTTTTTCCTTGTATTATATACATCATCTGTAACACCTCCGTCATTATCCAATCATTTAAATTGGTAGGAAGTGGAGATTTTTTGTTGATTTTTTGTCTTCACAAATGTCTTGATCAATCTATTTTCACTGTCAATTGCTCACTTGAAGTCTAACAATAAACACCACATGATTAGTCAATCAAGCGACACAACATTTTCCTGAATATGTATGCTACTTCTGACCAGATGTTTTTTGTAATGAAAAAGTAATCATCTTCAACCTCCATTGAACTGGTTTTTCAAGCTCTATATTTTTACTTTTTTTACCGTGCTTTATTTTTAATTTTGCACAAACATTACAGTTACTAACTTAAGTTTCGCAATTGCTGGTACCCATTCGATGTTATTTTGCATCTCTTATATTTAGAAAACTTTCTTCAATAATTAATGAAATGTAATTATGAAAAGTGAAAATTCGCTAATAAAAGAATTCTTCTAATGAATCAAATCTTATCAAATTTTTCAAGGAATAAAAAATTCAATCAAAATAGTCTAATAACAACAAAACTAAAAGTAAAAGAAGAGAGAATAGTCAGACAGAAGATTTTTATGTGGAAAACCCAAAAAATAATGAAAAAAAAACCATGGGACCAAATCTCTTTAGTCACTTTTATTTCAAAATCCACTAGTTGATAAAACAATTACAACCTCAAGTTGATCTCTCAGTCACCCTCCTATTGGCAAATAATCTATTCTACTTTGTTGTGGTCCTTTTAAAATAGATCTCCAACCATCCTAGAGCACTTTCTCATCTCCACATGAATCAACAACCTTCAACTTGTCTTTTTGGACTCATTTTAGAAATAAGAATGTACCTAAAAATCTAAAAGAATAATCTAGATGCTCATATGATGAAAAGCATAACCCCACCACCCACCACCCCACTCCTCCCCGCTGCGCCGCCCCCCCCCTGTCCACCCACCACCACCACCACCCCCCCCCTCCCCCACCAAAAAAAAAAAAAAAAAAAAACAGAAGAAAACTTAGTCTTAAAATGCATAAACAAGAGAATTAAAAAAAAAAAAATGAAAACACTAAATGGTCGTTTGTTTTTATCATTTTTTATTTAGTAGATATGAATTAAACCTAGCAAGTGATTCTCTTTTTTTAAGTGCTCAAACCATTTAAAACCACCCCAAAATCATTGAAAAAAAAAACTATAATTTCTACCTTTTAACTAATGTTTAATTACTTAATGATTTTTTAAATATATTATTTCAAATCTATCATTCCCAAATTAATATATTTTCAAAACTGTCCTAATTTTAGATTATATAAATTTTTTTTAAATGTAATTAATGAAATATTATAATGACTAAAATATATATTACTTTACAATTTCAACTTTGTTGCAGTAGTAATTCAACTTAAGAGCATTTTATTTTTTATTTTATTTAAATATATAAATTTAATTTATTTTACTTTAATAATTTATTTATGTACATATAATTTTCAAAAAAAAAAATACTTTACTATAATAATTCATCATATTTTAATTGTGAATAAAAATATTATTAATATATATAAAAGTGTTTTTGCATTTGTTAAATAATTTATTATAATTGTTTGTATTATATTAAATAAAGTTATGTAACAAATAATAGTAAAATGATATAAATATCGAATTATTAGTTTTCAGACAATTTTAATTTTAAAAAACAAATAAGATTGCTATACATTTAGAGGTGATGAAAAAAATAAACTTGTCATTGAAATTTCAAATTTCAATTATTATTCAGTCTTTAGTAATCAACAGTACTGTTCAATCTTCAAACCAAAAACAAACGACCTCTAACTATGTGCTCGCATAGTTTTTGGCAAAGAATAAACTCCTATTTATAGGTTAAGCAAACCATAAAAAACAAGTCACACAAATCCCACACAAAATAGGAATGAAAAAGTGAAAATAGGAATTTTTTTTAACCATGCAGATGTAAAATTACAAGACATTCTAACGAAAATTATCAAAAGTATCCTTATATGAAAAATTACCAAAAAGATTCTTGAACTTGACCGATCACAACAAGGTCATGAAAAGTGATTGAGAAGGGTGAAAAATCTCGTGGGTTACAAAAATGACCTTGTCTTGATGGCTAGCAAAAATAAAAATATAAAAACAAAATTTTTCAAAATTATGTTTTGATCAAATCCTTTTTAAACGTATTTCTTGAGATATTTTTCATCTGAAAGTATGATACATGAAAGTGCGTGAACAAAATATACTTCTGTTTATTTCAAAAAATTAAGAACTCATGTCTATTTACCTACATTTAATTTGTTTCTTGAGTTCCGAAAATTTCTTCAAAAATTTCAGATTTCCAATATAAACACAAACAAGACCCGAACAAATAAAGAGGGAAATTCAAAATTATCCAATATCAAAAGAAAAATTTGTTTCTTGCCCATTCTAAGGAAAAATTTGTTTTTATTCTATCAAACATTGCACCTAGTACCCCTATTGACCAAAATATCTTTAAGTTTAAAAAACTTAAATTGAAGGTATTGTGATAGGAGGCTCTCCCATCACGGTAAGGCTCTTTCGTCACGGACGCTCTTACTGTGACGGAAAGCTCTTCTGTCATGGAAGATTGTAACAGGAGGCTCTCCCGTCACGGACACGCGTGACGTGAGGCTCTCTCATGATGGTGGTCTGTGACGGAAGAGTCTCCCGTCACAGTGAGAACGTTCGTGATGAAAAAACCTCTTGTCACGATATTTTTCAAATTTTAACTACAAAGGTTACGATGAGTATTTACTCAAAGGGGCATTTTGGAAATACATAGGGTATTGAGTTCAATTTATTTGTTTGAAGGACTGAAAACAAATTTTCTTTTGAGGGGGGTTAAAAACAGTTTTTTGTTTTGAGATGGGGATGGTTTTTGAAATTTTCACATAATACAAGATGTTTTGTCATGAAATAAAACTAATCAATTTATTTTCCCTTACAAAATGTATGTCAAGGTAATATCCATGAGTGTCAATAGCATGGTTAGAGAATATATATAACTAGTAATTGCTCTTATGATTGGTTGCTAACCAAAATAACCGAATCCAAAATTAAAAGCCAGAAATAACGACCTCTAGTCCCTCTTCCTAATCTTATTTCAACACAAGTACCATCGTGTAACATATATATATATATGTAAAGTATGGTAACTTTCATATAAAAGTATAATTATAAAGTATGTTTATATCATTTGTAGACTCGAAAGCAAAAACATGAGCAAAACTAATGGAAAATCAAATATTTTACAACATTATAGTATAGTATAGTAAACACACGAATGACTAGATGCCATGAAATATACAAGATACATATACAACATCAAAATATGATTTTCTTGCATCATTGATCGAGTGGCCCACCTCTTTCTTTTCGGGGATTTTTTTCGAGTCCTGACGGTTACCTAGAAAATGGTTTTAAAATATAAAAAGGTGAGCGCTAACGCCCAATGACTAGATATAACTTTCGAAAACTAAATAAATCATTTTTTTTTATAATAATTAACATAACATAAAACTAGTAAGAAACATAAAATCTCAATTATCCATATTCATTCATATATGAAAATAATATTGAAAACATCTTTATAATTCCGTATCATAATAAACTGGAAACATCTATATAGATCATTTATGTGCATTTATAAAAACTCAATCTATATCAATTTAGTACTCAAGGAAATCTGTCATACATAGTGAAGATACTCAACATCAGCCATACATATACTGGGTGACTCAATGACTTTAGACATATGCTATACATGTGTTGGGCGACTCTCTAGGACTTATACACATGAAGCCTACTGACCGTTAAAGGGAATGATACAATCCTGGTGTTCTAAAAGTCTTATTTCAATCATTTTCAACTCTCAAATCATTTTCATATGCAAATTACATAATTTTATTTCTGAATATAAATATAAATCTTATTAATTCTTCTTCTCAAATATAAATAAATAATACTTAAATTATTCTAAAACTTCTCATATAATAAACTCAAGCAAGAAAACAATAAATTCTAATTGAAATTTCAAATATGTAAACATATATACGTATACAATTAATATCTAATTACAAACATAATTTAGGAAATTACTTAACTAACAAATAACTCATTTTTAATTATCTATAATTAATAAAATCTGAAATTTATCCATAAATAATCAATTCAAAATAAATAAAACAATTCACTCATAAATTAGGTTTCAGACTCTACTTGGAACCACTAGCACCTATGTTATCCTTGAGTCCTTTGCCACCTAGAAACAACACAAGATCCTATTTAGAATCTACAAATTTTAGGCTTTATAAAATATTAATTGGATTTAAATAATTCTTTTGGATTATTAGGATTAGGATCTTACATGATACATTTGGCCGGATTTGGGCTTTTTGATGAATTGCAATCTGTATTAGTATCTCTTGATCATAATATTGATGATGTGAGGGGACAAGGTTATGATAATGGAGCTGATATGAAAGGTAAGCATCAAGGTGTTAAAAAAAGATTATTTGAGATAAATCCTAGAGCATTGTATATGTCATGTGCTTGTCATAGTCTTAATTTAACTATTTGTGATATGACACAATCTTATATTAAAACAATATCTTTTTTTGGTGGTGTCAACGCATATATTCATTGTTTTCTAGTTCTACAAAAAGATGGGAAATTTTGCAAGATTATGTACATGGTTTAACCCTTAAAACATTGTCCAATATACGTTGGGAGAGTCATATTTATAGTGTGAAAGCCATAAGATATCAAACTCCCCAAATAAATTAAAGAAGCTTTGTTAGAATTACAAAAAAGTTGTGATGATGCCAAAACAAAAAATACTTTAGTTTATAAAAGTTTTGGATTGTTATCCAAATGCATCAATTGTTGGCATCCACAAAAAGAAGTTTTTCTAAATTAAAATGTTAAAATCTTATTTGTGGTCAACTATGTCACAAGAAAGGTTAAATAGATAAACAATGTTATGCAATGAAAATGATTTGCTGGAAAAAATTGAATTTGAAAATATTATTAGTGAATTTGCATCTCAAAATGCTAGAAAAAAACATTTTAAATAATGTTTTATGAGTTCTTCAATATGTATAGATAAATTTTGTTTATGAATTATGATGAATTTTTTTCATCATTATTTGAATATATTTGTCTTGTATGAAATATATTTATTTTATAATATCATTTTTTTTTCTTTTTTTTTTTATGGAATTATTATGTACACATCAACAGTACGATAAAATAAGTTTATATATATATATATATAAAGGAACTCATTTTAGTACTTCACACCAAACCTCTAAAATGTCAGGACCAGCGCTGTCTATATATAGCCATGCAAGGAAGGTTAGTTAATATTTAATTAGAGCTAATTAAACAGAATGGATACTTCACTGTTTTTGGCTGCTAGGAAAGGAAATGTAGAAGCCTTGTGCGAACTCCTCCAAGATGATCCTCTTCTCTTAGAGCATGCCACAATTTCCTCCACTCATACTCCCTTGCACATAGCTTCCATGCTAGGACACCTTGATTTTGTCAAGGAATTGATAAAATGCAAGAGCAATATTGCAAACTATGTAAAAGAACTGGACCAACATGGGTTCAGCGCAATTCACATGGCATGCGCAAATGGGCACCACGAGGTGGTGAGAGAGCTTTTAGAGGTCAATGATGAGCTTTGCAATCTCAGTGGGAAAGATGGAATGACTCCTCTCCACTGTGCTTCCATCAAAGGGAGGGTTGAGATAATTAGTCACTTTCTTTCTGTTTCATCAGCAATCATCTCAGAGATTACAGTAAGAAAAGAAACTGCTCTTCATCTTGCTGTAAAAAATAACCAATTTCAAGCTCTTGAAATTTTGGTGGAAGGGCTAAAGCAGAACAATTTGTTAGAAGTACTAAATTCAAAGGATGAGGAAGGAGACACCGTCCTCCACCTAGCTGCAGCCAGAAGAAATCGTCAGGTAAGACCTTGATTTTAATACAAAACTATAGAAATTTTCAAGATTCCAATTTTTATTTGGAGTACAAACAATTAATAAGTTGGTTGATGTGTGCTTGGGCGATGTACAGGCTATAACGTTACTGCTGGAATGCAACATTTCAAATCCAGGAACACTGCAAGTAAATGCTATGAACGAGAGCCGTCTGACCGCAGTGGATCTTGTCATGCTCTTTCCATGCGACTCTGGCTGTGATGACATCGAAAGGCTGCTCAAACAGGGCGGTGCAGAGAGAGGGCGCTTCTTAAATGACAATACTAATTCTCCACGAGCCCCTAAGAATCAAGTTCTCAGTCAGTCCCAACAACCAACAAGTTGCCCGACAACGAATCTATCCCAAGAAGAAATACTAGATTGGACAGACTACTTCAAGTTTAAATTTGACAGAAGCAACCCAGACCAAGTGAGGAGTGATTTGCTAGTGGTGGCAGTCCTGATGGCAACAGCAACCTATCAGGCCTGCCTAAGCCCTCCTGGTGGCCTTAATGCGGATGGCAACGACAAAGGCACAGCAGTTCTAGCTGCAAACCCAGTTTCATTCATATTATTCATGTGCTTCAATACTATGGGCTTTTTCGCATCGATGGGGACCATCACGGTATTGACAGACAAATTTCCTTTGCAACGGGAGCTGCAAATAGCCGTATCTGCAATGGGGGTTACCTATGTCACTGCAATGGTAACAATGGCACCCCAAGGAACCATCCGGAGAGTCGTTATGCCGATTTGCATCCTATCGACTATGTTAATGCCAGCTGCATCACATACAACAAGAAAATGGTACAAAACAAGACGCAGTAGAGGGCTTGCAAACAGGCGCCATCAGAATGTTTGATGGGTGAGCTCCAGAGAGCCCATGTAGAATGCTCCAAAGATAAAGAATCTCTGTTTCTGTCATCTAGGATAGAATGCTATACGTGTGTTTCATAAGATGGCTGAGTCGTTGGTTCCATCAACTGTCAATGTAATAAATGGTGTAATTAGCGTGATGTTACAGCCGAAAAATGTTTGTGTTTTGATAATTTCTATACAAATTAAGGCCTAAACAACCATGTCTTACTAGCTATAGCATAGCTTGAGATTTAAAAACGCAAACACATTCGAATCCGTTTCATCATCTTTAGGCAATTTATTATCTATGTCCTGCTTTGATAGCATACATGTTTTGAGTTCAACTTTCAAGAATAGACAGGCCAGCAATGTGTTATATATCAGCTCTGTTGCGCGATTCATCAATTAAACGTGATGCAACAACAATTTAATATTAAACCAAGCCAAAAGACAAGCTGGGAAGGAGAATGCAAGACGACAAATTTTAACTATATTCCCCTCCGAATTTCATAAAAAAACGAAGAAAAACAATTCAATTATTTCAATTCACCATTTTTATTACATTTATTATTTTATTAATCAATTGTTAATTTAATTATTATTTTTTAAAAACTTTTCTATCCAATTATTTTTCTTTAAACTCTTTTTTAATCAACGTTTCTAATAATTTTAATAAAGTAGATAAGTACGTAACTTTTCTACCCAATTATTTTGTTTCAACATTTTTTTTTTTTATATATATATAGACAACATTTCTTTCAACTTTCTGACTAGATTCAGTGTACAATTTGGCATACATACATACATATGTATATATATATATATATATACTAATTTGGCATTTTTTCCATGCATATATCATTAAAATTTATAGAATTTTATCAAATTTCTTGTATATTCTTATGAGATCCATTTTCTTGCATAAGAAATGTTTCTGAAATTTTTTATAAAGATTTTGGAACTAAACGGACTGTATTTGCACAGCCAAGCTTGTGTATACCGAGAATTTTGCCTAAATATTCTTTAGATTATTTACAAAACTAAACGGACTGTATTTATATAAGTATTTCTAGAGTTCTATTAATAGGCTTTCTAATTGAATTAAGTAGTAAAAGTCTAGAGCTGACAAGCATAAGATCTATTTGAGTCTTGTGAGCTGCCTCTTCATGTGAATTTAATTCAGAGTATTGCATATGCAGATCAACTCTCACTTATTTTGGTAATGACTTATAAATGAAGTGCCTTGGTATGCTCGATGAACAGCGGTATTCCTCTCCTAACATTTACTTAATCTGCTATCTAGTGGTTCTGGGTGATAGATATTTCCTTATGAAGCTATCAAGTTTCTACAATATAGTCATATACAATCCAAATGTAAAATTAATTGTTTAAGGATGACCCTAAATCAAAAACTTCAATAAATTGTGAAACAGCTATTTCGTCTTGAAACTCCATTCAGAGTATTCACAGGGTGCTTTCCATTGGCATATTTTCGTCTTGCTTGCCTAATTTAGAGAAACAATTTTCGAGGGTATTCATAAATCTAAACTTCTCAGTGATTGCCCTGTTTTAATTGCTTGTGGGTCAACATGTGGGCTAAATTGTTGCTATAACTTGAAATGCCCATTAAAAGATTTTAGTTCTTCTCCTATAGTTGCAAAGTTTCAAACATGAGGGTAATTACTGCAATTTAAGGGTAATTACCACCTAAGTATAGTTTAATCCTTCCTCTTTATGAAATGAATTTTTGTTTCGTTTCCATACCAAAAAACAATTGTTTTGTTTAGTATGCTCTGTTGTTCCTTACAGGCCACATGGTGATCCTTTTAGGGAGGAGCTTATGAATGTTGGCAAGCGCATTGTAAGTGTGTGAGAAATTATAAACCTGGCTGTGTTGAGTGTGCCTCCTTTCTTTAAACTGTGTTTACAATTGAGGATTTTTATTTTAACTACTTTGCAGAAATATAGAGAGCATGTCTTTACTGTTTGTCTTTTACAGTTATGATTCATTGCAAAGTTGGTTGTAGTGCTTTTATTATTTACATTCGTATATGCTTGGCGTAAGACGAGAGGATTACTCCTTGTGTTATGAAACACTAGTCACTTTTTTTGGTAATTGTAATAACCGGAAAAGATGATGACAGGTATACAATGTTTCTATGTTCAAAGCAACAAGAGGGATTGAT
This sequence comes from Nephelium lappaceum, assembly GCA_021234005.1. NCBI lineage: Eukaryota > Viridiplantae > Streptophyta > Magnoliopsida > Sapindales > Sapindaceae > Nephelium > Nephelium lappaceum. The sequence continues at coordinate 1,766,704 of CM037996.1, forward strand.
TAGGATTTATGCTTCCCAACCACCGATGCATTGATCTCTTTGTGCACATGGTGGAATTAAGGATAGATAGCAGGTAACAGTTGTTGCTTGTTGAGTTTATGTTTTCTGTTGCATCCTTCTTTTTAATACATATTCACTTGAAGTCCAACAATCATCACCACATGATTAATGTATCAAGCTATCATGAATACATGGATCCAGATTAAAGTGTTAGCTGTTTCAAGGTATTTACAGTCAGAGATTTAGTTTTTGCTGCTGACTTGGCAGCATCTGTATCTAATGCAGTACAGAATCTCAAGAAACAAAGCCTGAGAATCTTAATTATTTGCTTTCTTATTTTGGTGGAGTTTCATGTCTTTTTGTTATGATAAATGGGAATAAAGTTTCACATTGTCTTTTAACCTTAAAAAAATAAAAAATAAATAAATTAAGACACTGAATCTATAAAAGTTTAATAAAAGTTTATTAAAATTAAGTACTACAAAAGTGGTCTAAATAACTACCATCATTATACTATCTCTTTGTATCCTTCATTTTTGTTGTGGTCTTTGATATTTATTATATATATAAGGAAAAACACTAAAGTTTTCGTGTAAAATTAATTAATTAAAGTGAGTTTATTATTATTTGGATGTTTTTAAAACTCATACAATAGTTAACTGAGACAGCATAATTATATCATCAACCTTCTGTATTGAAGTGGCTGGAATATATAAAATTTTTGCTTAGCACAATTTACTCATAAGGCTGCGAATGTTAAATTTAAAAATTGCAATTAAAAATGAGGTGAAGTAATCTTAATAATAATCATGGGTGGATTCACAGATTTTATTAATCACCTTGCTTAATTAAGATTCGATTAAAGAGATGATGTTAAGGATTGTCACACAATTTGTTAGGATTAAAGAGAATAAGCCATACCTGAAAGTTGAAGCCACCAAACTTTGAATCAAGAATGAGACTTGTGTTTTAATCCATTTTTAATGTTTAAATGAATAAAAAATAAATTTTGAAAATTGTGTTTTGTATTTGAAAAAAATCTATAGAATACATATAAGATTAATAAACTTTATTCTTTCTTTTTGTAGAATTTTTTGTTTTAGATTGTTGTTTATTTTGTTCACTTAAAATTAAAATGAAAAATTATTTCTGGTTTTAAAAGTAAAAAAATCATTTTTTTTTTTAAGCAAAGTAAAAAAATCATTTTATTAATTAGTGTTGGTCCTCCTTTACAATTTTATTTAACAACTCCTTTACAATTTTATTTAACAACAGCAGGCCTAAAAGTAAAACCAGTAGTAGTAGTAGTAGTGATTAGCATTGGTGATGTAATTGGTGGTGGTGTTTCTACATCTCATGCTGCTGCGAGTGCTTTGAATACTCTGCAGCCTTTTGACATTGATGCAGATGCAGCAGCAGCAGCAATGCCTCAAACACCCTTCAAATCCCCAGGTATCTATCATAATATTTTTCTTCTTTTTATTCTCTTTAAAGTCAAACATGTTCTCATTATTATCTCTCGCTCTTGAACATTAAAGTTGTTGAAGTGAGAAAAATGAGGTTGGCTGTTGTTGTGATGCACAAACAGTAGGATATATGGCTGCTGCTGCTTCAATGGGGTTTCATTTCACAAATGCACAGTGGAAGGCGTTAGAGAGACAACCTATGATATACAAATACATGATGGCCTCTCTTCCTGTTCCTCTTCAACTCCTTTTTCCTTTCCTTAGAAACCCCTCTCCCTCATCATCACCTCCTCCTTGTAATTAATATATAACTCTCTGTTTTCTCTCATTGATGTTTGTTTTGGGTGGGGGGGTTTGGCTTTGATACGATATGTTTTGTGTTTGTTTTGGTTTTGGGTGGATTTGCAGTGGTGGGTGGTGGTGGCGGTGGTTTGAATCTGGTAAGGTTCTCAAATGGAGGAGATCTAGAGCCAGGAAGATGTGGAAGAACAGATGGTAAAAATGGAGGTGCTCTAGAGATGTGGCTCCTGACCAAAAATATTGTGACCGCCACTTCCACAGAGGCCGCCACCGTTCAAGAAAGCCTGTGGAACTTCCTCCCAAAAACAACATTGACAAGAAGACCCGCCTTCAATCCAATCCTCCTCCAAATGTGGCTCATGTGACTCCCTTACAATCATGTCAGGTCCATGGAAAACGTTTCAATCTTTGAGCCTCCTGAGCAGCAAAGGTCAGTTGGAGTTGAAGAAAATGTTGAATCAATGAACGCCTTTGATTATTCATTTATTATATATTTGTGAAAATTTGTAGGTGCTTGGATTGGATGATGAAAGGAGAGCAATGGCAGGGTGGTTCTGTTTTCACCAACCAAGATATGGTTGTTTCTCTTGAACATCAGCACCAGATGGAGGCACCAATTGGAGGGTTTATTGATGCTTGGTCTAATGGAGTCTCAGACAACAACAACAACACAAACTCTGGCAACATTTCCTCAAACGGGAACCTCTCACTTTCTCCACTCAGTCTCTCAGTGGGAGGCAGCATCACCAATGATGATGAGATGGGCTTGGGGGTGTCCCAAACTGGTCATCAAGACCATGAATGTTGTAGTAGTAGTACCAAGCTTCCATTTTCAAGCTGGTTACCTCCTGCTACTTGGGTAGCTTCTACACCAGGAGGGCCACTAGCAGAGGTCTTAAGGCCAAGCACAGTAAATGGGGACTCTAGTAGTAGCCCTCAGGCCACTACATTGTCTTCACCATCGGGGGTTCTGCAGAAAACACTTGCTGCTTCATCATGGTCTGATAGCAGTGGCAGCAGCAGCCCCACACTTGGCAGTTCAAATGCTAATAACAGACCTGTAGAGCTTGCTTTGCTTTGGTTGAATCAAGGGAAATTAGCATCCTCTACTTGATATAATATAGTGAGACTACTTGTGTTGTCTTTTAAATTTATAAAGTTGTTGTTTTTGTTAGTTTGTGTGTTAGCAACTATGTTCTTGTTCATTGCAAACTAGTTTTTATGGATCTGTTATTTTTCTGTATACTAAAAAGGGGATCTGTCTGAATCTTGAACTGGGATTTTAACCCATGGAAACACCAAACATGTATTTTGTGATTTGCAGATTCGTTATGTTCTTTTATATTTGGAGAGGACATATCTTTGGGATTCTGTGTTTGTGGCCCTCTTTTTGTCTGAAAAACAAAATATCTAGTTTGACCCTATCAAAATTCATCTCATTTTCACAACTCATTTGTCATTTGATTTCCACTAAATAGTCATAATTTTGTCTTCATAAAACTTGAAAAATATTAACCTAGCCTAATTTTTGGTATTGAAATTCTGGACGGAAAGAATTCACTTCACAGTTTGTAATTTTGTTTGATTTAAATTTTGTATCCTGAAAAATATTTTAGTTAACTCTGAAAAGGGGGATCTGTGATCTTGTGCTTGACATCCCTTGTAGCAGTTTCAGTTTGAAAGACTGGTGCTGTATTTTTGCAACATTGCTTGAGTGGAAAGCTAAAGACTGCTTAGTGGGACCAAAACTTGTAATGGGCCATCAAAACATCTAGCAACAGCATGAACATGATGTTGTGTTTTTAGATCATATTTGGGTAGGGCAAGACTATCTTTTTAACTGGGAAAACAACTTCTGAACAAACATATGCAAATTCTAGTGATAAAAATAAAAATATTTTCGTATTATTTTCAAAAACAATGAAAAAATGAAAAATAATTTTGGTGATAAAAATAAAAATATGAAAAGTAGAAAAATATGCTTTCCATTTTGCTTTTCATGTTTTTCAATTAAAAAGAAAACTTTTCCTTGCCCTGAGCACCTCCTCCTCCACTACCTTGATTTGGATTTTTTGTTTCTCGTTCTTATTCATCTGGTTCGTCTTCACTCGTCTTGTTCTGGTTCGTCTTTGACATCCTCTCCATGATTTTGTTGCGGTTCAGTTGTCTTCAATTCATCTCATATTTTTTTCTTCTCATTATTTTCAATCTGTTCTTCTCCTTCAATAAACTTTTATTTTTAATTGGTTTTCTTCTTGGATCTAGTTCTTGTAATCGTTAATGATATGATTATTAATAAGGAATCCAAGATATGGAAAGAGAATTTAATTCTAAAATTTAAATTCCAGTGTTTACTAAAATGGGTTAGAATTAGATTATGTGGATCCCGCACTAAAATAAAGAATCAAGTTCCTATTAAAAAGGGGATTTGATTAATTCCTTCCTCCCACCTTAGGAATCAAGTTTCCTTTATAGAATTCAAGTAATTTTACTTATATACTCTCAATTAATTTTTTTCCTTTTAAAAAGCCATTCTCTTTTACCTAGGAAAAATGCACACATGTATTAATTAAAAAAAAAATGTTTTAAATAAGTATTGCAAATTTGGATAGTATAATTGGTTATGATCATTATTTTTTATCAGTATTTAACTAAATAAAAATAATGTTAATTATCATGATAATATTTTTATAAGCAATAATAAATATTTTTGTTTTATATTAAAATTATATTTTTATATGTGATATACATGACTATTATTGTAATTAATTTTGCTTTCTCCCTATTTTTCAGTTTAGTAAACACTAAAAAGAAAATTTAATTTGATTCCAATTTTCATTTCTAAAAGTTAGCAAACAAAGGAATGTAATATTATAATTTAATTTCAGTTCATATTCGTTCCGTTCATACTGGAACTTATTTACTTTTCCTTTATCCTTCTTAATTAACAAACGCCCCCTAAGTTCATTTATTCATTTAGATGAATCTTCTTCTTTTTTGGATAAAGTAATTAATTAATTTAGATAATATTCCTCCCGTTCATATTTGGTATTTTTAATTCATAAATATTTATTTAATAAAATTAATATTTAATATAACAAGATATTTTTATTTGTTAATATAATAAAATATATCTAGAATAGTTTTTTTAAAAATTTTTTTAATTTTTTTAATTTTCAATTATTGCTATCATATGCGTTTTTAGGATTTAGAAACCAAATGAAAACACTATTTTATTTTAAATTTTTATTTTGAAAAACTGAATATAAAAACGCGTATAGACAAACCCTAAAGGATGAGTAGAAATGAATAGCAAGAACTTTCCATGAACAAAAAGAAGTTGGCTTCAAATACCAGGGGAGGGGAATCCCTATTGAAAAGTCTTACATATAAAGCAAGAAAGATAAGAAGAATCCCACACATGCTCATAGCCCAATTAGATTGAAAAGAAGAAAGAAGCTTGAGGCAAGTGTTTGGAGTAGTGATGGCATTGGATGTAAGCGTCCTCTATATTACATTTAAGTACTACAAATATGGGATAAATCAAATTCAACTTGGAGGTCCCCTTTTTTTTTTTTTTGAAAGGACTTGGTGGTGCATGTTGTTAAAACGTTCTGGTGATGAGATTCAATTTTCTTTTCTTTGATGTTTTTTCTTCTTAAAGTTATAATTATTTTTTCACTTACGAATATTGATTATTTTTATTTATAAATATAAATAAATTTTAAATATAAATAATATCGAAGTTTTGAAAACATTAACTAAAACGGCCCAATTATTAATTGGTTAGTAAATCCATCGACGAACTAACGAATTCGTCAATTTAAAGGATAAAAAGATAATTGATGGATGACATGTGAACTGGATTCCAGTTGTTTTACAAAATAAAAGCAAACTGCAGACAACTTAGAATATGCCGCCATGTGTCGTAGTGGCTTTCATACCCATCCATGCCTCTCTACCGTCACCACCTATGACTCACTTTCTCTCATCTCCCCTAACCACCATCACGATTCGACTTCATCACCACCCACCCACCATCAAAACCTAATCCCATCTCCACTTAAAACACCACCCTAACCCATCGTCGTCGTCACGTATCACCATCTACACAGTCGATGATGGACCAGTGCAGAGACGATGGAAGCAGAGGAAGAGGAGATGCCGAGGACAGTAGGTGTGTGTGGTGTTGGTTTGTTCTTCGACAGGATCTTTGACGTGGCGTTCACGGCGCACTTGGTAGAGGCATTGTTCCAGACACGGTTTATGGAGGAGATGGAGAGGACGGTGAGGAATAGCGAGTTGTGTGCCATCATCGTGGAGCAGTGTGGAGGTTGATCAAATCGTGCGACTGTTTAGAAAATCCAAGTTGGAGTTTAATGAAGACAAATAATCCTGATTGAGAGTTTTTTTTTTTTTTTTAATTTACTTATAATTCTTTGTGTATGTTGTAGAGGTCAATTGAATATATATTCACATTCCTTCTACTGGTTAGTTTTTTGTAAGTGGAATTTTTTTACTGGTTGTACTACAATATTATTTTTTGTGTTTAAATGATATTTTAGAGATTATATTTATCGCGGGGGATGTATTGTGAAAAGTTAACTGATATTATGTTTGTTTTGTGTTTCTAATTATAGAGGTTGTAATAGTAGGTGAAATTAGTGGAGTTTCTAATTTTTGTGTTGATTCCATCCAGTTTGATTTTTGTTGTGATTTTTTGGTTTATGGGAATCCAGTTTGATTTGTATTCATTCTTCAACAAACCAAGGTGCCTGAGTTTTCCTGTTTTATTTGTATTTGTTCTTCAACAAACCCAAGTGCTTGGGTTTGTTTATTTATTTATTTTTTTTTTAATTTGTCAGATTTTTTTTTAATCTTTTAATTTATGAATTTTGATTTTAGATGTAATTGTGGTTGAATATATAAACCCTTGATGATGATTTTACTAGATTTTTTTTTTTAAATTTTTAAATTTTATTTTTTCAAATTAATTTTCATCGTCCATCTTAAGATGAACAGTAGATATATAATAGAATTTTTTATTTAATTTATCTAATTTTTTCAAATTGATCTCCACTGTTAAGATGGATAGTGGAGATTTGATGAAAATTTTTTTGTTTAATTTATATTTAATATTTTATTTTTTAAAAAAAAATCTATCTCTATTATCCATTTTAAGATGAACGATGAAGATTTGATGGACATTTTAATATAACTTTTTCAAAGTAATCTTCATTGTTTATCTTAAGTGGAGATATTATGGAAATTTAATTTATTTAATATTTATTTAACTTTTTTCTATTTTTTTTTTTCAAATTAATCTTAAGTGGAGATCTGATGGAGATCTAATGGAATTTTTTTTACTTAATTTATTTACTTTTTATTTAATAATAATAATTGTTTCAATTATTTAAATTTTAATTAATTAATTAATTAATTTTATATAAATTTAATCGTAAATTCTAAAATTAATTAATTAATTTTTTTTTTTTTTTTGTTATGAAAAGTTAGTTTGTTAATTGATTAATTTCTTTTTTGTTTTTTATTTTTTATTTTTCAATAGAGCAAATTACAATTTAGCTACCCAGACGAAACTCTAATTCAAGTGGAGCAACTGTTTCGATATTATTGCAATTTACCCCCCTTCCGTTATCAACTTTCCGTTAAAATTGCCTATGAACAGTGAAAAAAAGTAAAAAGACGAAAATGCCCTTGATTGCTGAAGTTGATGTAATTGACCGAATAAAAAATTGAAAAATCAAAATTGAAAAATTGAACAGAGATTGAACTGCTGCCTTTGTTCTGGTTCAACTCCAGTCACACTCATCACTGTTCCGACGAGATTTGGTCGCGTTTGGGGTCTGATCTTGAGCTGAAAATTGCGTGGATCAGCTTGTTTTCGCGTCGGGTCTTCGTGGTGGTCGTGATGGCACTTGCCGTCGCCGGTTCTGCTCCGATCTACCTTCAATCTGTCGCCGGTTCTGCGTGCGTGGAGGACTGGTCTTGGTTGAGTTCGGCGAGGTCTGGTTCGTGCTTGGCGTCGGCTTGAGCTGGGTTCTACAGGTCGTGCGCATCGGCAGCTCCCCTCGTCGTCGTCGTCGGTCTAGTTGGGGTGCGGCAATGGGTCTGGTTTGCTTCGGCTGCTCGGTCTGTGGCGAGATCGTGGCTGCGTCGACGAGCTTGGCATCGGTCTTGGTTTGGTCGGAGCTGCTCGGTTCGTCGGTCCTCCTCTTCTTCTTCTTCTCTTCTTCTTCTTCTTTCTCTCATTCATCTTCTTCAATCTGCTCTCACCTTCTTCCTTTGGCGTTCATCCCTTCACCTCTTTCATCTTCCTTCACCTTTTTCCATCTGCTTTCATCTTCTATCCACCACTAAGCCCTCAAAATATCACCACGAATAAAAGCGAGCATGAGTAGTTCCATACTCGGTAGACCCAAGAGCAGCAGATCTAGACGCGGTAGAGGGAGCAAAGGCAAGGCAGTAGATGGCATCTGTTCCAGCCACATATATAGATCGAGATCGATACCTTGCATCAGTAGCAGCACCTGTAGAAGCACCGCCATTACTAGTAGCAGCAGAGTAAGAAGCAGAGGGTGACGGAACGGAATAGAATCTCAGAATCTCAGTTCGGAACATCTCTTCCTATTCTTTCTATCTCCTCCGGCCCAACTACTGGCTGGCTGGATTTCAGCACTCAACTCCACCTCCAGCTTGCCTTGTGTGTTCCCCAGCCCCTGTCCAACCGATGCTTCTCTGCAACCTAAGCGATGTGGCTCCCATCTTCCACTCCTAGTTTCGTCCAGTGCCCGGCAGCTAAATGGATGGAGATGGGTTGACCTAAGATGGGGGCATCTCAAACGGATGCTACATCTGAGAATTTTTTTTTTTTTAAATTCATTTAATTTTTTTAATTTTTTAGACCACTGCCCATCGAAATGATGACTTTACCCCTGAATCAGTTCACAGTAACCGAAAGTTGATAACAGAAGGGGGGTAAATTGCAATAATATCGAAACAATTGCTCTGCTTGAATTAAAGTTTCGTCTGGGTAGCTAAATTGTAATTTGCTCTAATAAGGGTATTTTAGTCTTTTACGATTTGTATCACAAAACCATCAAAAATTTGGATGGAAACCGCTTTTGGTTGACAGTGAGAGGTTTTTTTACTAATATTTTAAAAAATTAGGATAAATTAAGATTATTTACCATTTTTTAAGAGGGGCGGGGGGCGGGCGTGGAGTGGGTGGGTGGTTGTGTTGTTGGTTTAGATTTTTCCCTATATTTAATTTGAATCTACTTATCAAGTTTCCTTATGGTTGCAATACGATCAAATAATTCTAATTTTTTGGCAACCCAAATAAATATTAAGAATAAAATTAAGTATAGAAAGTAAGATAAATCAATTATTTTGGTGGGAAATAAAAATACTTATCAATATCTTGAAAAAAATAATATAACAATGTAAACACAAAACTATAGAATAGAGAAAGTATAGCTCCAAAAGAAAATGGATTCTTCAATATTTATCAATTTCTATCATATATCTTAAAATATAATTGTAAAATGTCTTTTACATAGCCTTACATATATGATTACACAAATACAATACTGGTGCTGATAATGTGTTATGAAATAATTGGAATAAAAAATAATATGACAATATAAACACAAAATTATGGAATAGATAAAGTATTGCCCCAAAAGAAAATGGAGTCTTCATTCATCAACTTCTATCATATATCTTAAAATACAATAGTAACAGATTTTTTATATAGTCACACAATATGATTATATAAATACAATATAATGACTAATAATATGAATCATATTGTTGAGGCTAGCGTGAAGATGAAGAGTTTATTTTCAAGAATTAATGAACTTTAATCTTAATATAAATCATAGAATCCCTAAAACCATGCATTATTGTAGTCGACTTTAGAAATATGTCACCAATTTATGGAGCAATATAGATTTTGCATTGCATAATAAAATAATTTATGGCATATGGTTTAGAGTTAGTGATTAATTTAATAACAATAAATGGCAATATTCGATAGGTATAAGCAAATTTAATTACGAATGCAATGGAATATTTACCATATTATATCATTACAAAATCACACTAAGAATGAAATTTACAAAAGAGATAACTATCATGATGCAACTATATATTCAATAGTTTGTGCGGAGTCCAATGGGGAGATTGTCCACAACAAAATAATAGCAGGAGGTCATCCATGTTTCAATGAGATAAAACCATAATTGCCGCCAGTAAGGATTTATACATAAAACTGCAACAACTGCTAAGAGAACAATTGCATAAGATACTGTAAAACTGATATAAAAGATCTTCATGTCAAATAAATCATTCTCTTCACCATCATTAGTAGGAGGCCTTGGCATTGGTGATAGTGATTTAGTTGTGTCACAACTTTTGTTTAATGGCAGTCCACAAAGAAAAGGATTTCCTTCATAGCCATGATCTGCAAAAGTACTAAGTTGTGTACTCTCAGGGATTTTTCCAGACAAGTTGTTGTTTGCAACACTGAAAAAACCCAAGTTATATAGTTCAACCAGTTGAGAAGGGATTTTTCCATTCAACTTGTTGTAGGAAAGATCCAAACTTTCGATTTGTTTAAACTTTCCAAATGTAGGTGGTATTGGCCCTGTCAAGTTGTTGTGGGACAAATTTAGCGTGCGGATCCTAGTAAGATTTCCAATTTGTTGAGGAATCAATCCTGTTAATTTATTGCATGAGAGATCAATTCCAGACATATAGGTGAGAAGTTTGCCTTGATAAAAGTAAGAATTGTTCTTTGTTGTAAACTCAACAGTTTCTTCTTTTTTCATTGAAGGACCACTTGGGACAGATATAAAGGTCTTACCAGGGTTTTCAGTAGTTAGAACGATAACATTATGATCATTATCATTATCACGGAGTGCAGTGACATCTAAGCAAGAAGGAATGGATCCAGAAAGATTGTTATGAGAAAGATCTACCAAGCGTAACTGGTTTAACTGGCATAGTTGTATTGGCACTTTACCTTCAAGATCATTGTTACTCAAAATAAGGTAGGTTAAGTGGAAAAGTCTATCAATCCAAGTTGGAATGCTTCCCTCTAAATGGTTATATCCAAGATCCAGCGTCACCAAGGAAGAGCTATTATAGAAGGCCCATTTTAATTGCCCTTCTAACCTATTTTTGGACAAGTGAACTTGAAGGAGTGATGAAGAGCTGAAGCAAGATGGTAAGGTACTAGATAGACTATTTCCTGCAAGGTTCAGAACTTCAAGATTATTTATTTGACAAAGTTCCGAAGGAATTGGACCTTCAAGACAATTATTAGGCATTATAATATCTTCCAAATATGACATATTCCCCAACCAACTTGGAATCCTACCTGAGAGATTGTTATCACTAAGATATAATCCTACTAACTTGGAGGCCTTAGACAAACTAACTGGGATTTTTCCAGTAAAGTTATTATCATCCAATTGTAATCTAAGCAAGTTTCTCAAGTTGAAATTGGTAGAAAACATCTGACCTTGAATGGTGTTGTTTGATAATACTAGGTACAGTAAAGAGGAACAACCTTTGGCCAGTTGGTCAGGTATTTTGCCAGACAATTGATTGGACGATAAGTCCAAACTTTGTAATGACTTCAAATCACCAACGGAAGAAGGAATGTTGCCATTAAAAGCATTTCTGGAAAGGTTTAAACTCATCAAATTTGGTAGATATTGCCCTATTTCTCTTGGAATATGCCCATGTAAGAAATTCTTAGAAATATCTAATGTTGTTAAATTTACGAGAGAATGATTTGGCAACTGAATGAGTCCTACAAGTGAATTATTGGCTAGAACAAGATTTTCTAAGTTTGTGTTATTCTCTAACAGCCAATTTGGAAACTCACCCATCAAGTTGTTATGAGAGAGATCAACTTCTTTCAACTCATGCTGATAGTGGAGAAATTTAGGAAGTATGCCACCATCTCCACAGGACAACCGGATGGTATTCAGTTGGAATTTTGGAGTTGAAGAATGGGATTTAGTTTCTGCAAAGATTTCATTGTTCTTACCGTAGAATCTCTTGAGTTTGGAGAGATTGAATAATGGATCAAGTGAAACTGGGATTTGGAAATAATTATCTGAGAGGTTTAGTTCTTGGATGGATATTAAACCCTTAACTGGAGATGAAGAGATGTTTCCTTCAAATTGATTGAAAGAGATATCTAGTACTTGAAGCGAAGTCAAATTTGCAAAACAAGAAGGCAAGGTACCCGTCAAATTATTTTTGCTCAGATATAACTCTTGGAGACTCACAATCTTGCAAAGGCCTGGAGTACAACACATTAAATTAGAATGTTAACACGAATGAGCTATAGCTATAAATAAAATTATAATAAATAATAAAATCTTTTCACTTATTTTCTATCGTATGATAATGCTCTTATGACTTTGTTTTTAAAATATTAATAATTATAACATTTTTTAAAAAGATAGTGCACTAGAATATTATATTATCTATAAAAACGTCTAGTTAGAATCTCTAATAATTAAAAATTATTTACTTTTTTAAAAAAGAAATTTTAACCTTGATTGGATAAAGAGCCTGGTAGTCTACAATTGGATAATGATAAAAACTCAAGAGTAGTCATCTACCCAATTATTTGAAGAAAGCTAATATCTAGACTGGTATACTCTATGTTCGAATACTTCAACTTCTTGAAATTAGGCAAATTTGTGAACATCAAAATAAAAATGAAACATCAAAATTTTTTAAAAGGTTGTTCATTAGAATATTGTATTCTCTGTAAAAAGGTCTAATTAGAATTTCTAATAAAAAATAATTTACTTTTTAAGAGAAGAAATATTAACCTTGATTGGATTAAGGGCCTAGTAATCCACAATTGGATAACGATAAAGACTCAAGAGAAGCCATCTGTCCAATTACTTGAAGAAAGCTAGTATTCAGTCCGGTATAATCCATGTACAAATGCTTCAAATTCTTGAAATTAGGTAAATCTGTGAACATCAAAATAAAAATGAAACATCAAAATTCAAGCACAAACATATAAATTCGTTTGTTGGATCTTCATAACATTAAGCAATGAGTAATCTATGTACCTTGAAAACCAAAGGTGAAATTGAGATGACATCCTCGCATTGACAAAACTCGGAGGGAAGTGAAAGCTGAAATGGTTTGAAGAAGGCTTATATGTAGAGAAGAATAATCCAAGTACAACTCTTCCACGTTGGTCAAATTATGCGACTCTGATGAAAAAGAGAATATCAATATGAACATGCGTTCCCAAATTGGAAAAACAATTCAAGTGAAATTAAGAATTTTTCACGAACAGCAAAAGAAGTTTTCATCTAACATCTTGAATCTAGAAGATAATTGTTTCGATTTTAGTCAAATTTCAGTAGTTATACTTTTATTTGTGAAATTCTCCATTTTGGAAAATTACGAGGGAGAAATGCAAAGGAGTAGCACTTACCTTGAGTAGTCGTTAATTTATTAAAATTATTGCTGCGAAGATCAAGTTCCTTAATAAATGGGAATAAGTCCAACGACTGTAATAGGCTGGTTACATCATGAGTGTTGACATTTTGTAAAGAAAGGGTAATATTCGATTTCCTTAAACCAGTACTACCTGAAAGTGAAAACCACACATTTAAATATTATTTCGAGTAAATGAATGAGATTATAGGCTAATAGTTATCATTTCTACAAGTGATGGAATAATTATGGACAATACCACCCTTTTGTTTCATCATTACCTTTGGGTAAAATGAATTTGTCAATCTCATTGAAGCCCATGCTCAGAAACTCTAAATTGTTTAGAGAGACTAATCCTGAAAAATGTTGAGCAGAAATAGTTGAATAAAAAGGGGAAGAAAACATGAGAAATTTTCTCTCTAACTGACATTTTAATCAAAGTGATTAAATTTGGTAACCCATATGAGATTGAAAAGAAAGAGAAGAAGAAGAAAGTGAAGCTTACTTGAAACATCAACAATTCCTTTCAATTCGATCTCATCTAAGTATAATTTTTTTAGTGATAAAAGAACACCCAAAGATGATAATATGCTGTTGTTTAACATATTACCGCTTAAACTCAAAAGCTCCAGGTTGTTCAATCTATCTAAACCTGTTACAGGAAATTAATTTGTTTCAAACTCCAATATTTAGTAAATCAAACTGATAATATACTTCCAAATTCTGCAAACCAATCAATTAAGGGCCACTTTTGGTAACTTCTGAAATAATCCTAAAAAATGTTGAGCAAAAATAATTGAATAAAAAGGGGAAGAAAACATGAAGAAACTTCTCTCTAATAGACATTTTAATCAACATCAATAAATTTGGTAACCAATAAGAGAGTGAAGTTTTCCTGAAACATCAACAACTCCTTTCAATCCGACCTTATATAAGTATAATTCTTTTAGTGATGAAAGAACACCCAAAGATGATAATATGCTATTGTTTAACATATTGCCTTCTAAACTCAAAATCTCTAGGTTGTTCAATCTATCTAAACTTATTACAGGAAATTAATTTTTTTCAAACTCAAATATTTAGTAAATCAAACTAATTATATACTTCCAAATTCTTCAAACCAATCAATTAAGGCCACGTTTGGTAACTTTTAAAATGATCACTATTACTTATGCCCAGTGATAGACCCATAAAATTTATTCAAGGAGGGTACATGAATAAAGTAATAAAAATATCAAAAATTAAGATCATATTAAACATATAATGTTTATATATAAAATAAAGTTCGATAACATAATATAGTTGTTTAAAAAAAAACATAATATAATTTAAATAAAATGAAAACATACATTGTATTCAAGCAAAACAAGTAGTCTTACGTTTAAAAATCCTAACGAAATCATTAAAATATATAAAAATTTAAAAAAAAAAAAGAAAATAACATAAACTACCTAAGTTATAATAAAGTAAAACTATAAAGTTAAAAAATTATATTTAAAAAATTGAGTCATAACAATATATGGATAATTTTAATGCAATAACATAAATCTTAAAGTTTAAGTTTTTAGGATCTATTGATGAGATGTATGTTAAATTTAAATTATTAAAAATTAATAAATTTAAAAAAAAAAAAGTAATAAATTTAGTAGGTTAACTTGGTATTATAAGTGACAAGATATCAAATAAAGAAGAAGAGAAAAAAAGTAAGAAAAGTGAAAAAAGGCAAATAATAAACAATTTAAAAAAAAAAAAAAAGTGGACAGCTCACAATAAAACAAAACAGGAAGAACATCAATGCAATTAATAATTCCAAAGTCTAAACATGGCAAATCTTAAGATCAGTTTGGTTGGTAAGTGATTGCACCATACCTTTCCAAGTCTTGGTCAGAACCTCCACACATGCAGTTTTTGTCATTGTTTATGAAAAGAGAAAAACTTAAAAGCAGTTTTGAAAAAATAAATAAATAAAAAGACGCCTCAAACCATTAGTACCAAGCACCATTCCAAAGTCCTTTGTACTTCGTAAAATACATAATATTTATTTATGTATTTAAATGTTTAATAACCAATATTATAAACTTAATAATTTTTCATAAAATTTCAGGTGGGGACGAGGAGGAGGGGGGCACATAGCCCACTGCCCCAAAGCTAGGTCCGCCTCTGCTTGTGCCGAAGAAATAATCTATTGTAAAGTTAATGAGGCTAGTGTTTGGTTAATTCTTTTGTATAAATCTCAAAAGCAATATGGATACATTTGATAAATTTTATGTTGATTGATGTTAATTTATAAAATGTATAAAATAGACATAAAAATAAAATATTTTAATTTATTTTTGGTGTAAATACAATTATATATAATTGAAATTGGGATATAAATGTATTTTTATTGAAATTAATGAGGATAATTTAGACATTTAAAAGATTAATTAAAGGGTGCAGACATTACCACCACAAATATGATTTCCACACCCAAATTATTAATACACCCATTCATTAAGTTTAAAAATCTAAATATTAGTATAAGCACCTAAAAATATGTTAATAATAACCCTATACAAACAAAGCTAATTTAATTCCTTCAAAAGAAACTTTCCTAATATAAACCAAATTAATTATATGCCTTTAAAATAAAGTTTCTTATACAGATAAAATTAATTAAATTATTTTAATACAAACTTTCTATCTTTAGTATTTGTCTTTATTTCTGTCCAACAAAATTCTTAACCCTAACCTTGACTTTACAAGAAGAAGAAGAACCACCTATAGTTGAAGGTTAAAATCACCAAAGTTGCTATCAAGAATGAGACTTTACTTTGTGTTTATGTTAGCTTTTACTTTCTAAATGAATGAAAAATAAAAATTTGAAAAAAAATAATGTTTTGCAATGTAAAAGATTTGAAAAGTCATTCGATATATTTAAAGATTCATAATATATATGTATATATATATATATATATATTTAGATTTTTTTTCAGAAACATTTGTGGATTTTTGTTTGTTTTATTTTTAACTAAGAAAGGAAAAGAAAATCGTTTCTAATTTTAAAAGTATATGTGTGTGCATGTGTGTGTGTGTGTATTACTAATTTGTGTTTGTTTAGGGATGAAATTAGCATCATAAAATTAAAATGGACCCCATAAAGTCCATTAATTTATAAAGTCAGCCCAAGGAAGTTTAGGGGATAAGTCCAAGGTCGACTCGTAGGATAAACCTGAGGAACAAGCCCAAGGTCCGCCCGTAGGAGAAGCCCAAAGGGGGAACTCGATGGAGAAGCGCATAAGAGAAACCCAAAGTAGAAGCCTAAGGTTAGCCTACAGGAGAAGCCCAAAGGTGAAGCTCAAGGGATAAACCCAAGGTCGGTCTGTAAGAGAAGCCTAAAAGGGGAACCCAAGAGACGGGCCCAATGAGGCACAATGGCCTCCAACAAAATCACCTTAAGAAAGGGTATGTGAATGACCAAAATACCTTGACAAGGGGCGAGAAGACAAACCAGAGGGAAACTCTACCTTGAAATTCAATTAAGTCTCTATGTCATCTAATGGCCCCTGCATTATTAGAGAGGTAGGGAGTTCAGCTTTGATAGCAATCCTAGGTGAAACAGATGCCTAGGGATGATAGGCCTCAGACTGCAAATGAAAAAAGAAGGGCCCGGAATTGGCCACATGACCTTATTATGTTAGAGTCGATGAATGAGAGAACACCACATGTCCTTGTATTAGAATGGGCACAAAGGAGCACAGAACGAGGAAAAACATGAAAGAGATACGACAAATTAGGCTGTTGTGCAAAAAGGAAGGACCCAAGATTAGCCATATAGCTTTGTGTCAGAACGTACCAACGATAATCAACCACGTGGCCTTATGTCAGAAGGGACATAATAGATAGTAAAAAGAGTTGAACACTAGCTAAGAAGAACATGAAAAGACAATACACGCTAGAGGAGAAAGGGATAAGACCAGAGAAAGTCTTGACCAATGAGAAGATGAGACATGGAAACACCAAGACCAAGCAAGGAAACTATATATAAAAACATTGTTCCATCACAAATGCCTAGGGATGATAGGCCTCATACTGCAAATGAAAAAGGAAGGGCCCGGAATTGGCCATATGACCTTATTATGTTAGAGTCGATGAATGAGAGAACACCACATGTCCTTGTATTAGAATGGGCACAAAGGAGCACAGAACGAGGAAAAACATGAAAGAGATACGACAGATTAGGCTGTTGTGCAAAAAGGAAGGACCCAAGATTAGCCATATGGCTTTGTGTCAGAACGTACCAACGATAATCAACCACGTGGCCTTATGTCAGAAGGGATATAAGAGATAGTAAAAAGAGTTTAACACTAGTTAAGAAGAACATGAAAAGACAATACACGCTAGAGGAGAAAGGGATAAGACCAGAGAAAGTCTTGACCAATGAGAAGATGAGACATGGAAAACACCAAGACCAAGCAAGGAGACTATATATAAAAACATTGTTCCATCACAAAGAGGAGGACATCTGGTCTAACTACCTTAGAGAACCCGAAAATCTCTTCTAAGGGTTTCTTATCAGAAATTCAAGGGATCTAAGCCTCGGTCACTGACATTTTAATATGAGTAATTAAATTTGATAACCGATATGAGATTAAAAAGAAAGTGAAGAAGAAGAGAGTGAAGCTTACTTGAAACATCAACAATTCCTTTCAGTTTATTATCATATAGAGATAATTGGTTAAGTTGTGAAACAACAGCTAGAGATGATAATATGTTGTTGTTTGACATATTAACTCCTAAATCTAAAAAATCTAAGTTGCTCAATTTGTCTAAACCTGTTATAGGAATTCAAACTCTATTATTTAGTAAATGAAGCTAATTATATACTTTCAATTATTCCGCAAACCAATCATGAAGGGCCAGTTTGGTATTGTTTTTATTTTTAAAATAATCACTATTAGTTGTGCTGTAATAAAGAAACAATATGTTGTAAATTAATTAATTAGGCTAGCGTTTTAATAATTCTTCTACATAAATCTCAAAAGTAGTATGAATATGTTTGGTAAATTTTATGTTGATTGATGTGAATTTATAAAATGTACAAAATAGACATAAAATAATATATTTTAATTTATTTTTGATATGAATATAATTATATATAATTCATGTTGGGATATAAATGTCTTTTTATTAAAATTAATGAGGATGATGTAGACGTTTAAACGATTCATTACATCCCACAACAAATTATTTTATGATCACTTTATAAAAGTAACATTCCACTTGCTTTTCAAAATTGTTGTCAAATATACTTAAATTATTAAATAATCATTTTTGAAAGCTTTGCCAAACACTTTAGTAGTAAGATTTTAATTTCTGAAAAGCAATATCAAACAGGACCTAAATCAAATATTTTTTGAATCACTTTTATTTTTATTGTATCATAATTTTTTGTATTTTTAATAAAAGATCAGATTCCTTTTAATTTTTTAGCTCTTTTAATAACATTTTCTAATTTGTTGTTTCTTAAAAGAATTTTTTATTATTCAAATTTTAAAATACTGACACAATGCTTCATCCATGAAGCCTATGTAAATTGACAACTATAAAATGACACATGGCTTCCAAAATCATGATATGTGTACCTGCATTTGAACTGTGTGTCAAAAGACGACTTTACTTCTTTTGACGTTTTGTCTGACTAATGTTTCATAATTAATTGGACTAAATCGATGTATTTCTTGATACATTAGGGATCATACATTGATTTTCACCATTTATTGGTAAAAAATAATAATTTCTAAAGATTTATGGACTAAACTGAAATTGTTCTTTTTTCACACTTTTTAAAAAAATTTTAGTTTTAATACGTCATATTTCCTAATTATAGATATTTTGTTTAAAATAATTTACCTTCTTTCAAAATTTCAATTTTCCAACTAAATATACCAGAAATATGGATTGTGAGTAATTTAAGGAATATTTTGAAGGGCTTGGATTTTGCGTTGATCTAATATATGCATATGGTACAACGTGTGAGAAGAAAAAAAAATTGTGTTTTAAAGTGAGGAAGAAGAAATATATAAAAAAAAAAAAAAAAATCATATCCTATCATACGATATTCTAATAACAAGAAGCCACAAAAAGAGAAATACATAACGTATAAAGGCTATTAGAACTCACGATGTCCAAATTCTAGAAGTTTGAACGAGCATATGAAGCCACAAAATAAAGTGTTTAATTCAAAGATTTTTAGTTATTGAAGTTAAGATCCAATTCTTTCAAGCTAAATAGATTATAAAATTTTATTCATCAATCAATTTAGTTACCATAAATGAGATGGTTATTTGTTGCAAGGAGACTAAGAAAGTTTACCTTTTAGCTCAGTGATTCTATTACAGCTTAGATATAACTTTTTTAATGGTGAAAGATCACCTGCAACATAAATGAAGTAATTAATAAACTTATATGGGAGATCAATGATTCCATTATAATTAAATATTAAGGACCTAAATTTAGATCTAATAACAAATCTAAAAAAACAAGAATTATCCAACCCTAGCTCAAACTAATCCAGAGCGAATTCTAAAAAAAAAAACGAAAATAACCTGGAATCAATTTAACAAAATAAATTGAACCTAACTCAATCAATCCCTAGTAAAACTATCCAGAAAAACCCAAAAAAACACAACTAATGTGACTCACAACTTGAAAGCTTTTATTAATAATTCTCAACTACAACTCATACTGAAATATGAAAATCACTTGACTATTTATAGCCACAAGATTCTAATTTTCTAAGATTTATCTAATTGATAATTCTAATCTTATATATCCAATATTATCAAAAGATAAAACTAACCCTAATTATATAATTGATAATTCTATTCCTATTTATCACAAGAATTAAATAAAGATAATTTCAATAAAAATAAGGAAAAAAATTTAAAAACTCCTGAAACAAAAAATAATCTCAATTTACCCTAACTTTTAAAAATATTAACTAAAGAAACCCCTACTATCGGTCAAAAGCGATTTCCATCCAAAATTTTAGTTATTTTGTGATAAAAACACTTAAAGGCTAAAATATCCTTATTGGACTGTTCCAACAATTAAAATAATAATAATAATTAATATTAATGTTAAACAAATAAATATAGTAAATTAAAAAAATTAAACAAAGGTTTAAAAAAAATAAAAAATAAAAATCAACCCACTTCTAGGTTCAAACCCAGATTCCAACCCAGATGAAGGATCTTGGTTTGAACTTTAACATGTAGATCTTCATTTGGGTTCAACCATCACAATTAGAAAACAAAAACAACAAAAATCATTAATCAAACAACAAATAACTATATCATAACAACCACCAGCATCACCACCATGACAACAACAAAAATCGTTACAAAGATTAAAAAACAACCACACTTCTCCTTCTTCAACTCTCACCCAATCCTACCAGTATAATGGTTCGAATAACTAAAAATTAAGGAAAAAAAAAAAACTAAATAAAATTAAAAACTAAAAAAAGTTAATGGTTCGAATCACCAACATCACCCAATCCCAACACTAGCAGTGACGAATCACCCACTTCCGCCACCAGCATTGAATCACCCAGTCCCTCCCACCACCAGCATCGACGAATCATCACCGAACAACTTCGATTGAGAGTGATTTTCTGGTTCGAATCATCCACCGTTTTTTGGTTCAATCCAACTGAGAGTGAATCATCCACGAACAGCTTTGAATCATCCACGATTTTTTGGTTCAGACTGAGAGCGAACAGCTTCGAACCCAGATGACGGTTCTGGGTCTTCGAACCCAGATGACGTCCGGGTTTGAAGTTGTTCGGCAATGGATGTGATACGTTGGAGGCAGGAGTTGGTGACAGGAATGTAGAAGACAGGTATGTAGAAGAGGCAGGAGCTGGTGACAGGTATGTAGAAGACAGATATGTAGAATGTGAGGAGATTTCATTGGCTCAAGGCAGGGCAAGAAGGGAAATAAAGAAACCCAGGAGATATGTTAACTAGAAATTGTTGTTTAGAGGAATTTTGGGTGTAACTGAATTTGTAACTGAATTCTATTAGTTAGTTGTAGTTGTGGGTCTCTTGTACTTTGAGGGAAGGCATAATCAATAAAAGAAAATAAGGAGAATGGAGGAAGGCAGATTGTGATATCATTCATTTCATTCATTTTCTCATCTCTGAAACTTTCTATTCTATTTCTCTCATCTTGGCCTTTCTTTTCTTTATTTCTTAACTCAAAATCTCTGCAACCTTATCAATTGGTGCTTTCATCTTTTGTCCATGGCGACCAACACTCGAACCAAATCTGTGGAGGATCGTTTGGACAAGCATGATCAATCACTTCAAGTGGTTCAAGAAGAAGTTTCGCAGGTTCGATTGGAAATGGGTACGACGATGGCTGGAGTTTTTGAGCGATTGGATCAATTAACATACAAGATTACAGCGATGAATGCAAATCTTGAACAACAACGTCAAAATCTTTCGTCTTCGACAACATCTCCGTTTCGAGAGAATCATGGTGGTTCACAAGGAGGAATTTCTGGATTTCAGGTGCGTCCACTGCGAATCGAAGTTCCAAGATTTGATGGTGGTGACCCACAAGGGTGGATCTTTAAAATCCAACAATTCTTTGATTACTACAAGGTCGCAGAGGAGGAACGATTGCAAGTCGCTCCATTTTACTTTGATGGAAAGGCATTAGCTTGGTACCAGTGGTTTATTAAGAGTACCACCATTGTGTCTTGGAAAGGGTTTTTGGAGTCTTTGCAAGTACGGTTTGGGCCATCGGAATTGGAAGATTATCAAGGGCAGCTATCTAAGTTGATGCAAACAGGATCTGTGGTCGAATATCAAGAAGCATTCGAGAATCTTTCTAACAAGGTTAATGGCTTATCTGAATCCTTTCTTTTGAGTTGCTTTGTGTCTGGATTGAAGCCGGTGATTCAACATGAGGTTGCTGCATTTCAACCTACTACTTTGACCAAGGCAATGGCATTGGCTAAAATCCAAGAGCTAAAATTACAACACAAAAATAACCCACCCAAACTTTTCTCTCCATTACCACCTATTTTACCCACACCACAAAACAAAGTCAATGCAAATCCAATCCCATATAGCAAACCATTAAACACTACCAATTATCCAAACTCCAACAAGGCCAATACTAATACCACTACAAATAATTCACAATACCCACCAAAATCCAACATAAAAAAACTATCTCAGAGTCAGATACAAGCTCGACGTGAAAAAGGTCTATGCTTTTATTGTGATGACAAATACACTTTTGGCCACAATTGTAGAGCATCACTTCATGTGTTGATTGTTCCAGATTCAGAGGATGTGTCTCTAGAAGAAGGTCAACATCAGATCTCAGAGACAATTCCAACGGTGGCAGAGGAGTTACCAAAGGAGCATATGCAGATTAGTCTTCATGCTATGTCAGGTTTTGTTCTGCCTCAGACCCTGAGATTTAAAGGTTTTATTGGAAAATCTGAAGTGCAAATATTAGTCGACGGAGGTAGTACACATAACTTCTTACAATCTCGAGTTGTGTCAATGCTACATTTACCAGTTTTAAAGGATAAACAGTTTGGTGTGATGGTGGGCAATGGGGACATGTTGAAGTGTGAAGGACTGTGTTCGGCAGTGCCAGTGCAGATTCAGAAACACATTTTTTTGGTGGATTTCTATATTCTACCACTTCAAGGAGCTGATTTGGTACTTGGTGTTCAGTGGATGCAATTGCTTGGTCCTATTTTACTTGACTACAACAACTTATCGATGGAATTCTCTTGGGAAGGTGAGAAAATTCAGCTGCAAGGTGAGAAGCAGTGGACGGATCAGGCTATGACATTAAATCAGTTTCGACGAATGCAACACAATGGGTTAGTGTCATCAATGTTTCAGATTACTTTAATACCTACACAGGTTGGAGAACCAGAGGAAAGTACAGGGGTTGAAATAGAAACTCTGTTACATGAATTTGATGACATTTTTGAAGAGCCTAAAGCACTACCTCCTCACAGGCAGATGGATCACGAAATACATTTGTGTTCGAATGCAAACCCGGTTAATGTCAGACCCTACAGATATCCTCATTTTCAGAAAGGGGAAATTGAAAAGTTGGTAGCAGAAATGCTTCAAGCAGGTATCATACGGGATAGCACTAGTCCTTTTTCTTCTCCTGTATTGTTAGTTAAAAAAAAGGATGGCACTTACAGGTTTTGTGTAGATTATAGGGCTTTGAACAATATAACTGTTAAGGATAGATTTCCTATACCTACAGCTGATGAGCTTATGGATGAATTGGGGGGCTCTCAAATTTTTTCTAAGCTTGATCTAAGGGCTGGTTATCACCAAATAAGAGTCAAACCATCAGATGTCCATAAGACAGCTTTTAGAACTCATCAAGGGCATTATGAGTTCTTAGTTATGCCATTTGGCTTAACTAATGCTCCTTCTACTTTTCAGGCAATGATGAATTTGATTTTGAAGCCATTTTTACGAAAATTTGTGGCTGTTTTTTTTTGATGATATTTTAGTATATAGCTTGCAGTTTTGATGAGCATTTGTTGCATTTGAGGTTAGTTTTTCAAACATTAAGGACGAATCAGTTTTTTGTAAAAAGAAGTAAGTGTTCTTTTGGAAAGAAGTCAGTGGAGTATCTGGGTCATATTGTATCATGTGAAGGTGTTAGTATGGATCGAGCAAAAATCAAGGCAATGTTGGATTGGCCTGTACCCCAAAACCTAAAAGAGTTGAGAGGTTTTTTAGGATTAACAGGCTATTATCGAAAGTTTGTAAGAGGATATGCTTCGATTGCAGCATCTCTGACTGATCTTTTAAAAAAGGACTCTTTTCAGTGGAGTACAGTGGCACAGGAGTCATTCGAAGCTTTAAAGAAAGCTATGATTTCAGCGCCTGTATTGGTGTTACCTAATTTTGAAGAAGATTTTATCCTAGAAACAGATGCATCAGACATAGGAGTAGGAGCAGTTTTGCTTCAACAAGAGCATCCCGTTTCTTATTTTAGCAAAAAATTATCTTTTCGCATGCAGAAGGCATCAGCTTATGTGAGGGAATTATATGCTATAACTGAAGCGGTTAAGAAATGGAGACAATATTTGTTAGGTCGCAGGTTCATTATTCGAACTGATCAGAAGAGTCTCCGAGCTTTGTTGGATCAAGTGATTCAAACACCGGAGCAGCAACATTACCTAGCTAAATTGTTGGGATATCAATATACGATTGTCTACAAGCCTGGAAAAGATAATAGAGTTGCAGATGCTTTATCTAGACAACCTGATGACGTGAGGATGCAATTTTTGGCTTTATCTCAGGTGCGCTTTCAACTCTTAGACCATTTGAGGGAGGAAAATATCAATTCTGCATTTTTTCAGAATTTGTATGCAGCCATGCGTAGTGATCCAACAAAGTTTGCTGATTATGAGGTACGTGATGGAATTCTTTTGCTTAAAGGAAAGTTGTTGTTGGATTCTTCCTCTGCATTGGTACAACAGGTCTTGAATGAAGCACACATTTCTTTGGTGGGTGGACATGGTGGAATTCAGAAGACAACAGCAAGAGTTTCAGCTAGTTTTGTATGGAAGGGTATGAAAAAATGCATTCAGCAGTATGTGCAACGTTGTGTAATATGTCAGCAAACTAAGTACCAGACTCAATCTCCTGGAGGGTTGTTGCAGCCATTACCGGTGCCCGAAAGAGTATGGGAAGACTTAACTATGGACTTTGTAATTGGATTACCTGTCTCACATGGGTACTCAACTATTTTGGTAGTTGTTGATAGGTTGTCTAAACAAGCGCATTTTGGGCCATTATCAAAGACTTATTCAGCACCTAAGGTTGCTGAATTGTTTGTTCAGATGGTGTGTAAGTTGCATGGAATGCCTCGTTCGATTGTGTCAGATCGTGATGTTGTGTTCTTAAGCAGGTTCTGGTGTGAGTTGTTTACCTTGAGTGGAACGGTACTAAAACGTAGTACTGCATACCATCCACAGACCGATGGCCAATCTGAAGTGGTCAATAGAGTTTTAGAACAATACTTGAGGTGCTTTGTGGCAGAGCAACCAAGGCGTTGGTCAAAAATCTTGCATTGGGCTGAATATTCATACAACACGGCATTTCATTCTGCAGCAGGAATGACGCCATTCAAAATAGTTTATGGGAGGGATCCACCATCACTTTTGGATTATATACCAACTACAGCTAAGGTGGAAGTAGTGGACCAGCTATTAATTGACAGACAAGATCTGTTGTTGCAACTCAAGACAAATTTACTCAAAGCTCAAGCTACAATGAAAAAAAATGCAGATAAGCATAGACGGGACATTAAGTTTGATGTGGGAGATTTGGTGTTGATCAAGTTGCAGCCATATAGACAAATAACTGTGGCTGGCAGATCATCTGCGAAGTTAGCCAAACGTTATTTTGGTCCATACAAGGTTCTCAAACGTATTGGACCAGTAGCGTACAAGTTGGAGTTGCCAAATGACACTCGGATTCACGATGTCTTTCATGTTTCTTTGTTAAAAAAATTCCATGGAGATGTTACAGTAGAGCTGCTGCCTTTGCCGTATAATATGGTTGATATTCATCCAATTTTGGAGCCTGAGATGGTTTTACGAAAGCGAGTTGTGCATCGACAGGGCCAAAATGTGGAACAATTTTTGATTAAGTGGAAGGATATTCCTGTTATTTCAGCTACTTGGGAGGATTTGAGCTTTATCAAGGCAACTTATCCTGATTTCAACCTTGAGGACAAGGTTGAGGTGGAAGGGGGAGATATTGATACGTTGGAGGCAGGAGTTGGTGACAGGAATGTAGAAGACAGGTATGTAGAAGAGGCAGGAGCTGGTGACAGGTATGTAGAAGACAGATATGTAGAATGTGAGGAGATTTCATTGGCTCAAGGCAGGGCAAGAAGGGAAATAAAGAAACCCAGGAGATATGTTAACTAGAAATTGTTGTTTAGAGGAATTTTGGGTGTAACTGAATTTGTAACTGAATTCTATTAGTTAGTTGTAGTTGTGGGTCTCTTGTACTTTGAGGGAAGGCATAATCAATAAAAGAAAATAAGGAGAAGGGAGGAAGGCAGATTGTGATATCATTCATTTCATTCATTTTCTCATCTCTGAAACTTTCTATTCTATTTCTCTCATCTTGGCCTTTCTTTTCTTTATTTCTTAACTCAAAATCTCTGCAACCTTATCAGGATGTTTGATGGTGATGTTGTGGTGGGTTTGGTCGGAGACAGAGCCACCGCGGGTTTGGTCGGAGATGGAGCGGCGGATTTGGTCAGTTGTGAGAAAGAGAGTGGATGAAGAAGAGGGAGTTGTTGATAGGGAGAGAAGAAGGGAGGGGGGCCAGAGTCCATGAAGGCGTTGCTGTTGGGTGGTGGTCGAAGTGGAGAGAGGCGGAGTAGAGAGAGAGGAAAATGAGTGGCGGAGAGGGTGGAGGTAGCGGCGGAGATGGAAGAATGAAGAGGAGAGAGAAGGCGGGACCAGCGGCGGCAGACGACGGGTAGAGAAGGGAGTGAAGAGGTTGGGGACTCGGCAGAGGCCTTCTAGGAGGAGTTCATCCGGGAGAGAAGAGATGTGTGTGGTTGGATTTGGATATGGATGGTGATGTTGGTGTTGTTGTAAGGGACCACCATCAAACGACACGTGGCACATTCAAATTTTTTTCGATTCTTCTAATTAACAAATTAAATTTTATGTTTGAACTGGAATATCCAACTCTAATTACCTTTTTATCCTTAAAATTAATGGATCCATTAGTATATTGACGAAATTACTATCTTATATAACGGTTGGACCATTTTAGTTATTATTTTCAATATTAGGAGTGGTTTGATATTATTTTCAAGTCTATGGGATAAAATGATAATAATCTTAAAAGTAATCCTAAACATGATAAATCTAAACTAATAAAAATTTCAAAATTAATAAAAATACTAGATTAAGTGAAACTCCAATTAGGAATGATTGGATAGGTTCTCAACATTAAGATATAAACTTATGAAGGAGGAAAGATCCAACCCCACAATATATAAGAAAGGATAAAAGGTTTGTTTGATAATTTGTTCAAATTAATAATCAAAATAAATGAGATGCCTTTTGAAGTATGTTTTCCATGAATAAAGTTAAGTTAAACTGAATTTGTATATTATTTTTAATATTTATTGTTTAATATGATCTTATGATAAATAAATGCTCATTTAACTTAACAATATTTCATATATTTGAATAAGTGCACCACATAGGTAGTTAAAAAGAATATAAAATTTCAATCAATCACTAATGCATAACAATATAGAAAGTTAGATTTTACGGTTTTCACCGTAACTTAAACCCACTTAATACATAACATAGTTTAATTGTCAAAAATTCTTATACATTTATTAACCTAACAAGGTCTTTTATATTAAAAGAACAAATTCTTCTTTTATGGAGGAGGTGGGTAGCCTCTTCTTAGAGATGGAGATATTATTACTTTATAATTATTTAATAAAGTTTACTATTAACAATATTTCAACAGAAATTGGTTCTATACAAACAATTATTTGTGCTATAATTTGTTTGAAATCAAATACTAGAAATATATTCAATATATAGTTGAATTAATTTTTTTATTATAATTAATTCATGAATTGATATGTGCCTATTTATTCTATTTTTTTTTTGTAGATTAATTGAAATGATAAATGTATGAACTAAATTAGTACATTATGAAAGATATGTCTTAACTTCTCTATACACAAGTCTTCTTTTTATCCATAAAAAAAAAAAAAAGTAAAATTATAAATTTATAACATTGGATTTTGTTTTTTACTTTCATATTTATGATTTGTTTTTCCAAAGAAAAGATCATATTAAGTTTTATAGTAGTGCCGTGCTTTAAAAACATTTCCAATCAGAAACATTAATTGTTATTCAAACTTTTAGGTTCCTATTTTCCAAAATTTGTTCAAAATTATTACTGTACATTCAGTAATATCAATAAATTGCATGAATTAAAAATGAAATCAAATAATATTTTTATGCCACTACACCCAGGAAATATGACTTTTTCCATCTCATTAAACTCCAAATTAAACTTGCAAATCGTTACAACTTACAAGAGAAGCAATTCAAACATAATTAATGAAAAAACTCACAAGAAAATAAAAGAAATTAATTTTTATCAACTAGGAATTTATTTTCAAAGCTTTTAGTATGATGAAAGCAGCCATAATTCAACTCTATTTAGATTGATTATATTATTGAATTTGTTTTAGTTAATCGTCATTCGTAGAGAGATCAAAGAGCTTTGTTATTCTAGAGAATGAGAAAATAATAAATCTAACTCACATTGAAAATTAATTATTCCATTCAATCGATTATAACCAAGATTTAAATATTTTAAAGATGAAAGAGCACTTAGAGATGATAAGATGTCATTGTTGAACTCGTTGAATGATAAATCCATATACTCCAAGTTGTTCAATCTTGATAGCTTGTCCAAACCTGTAACATATATGAAAAGTAAATTCTTCCATTAACATTTTTCAAAGCTATCAATAGAACAAATGCAATTCAATATTGAAGTGACATTATTGTAAAATATGGTTCAAAATCTTCTAAATTTATATAGAAACTTGAGAGATGAATATTAATTTGCTGATTATTTATCATGAAGTATTCAAAGAAAAATAAATTAAAAATAAATTTCATCCCAAAAGAATATTATAGTATTTACAAAGAAGGGAAACAGGAGATTACCTCCATTGTCAATAAAACCGGCTATAGAATTCCCACTTAAGTCAAGCCACTCTAGTTCTTGGAAGACAGAAAATAAAGAAGCATTTAGATACCATTCTCTTAAATCCGAATGTCTTGTATGGAAAAGATCAAGTTTGACCACTCTGCCAGTAGTGTTGTTGCACTCAACTCTTTTCCATTGACAACAGTTTGAATTATGCTCTCCCTCTACCCAATCTTGAAGACTGTAAGGATCATCCAAGAAATGCTTAAGTTGCAAAAGAGCAACTCTTTCCTCATCCCAACACCCATATTCACTCAAACACCCTTCTAACGACACAAAAATCAATAGCACTCCCCAAACCCACGCCCACTTAGAACCCATCTTAATGCACTCAACAACTTGTAGCTGATTGCAAGAGAATTAGGCTGAGACCTATTATATAATCACTTTGTTTTGTCATTATCTTGGAAGTCTTTCCAAACAGTTCTTTTTTTTTTCCAATTTTTTTTTTCTTTTACTAATTCGCTTTTTCATTCCTGATGGCTATGAGACCCACCTTTTCTTTTACTGGTCAGAGGCTTGGAGCGTATTGGACATATGGCAAATTAGTAATAATTTCTTTCCTAAGGATCAGGTATTTATGGTCAAGGTTAGGCAAACAATTATTTTTAAATAGATATATACATAACAGTTACGAGATTCTGTCCCTTTTTTTTTTTTTATTCTATTTATTATAGTGGATTTCGATTTTGTAATCTTAACGTGCGAGGTATAGTCTACTTTCCCACAAACAATGCGTTGAATCCCACACATGATTAATAGTACCCAACACACCCTTTCTTTTTATTAGAATAATTAAAAGGTTGAGTTAATCAAGTCTCCCATTTCAATTTTGTTATTAGCGCTAACCATTCTAGCAGACCCTCTGAGTAATAGGGGGTGTATTCAACTTAGGAGTTTATTAGTATTCAAAAGATTTTAAAAATTTAGGTATATTCAATTTAGACATTTTAAAAATCTATTAAAATCTGGATGTATTCAATCCAAATTTGTAAATATTCCAATAAAATTTTGGTGTATTCAATTTAGACTTTTAAGAAATCCAAATAAGTCTAGGTGTATTTAAAAAATCAATAATTTTGTATAAATTGGATTGTAATGGATTTTGATGGAATTTTTAGACCTATGTATAAAAATAAAAAAAATAAAAAAATAAAACTATTTGAAATCTTGCTCTAACCCCAAAGATTTCATAGATTTAGGTTCCTTTTTTTTTTCCTATCTTGTAACAGGTTTTGGTGGTGGTGAATTGAAACAAAAACCAATCAAGTTACTGTGAAGAACAGAGACTTGCCCTTATATCAAAACTGAATCTTTCAACAAGATAAGGTCCTTTTGGTGTAAAATTCTCAAATTTTATTGCTTTTTTGTTTGTGGGGTGTTTTTGCATAAGTTGTTACAAGTTTTGGCTTTGTTGATTGATACACCGTGATGTATGTTCCTTGTTTTGATATCAATGGTTTGCTTTAACGTACATTCGGTTTTACAAGTGATTTTGTGTGTTGTTTCTGTGTATGTGTATGGAGACTTGTTTTCTAATTTGTTTTTCCATTTTTTTTATTCTACAGAATTCTGTCATGTATCCCTATGATGAATTGTTTAAAATGTAAAAGTGGTGGCCTGATCAAAGGTGTTGTAATTAAGTTGGTCAACATTGATTAATGGTGTGGATGTACATATACACAAATTTAATTGTCTAGTGATATTATCCACATTTGATGATAATGGTAGCTTCAATGAGAGTGGTCAGTTATTGGTATTGTTTGATTATGAAATTATCTAATTCGAAACGGTTTGTTATTCTATTGTTTTTGTTCTCCTTACAACATTACTTTGCATCACAGTGAATATTGATGTGAAAATTAAATTAGAAGTAGTGGACTGATTTATTGATTGTTGATGAATAATGAATCCTCAGGGATGTGCACTTGCTAGTCTCAATCTTCTTTTCATCCTATAGGAGTTTTCTTGAACAAAGTTGTGTATGTAATTCATGTGTCTATCTCTGTTGTAATTTGGCAACTGCCACTCTTTTAATGCAGATTGTTTTTCTTGTTTACAAGAAGGGGGTTTGTTGCATGTCCATCATAACATGGAGCAATTTAAAAGTAGTAGACTGATCTTTGATGATTCAAAGATTCTGAGGGACGTGCATTCCTTTTTGAAGTAATAATGCAAGTAATATTTTTTTTGTGATTCCGTGCAATATAAATAGCAATACAAATGCTAATGATGTTGTTTTTAGTTTAATGGTATGTCAAATTGAGTGTGATATTGTTTAGATGGATTTGAGTCCAATGCACAGTTCAGGATAAGGCAGACGCTGGAAAGACAGTTGTAGAGGGTTGATAATTTGATCGTCTCATAAACTTCTTGCCCTGTCATTAGATACATAGCACTGCCCATAATTCAAGCTTACAATGAAGATAAATCTTTTGTGTTCAAGGATGTATTGGCAGCAAAGTCGTAGCAGGTCTTATAGATCACCCAGGCGATGAGATAACTAGCTGCGAAGCAGCATAAAGAAGTTGACAAATTGAAAAAATATATCAAATTCCATAAAATCTATGTAAAAAATCCAATAAACTCTAAATAAAGTTCAAACAAAATATGATGAAATTCATTAAATAATCCAATGGACTTTTAAATAGAACTCTAACAAAATCTGATGGAATCCATAGAATCAATAAAATCCATCAAAATCTATCATTTAAAAAAAAAAAAAAAAAAAAAAAATCCTCTAACAAACTTCAATGAAATATAGATTGAATACACCCCTTAAATGTGTTAAAAAGTTTAAAATAAAGGAAAGTTGAATTCTTAAAGAATCCACTGAAAATCATTAAAGAGATATAAAATTAAAAGGTTTGTAAAAATATTTTCTCGTATAAATGGGTGAACTTATAAGTTAAATGTAAAAATAATAATTTTAGATGGCAACATTTACATTCAATTATATATATATATATATATATTGTTTTGCGATTACAAAGAAAATTTATAGAAACAAAGATCAAACAAAACTTTATAATTTTATAGAGCTTTAAGAACATAATACCAAACTCAAGAGTATTGTAATAATAAAAAGAGTTTGGATACTATAGAGTTTCAATAACAATTTAGATGTCGTTAAAAGATGAACATAATTCATTTTTGAGTTTTCTTACTTTTTATTTTTAGAATTTCTTATTATTTGAACAATTGGATTGAAATCCAATTGAATTAAATTGCTCATGTGTCGAACAATAAAATCGGCCAATACCTGAGTTTATGCGAAATTGGTGAATTTAATGAAATTTATGGGGTTCTACGAAAGCAATGCAATAAGAAGGAAACGGAAATTAACAAAGGGTTTTTAAGGGAGATTTATCATTTTCAGCCAAACAAAAAGGAAATTTTTGTTTTTACCTAATATTTTATACAAATTTGTTTTTAGCCTCTCAAACAAATTATTTCCATTCTATACCCAAGATTACTAAATTACCCTTCAAATTAAAATCACCCAATTGCCCTAAGTGAAATTACCAAAATAGCCTTCTTCTTCCTCCTACTTCCTCCTAGCATCCAAACCTCTCTCTTCTCTTTCTCTTTACTCTATTCATGGTTTTTGTTCTCTTCCATTCACCATTATAGCCGAAAGTCAAACCTCCTAGTAAGGGATTCTTCATTTGAGCTTCTTTGTCCATTGAAGGTTTTTGATCCATTCAAGTGTGATCCGTTTTGAAGCTTCTTCTTTCATTTCAAGTGATTTGAGTTTCGAAGGTAATGTATGTGTTTTTGTTGGTTGGTTTTTAGGTTATTTTGTTCAAATTGTAAGGTAAAGGCTTTAAGAGTGATTTGGTTGTGATAAATACCATCCGAAAGATAGATTTGTAGATTTGCAGTTTCTGCAAAATCTGCGACGAAATCGGTTTTTTAGGTAATTTAAAAACCGATTTCAATTTTTACAGAGGTGTAAAACCGATTCTCTATTTTGATCGGTTTTTCATGCCACTTAAAAACCGAAATCGGTTTTTCATGTATATGAAAAACCGATTTGAGCAATTTTTGATGTTTTCGATATTTGTTGTGTTTTGGATGCCGTGTATTAAATTTTAGTGTTATATGTGGTTAGATATGATCGTAGGCAGTGTTAGCATAATTGTGATATATCTTTTGTTTTTAATGATGGACATTGATTTATTGTGTTAGATTTTGTTATATATAGTGAGACTAATTAAACATTCTTTGAATGTTATAGGAATGACTCACGAAACAATCGTCATCAACTTGATGGAGAGTGGAATGGATCTAACTACGTTGGGGGTGAGTCGATCATGTGTGGGGTCTCCAAAGATAGTAGTTTTTCATCGTTGGTGGATGTTGTGTATAGAGAGACTAGCATTGATAGAAGAAGGTGGGATATTCGTATATATTATTTACTACAAAGCATGACAAATGGTCAAGTGAAAAAAATACGTATCATGTCCGATCTTGGTGTGGTTGATTTGATGGCGGTGAGAAATGTTGATGTTAGAGAGATTTACATTGATAAGGTTGTAAGAGATTTTGGAGCTAGAGTTAGTAGGCATATCGTTCGTCCAAATGTCACCGACTCAATACCAGACACAAGACATGAGATGTCAAATAGTAATAGACCTGTAGATCCGTATATGGTTCAAAGTCAATTTTATCTGACTTCAGGTGCTGGTAGTAATCAGGTTAATGCTTCGGTCACCCCATTTACATCTATGGAAGGTCCCATTCATGACATTAATAATGATGATATGAATGATGTTAGTGATGATGGAGAGCAAGACACAGATGATAATGGTGATGGGACAGAGGATAGTGATGAAGATGAAACTGGAGATAGTGATGGAGAGGAAGCTGGAATTAATGATGTCGACAAGGATGAAGGGTTTCCAAAAATAAGATTTTCGGGTTTACAATTTCAGAACAATCCTTCACAACCATACTGGATTGTTCCCGGTGTAGAACTGGGCGACATTGAGGCTATTTCAAGCGCTATGTCAACTGTCTATCAACGTGGTACTTTGTATAAAGGTGCATTCTTTGATAGTAAACAAGAAATGTGTACAGCTATTGGAGAATATGCTCTGAAATCCAAGTTTGAATATCGTCTTAGACGTTCAGACGCGGAACGATTTGAAGCTGGTTGCAAGGATAAGAGTTGTAGCTTTATAGTTCGTGCAAGATGCAGAACAGGTTGTTCGATGTGGTTTGTATTGAAGTATGTGGCGGAACACACGTGTCGTCAGGTAGCCATGGAATCACATATGAAAAGTGCGAAGGCTTTTGTTATCGGAAAATTATATGCGGGAAAGGTGGGGAGGGATATTTATACACCTAATCGTTTGATCGAAGAAATGCTAGAGCAGTATGGTGTGCATATCTTGTACAGTAAAGCTTGGAAGGCTTTACAATATGCAAAGAAACTAGCATATGGACAAGCGGACGAGTCATATCAACAGCTTCCGTCCTACTTTGAAATGTTAAAAGTATCAAACCCCGGCACCATGACGGCAATTGAGAGGGATGAAAACAACCGGTTCTTGTATTTGTTCGTTGCACTTGGAGCTTGTATTGAGGGTTTTCGATCTTACATGAGACCGGTTGTTGCTATTGATGCCACTCATTTGAAAGGTGAATACAAAGGGGTGATTTTTTTTGCTGCCTGCAAAAATGGGTCGGAGATGATTTATCCCATCGCTTTTGGATTTGCTGATGGAGAGTCAGACCGTTCATGGACTTGGTTTTTAAGCAGATTACGAGAGGCGATCGGTGTGTCAAACGATTTGCTTATCGTATCCGATCGTCACAAAAGCATATCAAATAGGATGAGTGTAGCTTTTCCCGAAGTCCCTCACATATTGTGTTTTTTCCACCTGTGGCAAAACCTGAAGCAACACTGTAAAAAGTATTCGAATGTAGTGGAAAAAGCATTTTACAGTGCAGCATACAGTCATGTGCCATATGACTGCGATAGAATGTTAGAAGAAATTCGGGCGTTGCATCCGAAATCATATGACACTTTGGTTAAGGTTGGGGTAAGCAGGTGGTCACGTGCATATTGTCCAAACAGAAGATATGACATGATGACCACTAAAATTGCAGAATCACTCAACAATTGCATGATGCAAGCACGTCGTTTGCCAATAACTACCGCACATGAATATGTGAGAAATGTGTTACAAAGATGGTTTAATAATAGACGTGGTGTTGCTGAAAAACTCACGACTTTTGTTACCACTGCTGCGTACGATTGAATCATGTTGGCCAAAAATTTGTCAACGGAAGGTACTGTATATCCTATTACAGAACCGATCACATACAGTGTTCTAAATCCTAGCAAAGGCGATGCGGTGGTTAATATTGAAACGTGCACATGCACTTGCTTAAAGTGGAACTTAGATCAGTTGCCATGTATTCATGCATGTGCTGTAGCCAGGTATCATAATTGTACGTTGTTAATTTCTATATTTAATGTCATATCATATTTTTACATTTAAATAAATATTTATGATACATGTCAAGTTTAAGGGCGTCAGTTGTGATACACTTTGCAGTCATTATTATAGCACAGAGTGGCTGAAAGCTGCATATGCACGTCCGATCAATCTCGTTCCTAAATTGTCTGATTGGAATGTTTCCGCGAAAGTTAGAAGCATGATTGTACTACCACCCATAGGAAAAAGGCAAGCAGGTAGGCCGAAAGAGGTTCGGATTCCTTCCGTTGGGGAAGCTCGTCGAACTAAGAAGTGTGGAAGATGTGGTCAGAGGGGACATAACCGTCTTCGTTGCCCTAACCCTCCAACATCCTTCAGTGGAGGGACGAGCGGAGCCGCAAGTGCAGAAGCCCAAACTAGCGAAGCCGCTACTGCAGAAGTTGGAACAAGTGCAAATGCTCATCCAAATACTGCGCCCTCACGAAGATGCCGCCTCTGTCATAAGACTGGACATAACCAACGTCGATGGTCGCAACGGTTTCCTCCTCCCAATCAAATGATGGGTAATGATCCAAACATTGATGATTAGACACATTAATTAATTGAAGCTTTTATTTTAATAATATGTATTATGTTATTTCACGCTTACTTGTTAATGTTGATTTAATCTTCATCAGAGTACAATGAAACTTATATTATTTTTTGTTTAATGACGTCTTGCAAGTATTTTATTAATTAGAACACATGTAGCATGTAAATGTGCATTTATTTATTTAGCATATGTTTAAATTTTGGGAACTCAAACTTTATAATGACACAAGTTTCCTCAGTTATATGACACATTATTTAGCATATGCAGGCAATAATATACACCAGGTCTAAATTGGTAAAAGAAGCTGATTTCGTGATTCAGGTTGATCGGTTTTTCAGGATGATCGGTTTTTCATTATTGATAAAAAACCGAAATCGGTTTTTAATAGCTCATAAAACCGACATTGCTTCATCTGCCATATGCACGTCTGATCGGTTTTTCAGTTAAAGGAGAAACCGATTTCGGTTTTTAAGCCCACTTAAAAAACTGATCTTTGTATTGGTAGGACTTGACTTGGAGATTCCCTAATTTAAATAGCAAGATTAAAAATCTGTACATATCAACTAATGGTGTTTGAGACATTAAATCTTGACATAGAATGAATTAAAGATATGTCAGAGACTATCAGAATCAAATACTATTTTGTGACTTAAATATCTATTTTTATAAACTAAGGGATCGGTTGTTTTTTTTGTCT